>CM042560.1:5000000-5472500 GCA_023630585.1 Cranoglanis bouderius | reverse complement strand
AAACCCTGTCAGTGATTCTTCTTGTTAAAATGTACAGGGGTCCAAAAGTCTATTTTTCACCACTAAGAACTGATTTTATTTTGTAAATTAATATCATTTTGTGAAAATATAATACTCAAACAAGGTCACATCTATATCAGACATTAGTTACAAGTGTATGTGTTGCTATTTCACTGTATAGCATCACAACCGTAATTCTTGCATGTAATTATATAAATAACCTCCTTATGGGTGGTATCAAATGAGTAAACATTTATATTTGTTTTGCAAAAACCTTTGTAGTGTACTTTGGCACCCTATTGTATGCATCCATATTTACCACTTCATATTAATAATCACAGGATTTCACCACATTAGTTTTTATCTAAAATAAAATGAAAGTTATGAAACCTCACTGTCTGACATGCGATTTTATTTTTGTTTAGGTTTTGTTTAGAAATTAGTGAAAAAGTCAATAGTCTAATGCCTCCCTTCTGTCCATTCACTGTCTCATTCGGCAACAGAACTCCAGCTCGAAATCTGCTGACTGCCAGAAACATGCATTTGTAATATGTTACATTAGATTTACTCATTTCAGCCTTGCATCAGTTGTTTACTCAAAGTTCTGCTGTCTCCCCACAGTTGCATCACTGGTACCGAACGTTCCCTCCCATTATGGGGCATCTTTACCTAAAGATCGTCCAAATTAACACATCCTCTTACGAGTCTGACCAATCAGGCTGGCGTACCATCGTTGGCCGCCATCTTGTTGTTAGAAAAGTGCTGCACTGATTGGTCCTGACCAAAATGCCGTGACTTGGTCTCCTGCTAGGATGCGCTTATACTTGGGTGCCCCAGATGAGAAGGTGCTAAATAGAGGAAAGGTCAAGGTGTTGTGTGGAAAGAATACAATACGACGATTCAAGCTTCTGTGGCAAGAGCAGTTTGGTGATTGAGAGTGGTGAGTGATCCAAATGCCTAAAGTACTTTTGTTGCGAATCCTTGGTAGTCGATGGTATATAAACTTGATTATATGGATAATTAGGGAGTAAAATGGATTGCAAAGGGTCAAAATCCAAACCAAAATCTGTCTTTCCTTTTTAGGTCTCATTAACAGTGAGATGAATAACACTTCTGAACTACCCCCAAACATAACAGCTCCTGGTTGGCGTCAACCGCTGTGGTACCATTATGACAAGTGTGTCGTGGCTCCATATGCCTTTGTCTTTTACTTCACTGTCAAAGTTTTCAACCTGGCCTTGGGCTTCCCCACCAACATACTGGTGATGTGGCACATCACAACACGCAAAAGTGAAGGCTCCACATCCGACGTCTTTATTTTCAACCTTGCCGCACTGGATGCCTTCTTCTGCTTGATGACGTCTGTGGAACTGCTGAACCGGCTGTACCTGGACAACTGGGGTGTCTGGTATTTACAACGTTTTGCCTATGGTGTGAAAGATATGGCACCGCTGTTCCTTACTTGCATCTGCTTGGACAGGTACATCGCTGTTGTGCACCCCATCGTGTTCACAAACATTCGCGATAACCGCATACGGACAGGCATCTCAGCCTTTGTATGGGTGCTGCTCTTGGCCTATGCTCTCACCAAGAGCATTCTTGGAGTACTGAGTGTGACCGAGGTGTTCAGCGGCCTCATCCTTTCTGCCTTCTTCATCATGGTCTTCTGCAACCTGTCTATCATCTGGGTGTTGCGCCGGAGTGTTGCTGGCAAGGAGGTCATGAACCCTGTGAAGAAGAAAGCCTTTAAAATGGTGATCATCCTGCTGTCTATCATCGTGGTCAACTATTTGCCGCCAGTGGCGCTCATGCCATTTGCCTCCACCTACACGTTCGTCCAGCTGAACTGCCAAATCAGTGTCTCTGTCTTCTCCATCATGGACTTGAGCAGCACCATTGAGCCGATACTTCACATCTCCAAGATGGAGAGGCTGAACTCCTGCTCCTGTCTGAAGCGACCCGCAAAGAAACCAGTCGACGTCAGTGTGTAAAAAAAAATTGTCAATGTCTACTCTCTGGAATTTACAAGCAAGAGATTAGATTTATATTTTAGAGTTATTATTCTAATCTACCTGTCTAAAGATTTAATCCTGGAGTTCCACAGCTTGTGATTCAGATTGTGACTCAGTTTATGATTTGATGTCTGACATTTACATTTCGGAAAAAAGATTTTGTGTAAATTTGATGCTCTCACTTTTGCATAGTTCATCAAAACAATATAGAAATATAATTTTCTCTTATTTTTATCTCTTAAAAAGATGGAAAGCCTGTTTTAAACATCTTACAGCATATTTTTAGACAAAGTAAATCACAGAAGCAATGCTTTAGGGACTACTATGGCAGAATGTAGTCAGAACATTATAACTGTTTTTACTTTGCTTGCCCTGTCCCCATATACCACAAAGTTCTAGTTTGCGTTTTAGAATAAGTGTGTGATTATGGAATCATAGACCTCATATTTTAAACATATGGCTCCAGGATCTATTTGACATTTAGCACAGAGGGTGTCCAGGAACTCAGTAACGTCTTTATTCTACCATTAGAATAAATCATTTTGCAGAATTTATGTTACTGCTTTATTCCTGACTAACCTTATGTAATTAAATTAATGCATTCCACTAAAAAATTACTTTTACTCAGGAAACTGAACTTATCATCTTCAGATATTGCTAGAATTTTTCAGAAATATTTTATGCATTATGGTAATATTGCTAATACTGTACATTATGTACAAACAAGAACATGACTAGAAGACAGATATGAAGATCCGTATTCACTCTGAACACTTAAAGCAATCATATACATAAACTGCATCTACATACATGAACTACATCTAGATCCAAGATCAAATTTTTTATACAAGATAAAAGATATGAGAACATACCTTGGTTTTTAACACTGCCACTGACACCCTTTCGTTTCCTTTCCATCCTCCACACTGACATTTTCCCCGTTTCTCAGTGATGACGCCATATATTCAGTAACTTAAAACCAGCTCTAATTAAGCTGTTAATGAAAACGTCTAGGGATTAATTAGGAGGTGGTCGAGAGGCAACACAGGTGGAAAAATCTGGTAATTGTGTAAATACGTGGCGCTACCTGCTTAATTAACGTTGAAAAATAATTAGTTGTGTCTTGGCAATATCAACAGGCAAAATTACAGCAATGTGCAGAATTATTTATTATTGATCTTTTCTAAATGTTGGTATTTTGCACATTATATTTTTTTTACTTAATGTCATGGAGAACACAGGAGAATGTAGAATGTTTTTCAAAAATAAAGACACAATTAAAAAAAAAAAAAAAAAAAAAATATATATATATATATATATATATATATAATGAACAGTAACGCAATAACAAATTTCATAAATAATTTCTGGGTATCTAATTGTTTTTGAAATATAACTTGTGTAGCCTATACCTGGAGTACAAAGCTTTTCCAAACATCAAAAGAGATTGCTTATGCTTAATTTGTGCAGTTGCCACATGTCATATAGTTATAATCCAAGCAAAAATAAAGGATATTGAATGAATTTTGATTTACATTTATCTCCGTGACCTCATAATTAACCCCGTCATTAGATGTGTGTACAGATGTGTGTAAAGTAATCATCTCCCATGGGGACAGCGGCAAAAGTTGCATTATATTTGGTCCCCAACGCAAGTAGCTGACGCTAATTCTTGCATTACTATTAGTTAAACGTGGACAAAACAAGTGGTTTAGGTGTTCTTAAATGACATGTAAATGCAAGCATTAAATTATATTTAAAAAATACCAGGGTTATTGGATCATGAATTATATTAAAACATTAATACAAGTAAAATGCTTTGCCTTAAAAACAGGACAGCTGTGTTGATATAAAATAAATACAATTAAATATATTTTCTTCTCTTTGCTGGACATTGGAAGTGTCTACCTTCTGTCCATATCTGATAGAAAAAGCATCCAAGTGTCCTGAGTTTAGGGATAGTTATGCCATTGAACAAACACAAACCTAAACAACTACTACAAACAACTACATTACAAAATACAATTTCTTATATTCACATGCAAAGGTGCCAGCATTGCTAACAAGAAAACCCTAGTAGACAGTAAAAACAGAAATTTAGCATGAAAACCCCAGTAAAAGTAATAAATAAATAAATAGAGAGAGGAAAATGTCCAGCGTTGTCCCATCTTCAGAGGATCGCAAATTGCCACAGCCATCGGTTGCCAGGAGCCGAGATAGCAAAAATGAGTGCTGTCTGGGTGGGAGGGATTGGTATACTCTCTCTCCCATGTCAATCACAGCAACATTAGCCAATCGTGGGCGTCTGTGAGCTCATGTATGTGGAAGAGGGCAGATAGCGTTTTCCTTTGAGTGTGTTACACTGCCCTGTGATGCAGCATGAGCAGCAGTTGGAAAAGATGCCGCTGGCTGGCTTTCATGTGTTTCAGAAGATAGTGGGTGGGCCCAAACTGGGGAGAAAATAGGGGGAAGAAAGTCTGGTGTGACCACTAATTAATAAGCAGCTTATCTATTTGTTTACCAACCTAAAAGACGAAAGACCCGCCACTTGGTTTCTATTGTGGTCACAAGAAAAAGGTTCATAAGTCACATGTCAGTGTTCACCGAGATGAAGCAGGTACATAGTGAAGTAATTACTACTGGAAGGAAACATACTTCTATTACTTCCTACAACCTGAATGGACTTTTTCTGCGGGGCAATTTTTATTCATGTCTCGTCTGAGTGCTGCTTTAGATGAAAAAGCAGAAAAACATAGCCTTCAGGTGGCACCTGTATATCTGTAGCTCCAGCTCCAGCTCCTGTAGATGTTGGCTCATAACTCAGTAGAATTCCTCTTAGTACAATAACCCATGTGACCATTTACATTTATGGCATTTGGCAGACACCCTTATCCAGAGCGACTTACATTTATGTCATTTATACAACTGAGCAGTTGAGGGTTAAGGGCCTTGCTCAAGGGCCCAACAGTGGCAGCTGTTGTAGGTTGATTGGCATCTCTGAATTGTCCATAGTGTGTGAATGGGTGTGTGAGTGTGTGTGTGCGCGATTGTACCCTGTGATGGGTTGGCACCCCATCACAGTGTGTCCCCTGCCTCATGCCCAGAGTCCCCTAGGATATGCTGCAGTCTCCCTGCCACCCTGTGTAGGATAAGCGGTACAGAAAATGGATGGATCACAACAATTTGCTGATTACAACGTTTTATTTATTAAACAATGCTTGGATACTTTCCATCCACCTATAAACAGTCTTCCCAACAAAGTAGTTCTTGTTATCACTTATGTTAAAGCAGCTAGAAACTGCCATTCCCTCACCAACCTCAATTTTTTCTCTCTCTTGAAGTTCATTAAAACAAACAAAAATTCAAAAACTCAGTTTGTCATGAAAACAAGAAAGCTCAAAGTCCTCCAGCTTGAATATTTTCCTGTGTTGGAAAACTTACACTGGAGACTACTTCCAAAATGTTAAATAAACATCTCCTCATAGAAAGCTTCAGCATATCAACAATTACACTTTTTGTATTTTGTTAATATGGAGTGTCTGCCATACAAGCTTCTGTGTACATTGTTAAACATATTAGAAGAAGCACATTAATACAGTAGGCGCTATATAAATTAAACATTATTGTTATTATTATTAATAATAATATATACCTGTGATTTGCCTTGTGATTTGCCACCTTCTGACCAATCAGATTCCAATATTCAAATACAACATGGTACAACTGAAATGACTGCACCGCACGGATTCAGGGAAGAGAGGGATGTTCACTTTAACATGGTGAAGTGTTAAATGTTGGTCGATATTACATTTGAATTGCATTAACATTAATTAGTTGAGCAATTAAATATACAATTTTAAGTCACTGCAAACTGAAAATATTTTGGTATTCAAACATGGATAATTACTGTTTATGTCTGATATAAAAGGCGTCCAGCATGAGGTTATAAAATTATGAGTCCAAGCAAAGCAATGACCTGGGCATTTGCAGGATATTGGCTTTGTTTCAGAGCCCTGGGATCAGAAATAATATTTTCACTTAGTATTTAAAATGACACAAATAGGAAACTTATTTAGATCTGGCAAATTGGGTTAAAAAAAAAAGACATGAAATTAAACATCAGTCCTATGACGTTTTAGTGATTTTGTCATGGATCTGTCTTAAATGCTCAGAACTGGCTGGCGGTCCATTAGCTGAGCTCACAAACCCAGGATACACGTCATAAAACTCTGGTACTGAACACATAGCACTCTTCGTCACATTGCCTGGTGATGAAACCAGAGGAACCAGTTTAGTGTGAGCGTAGTCAATCTCAAACCCCTCAAATATGACCCCCACTCCCCATGCTCCCAGCGCGTCTTCCAAGAGCCTCGCCACCTTCCGGGTTGCCAGAATCAGGTCTGTGTAATCCCCGTCCTCTAGGCGGAGTATGTCACTAGAGAGTGGTTTGCGTGGAATCACCACCGTGAGCCCTGGAGTGTTGGGGAATGGTGTGAGAAAGGCAACATGGCCTTCATCCTCCCAGACCCTCCACTGCTTCTCCTCTCCTCGAACGATACGAGAAAACAACCCTGGATGTGACGGTTCTCCGAGGGACGTGTAATTAAAAGGGGCATCCAGAGAAGGCAGCTTTGCCCGAATCCTCTCCTTAACGGCTTCCAGGTTAAGATCAGTCCAGCGTGGACCGTTTTTAGAAGATATGTAGCCGGGATCGTAGGGCTGAAAGTCTTCCTCAGGAGCGAGATGCGGCCTCCACGTGTCCTCCAAGCCATGAAGAGGAAGAAGCAGCAGGTTTGCAGGTGTGCTGTCGTCACAATCTGGTCTGTGGACAAGGGCACAGCGCTGGACGCAGAGGCGCTTGCAGAGGAGATCTCCGACTGCCCGTGCTCCCAGGAGAAGGCTCAGGAAGGAAGATTGGGATAAGCGGAAAAGACTGCTTGGGGTTTTAGGTGGATTGTGGGTCACAACAGTGGCCCCTGGTGTCCATGGAGAAGGATGCAGGTAGGCTTCTACGTGTCCCGATTTCCAAATCACACGATTCTCTGGGCAGGACATGCTGGATGATGTTCTGTTTTTGGAAAATTAATAACTAAATAACTACAACAAACAAATAAATAATTGTATTATTATGCATTTATATAAATGTATTAATTAATTTACTTAATTTAGAAAGGAGAAAGCTTTAAGGAAAATTAAATCATTTTAATTGTGGAAGTAAGGAGGTATTTATTTGTTTGTTTGTTTACATGGTGTCACTCTTGGACCACAGTTGTAACATATAAATGCAAACAATCACTTAATTAATGGAAAACTAATACTAAAAATACTAAGCTAATACTAAACATAACTATTTATAAATATTGAATTAGCACGAAATATTGAAATAACAATGAAAAATATAGCCACAAGCAGCGATGACCCAAGCACTACGGTGCCATCGCCACCCGGTGGGTCTATGAAAACAATGCATAGTGAAGTGAGTGCTGTCGAGTAAAACACCCAAATATACAAAGAAAAGAGTATTAAAGTTTGATGCATTACCGCGGCAACATTATAAGATATCAGGACTCCTTTCTCAATTTTACATCAGCCGTGTCTTGACGTTTGAAGCGATTCGGGTACAGATAAGAAGTATTTTTAAAAGCATGTTTTAATTGACACACATCCTACTGCCAGTTGGTGGCCCTATGACCGTTACTCAGAGTAGTCACTTCCATGTGATCAGCCCCCAGTACCAAACATATAGCTCAAGTTTCATCTAAATCACTCATTGCATGCAGAAGATACGACACTTCCTGTTTTTTGCTACAAATTTATTGCCTCACAATTGAGCATCGTCAATGTCTTCGCATAATGTTCATCAAGTTTGGTGACAATCACATGAATCCCCTAGGAGGAGTATTTTAAAATGCAGAGCCTGCAATTTTCAAAAAAAATCCACATTAAATCCAAAATGGCTGACTTCCTGTCGGGCGGAGCTAATGACTCATTTTGAAAGCTGTCCGGCTTGATGAGAGCGATATATGTACCGAGTTTGGTGACTGTAGGTAAAACTGACCCCACCACTTTAGTCAAAAGGGGGCGTTACAGAGCCCCCCCTCCACGCCCACGTCTTAGCTTTTGCCTACTCCTAACGGCCGACAACTCTGACGTGTGTGCCGACTTTCATGAAATTTTAAGGCATGCTAAGAGCCTCAAAACACCAGAAAAGTGTATTTATGTTTGATGCGTTACCATGGCAACACTATTTAAGATATCAAAAATCCTTTACAATCCTTAACAATTTTAGATCAGCCGTGTCTTGACATTATTCTGAGCAAGTCTGAAGCAGTTCGGGTAAATATGACCCTGAAATAAGGGGTCATATTTATAGAAATATGACGACTAGAAATAAGAAGACTATTTAAAAGGCTTTTAAAGTATTTCAGTGACACACGTCCTGCTGCCAGTTGGTGGCGCTATGAACGTGACCCAGAGTAGTCACATCCATGCGATTCAATCCAAGTTTCATATTAATCACTCATTGCCTACAGAAGATGAGACACTTCCTGTTTCCCTTTTTTCACCATAAATGTATTGCCTCCCATGGCGAAACAGTTTGAGAGATCAAAAATCCCTTCGCAACCGAGCGTCTTCAATGGCTTGCCATAATGTTGACCAAGTTTGGTGCCAATCACATGAATCCCCTAGGAGGAGGATTTAAAAGTTCACCGCGTGCACTGTTCATAAATCCAAAATGGCCGACTTCCTGTTGGGCGGAGCTAATGATTGTCAGCGCGAAAGTTGTTCGGGTCGATGAGAACAATGTGTGTACTGATTTCGTACAGATTTATGCCCCAAAGTTTTGTGCCGTGTAACAGGGGGCGCTACAGAGCCGCCCCAACACGCCCATGTCCTACTCTTTGCGGGAGCCTAATTGCTGACGACTCTGACGTGTGTGCTGAATCTCAGGAGTTTTTGAGCATGTTAAAGGGCCCTAAAAGCCCCCAAAACCTTGAAAATGAATAATAATCCTTAGGAAAGCAATGAGGCCCTGCGCACTTTCAGTGCTTGTGCCCTAATAACAACCTGATAAATCAATAAATAGTATAACATACAGAAATAAACAAATATGTCCAGTCATCTCTTATTTGAGTAATTTTTTGACAATTTTTTTTATTATTATTAAATAAAAACCCTACCTTCGTAAAACACTGCTAAGTATGATACACCAAATCGCTGAACGCTTAAACGAACTTTTTAAGACGAAAGTCTTCATTTAAGTAAATCCGGTTCAAGATTGAAACTATTCTCCGTTGCAGTTTGTGCTGAATCCCGAACAACTCCCTCCTGATTATCTAGAGCACTACGTAGTGTGCATAATGATATTCCCATCAATAACATATATAGTATGCATGTGTAGTAACTAAGCAGGCGATGGAAACACAGCCTTTCCTCTTCTTTGTTTTACCCGGATGTTTGCCAAAGCGAAACCAACAGCGCCACCAGTTGTTTTGGAGGATATAAACAAAAAAAATCTGCACGTGGCGGAAAAAGTAGATAAATTACACTTAAATGAAAGAATGGACTTCAAAATCTTATTCAGTTAAAAGTAGGCGTGCTTAGACAAAGTGTACTTGAGTGAAGATTAAGTGGTGTCCATACTTATATGTGCTCGAATATTTTAAAAGAAAAATAATTTCAATGTCATAGTCAGTACGTGTTTATTTGTTTGTTTGTGTGTTTCTGTGCTTTTGTTTATTGTTTGCTTATTTGTTCATGTGTATTTACTTATTTATTCATTCACTTATTTGTTTGTGTTTCTTTGGTTATATATATATATATATATATATATATATATATATATATATATATATATATATATATATATATATATATATATATATTTGTGTTTCCTTGGCTTTATTTATTTGTTTGCGTCTCTGCTTTATTTATTTATTTGTTTGTTTGTTTGTTTGTTTTCATGATCTCACGCTTGCAGATGGTAACTATCAGCATGACTTAAAATGTATTAAAATTGTAAAAGATGTTAGGATTAATGTTTAAGCTTAGAGTTTATGACATCAGACAATATCTAACCACTTCTTTTTCAAAGTTACTGTAATCTATGAAGAGCAATTGCGACTGATATGCAGTCCTTATATGAACATGATTAGGAATGGATTTGATTATTTTAACTATGTCTGTAGTTAAATAACTAACGTTTAGAGATTTAAAATAAAATAGTTGAAAATATGCTTCTGCAATAGAAATGTAACTGGGTCAGAATATAAATTGTACTTCTTATCATCACATACAGTACACGTCCTCTAAAATGACGCCGTTGTTTTTGTGTTGTCCGCTAGAGGGCGCCAAGAGTCTCTAATAGACGCACCAAACTCGTCTGAATTACTCAGGAGCTAATTTGTGTTCTATGCCTGCTACGGTGAGATGAATGACATCTCAACTGTCCAATCAGTGAGTAGCTTGTACGTATACCCAATCCTCGCGCGCGAGAGAAAATCTATTATGTAATAATAGAAGAAAAAAAAAAAGAAAAAAAAAGAGGACGAACTGAATAGAACCTGAAACGTCATGGAAGAAGGAAACGATATCCGGCTCAAACGTTCAGCGAGTTTAACGCTGGGGACAAATGGCGCTGGTTTTCATGCGAGTTTTTTCTGCTTATAACATGATGTCGTGTCTGTTAACGTTATATCGGAGTTTTCTATTAAGTAACTTGACCTTAGCTGTTTATACAGGTCGAAAATATCGATAATTCTCGCAATATTAGCTTATATATATTAAGTCAGTTACTGGTAACTGAAGGGCGTGACTAACTTCAGTGGTATTAGTTTGGAGTTTCCTGGGTGACAAAACCGGTGTAATCCGGTTTGAGCCGGTCTGCGCTTGCAGCTCCCCGTGTAACACCCACTATAATCCCTCAGGACCAACGGATCTGCTGATCATTAAACCTCTCTGCAGATTTAGAAGAGAATATTGATAGTCTTGATGTGCTTTCTAATTATTTTGGACTTTTCCCTCCTACCCTTATGTCCACAAAACATTCGAATAACATTAATAATAATAATAATAATAATAATAATACTTTTTATTTGTATAGCACCTTTCCACAAGCTCAAGGACACTTTACACTTCATATACATTTAACAGGACAAAGTAGATTAATATACATTTCAGCAGAAGTTTTTGGTTAGTCTCAATTACAAAGCAGAAAATAAGACATCATTCGGTAATATTCAAATAATGCGCTGAGAAAAGATGTGTTTTAAGCTGAGTTTTAAAGAGGCTCTGAGGTAGAGACTTCCACAGTTTAGGTGCAACTACACTGAAGGATCTGAAGGATCTCCCACCAAAAGTGGATAGACCAAATCTAGGGACAGACAGTAATCTCGAATGAGAAGAATGAAGAGTGCGTACTGGTGTGTATGGATGTAGCATATCGCATATATACGTTAGTTATATATGCGATCTTATACTATATATGCGAGTTATATACTAATTATATATATTAGTTATATAGTTACACAGTCATTGGCAGTTTATTAGGTACACCCATGCACTTTGTAGGTGTAGGCTGTTACTCACTGGGAGTGGTGCTGGTATGTGGTGTGGGGGAAGAAAAAACAAATGAACATTTTTTTCAGAGAATAATGTGTGCTAACCGTTCTCTAGCTCTTCATCAGAATTCTGATTCTGACTAAAGCACTGATGTTGGTTGGATAATATTTGGTTGGCCGTCTGAGATTCTCAGCCCTGCTTTACCAGATACCAGATCAAATGTTGTGGAAGGACCTGAAGCAAGCAGTTTATGTTAGGAAACCCACCAACATCCCAGTGTTGAAGCTGTTCTGTACTGAAGAATGGGCTAAAATTCCTCCAAGCCAATGTGCAGGACTGATCATCAATAAATAAATGATCAAGTGTAATATTTTTAATTATCTACTTCTAAGATTTGTGTGAAAATCTGATGTTTTAAGTCATATTTATGCCGAAATATAGAAAATTCTCAAGTGTTCACAAATTTTCAACCACCACTGGGTGTTAAATGACATATAGCATAGCACATTTTGTATCAGCCTACCCAATTTGTGGGTGAGCAAAAATATTGGAACATGTGACTGACAGGTATTTCTTGTTACCCAGGTGTTTCCTGTTAAATTGTTTAAACAATAAACAGCTCTGAACATCTACTCTTGGTTTTAGCCTTCAGTTTCTGTGTTCTGAAATGTCTCTCATAAGCCTTTGATTTTATGATAGATTTGCTGATTGAAATGTCCCTGTCATTCTTCAGGGACTTTGAGACTCTTATGATTCCCAGCTGTCCCTCTCTCTCTCTCTCTCTACTTCCTCTTGATGGTTTCGAGGGTCAAATTTCAAAGAGCCACGTCTTTGTTTGGTGCGCAAACTTTCCTCGTTCCACAGAGGTATTTACGACTGCCTGCAGTCAAAGCTGTTTTAAGGGCTAAATATAATCCTGCACCTCCTACAGTCGTCAAAGACCTCTCCTTTCTCTTCACCACTAGGTATAACAAGCATTCTCTTGCCTGCTGGATTGTTGTTTAATTCTTTTTCTAATTCTTTCATAAATGTAGGCAATGCCATGAAATAGCCAAATGATCTAACCTATGTAAGCAGGGCCTGGTGTGCAGGTGGGTAATATGCAGCATGTGTATGCTAATGCTAAACATCTTACGGCACTTGTGAGCCAAATGGTGGCCATTAACTTACATGACATTTCAGAGCTGCATTTACGATGTCAAGGCAGACATGTTGGATCCAATCTGGGCACCATGTTAGAGGAGGTATTAACCACTCGTGTGTCAAGTACTTGTGTATCAAACAAATACAGTTTAAAAAAAAAAAAAAAAAAGTTCAGTGTCCACATTAATACTGAACAACTAATCATTCAGTTTGTTGTAGCAGAAAAGTTTTCTGCCGTCAGATAGTACGAATAATAGTAAACCAAAACAAAAGACTCCATTGACTCAAACAATGTGAGTACAGTTGGATAAATGGAAAACATCAAATTCAACACCACATATTGAAAATGGTAAGATCAGTGAGATTTGTTGACTACTACAGTTAAATGTATGCCTTATGGGGTTTTGCGTATTTGTCAAGCTCTATCTCAGTGCAGTGCACTTTTATCTTGAATACCATATTGACCTTACCCATGTATGTATATAAAATAAACTGATGAGCATAGAATGTGTATTTGTCCCAATTGTTCTGAGGTTTACATTTAACTAGCAGCGTGTGGAATGGGGCAGTAGTAGTTAGTACACAAAAAAAAAAAAAACTATGTGCTACAGGTACCGACACTCTTCTGCTCCATTTACCCAGCTGGAGTTCCAACTTTACACACATACCATCTGTGCCCTCAAAGGAACTAAACTGAGACTTTCACAATGGCTTGTAATCCCCATAACACATCTTCAAACATACCCTTGTGTGATTTGAGCAAGAGACAGCAGCCGGTATCAAGTTCCGCATTCTGTTCCCCTTTATGACATTTGCATGCAACCACTTGAGCTGGCAATTCACCAGCAGGAACACGTCATGCAGTCACATTCGGTTTTATCCCTTAGACTTAAAACTCCCACTAATTTCCAAGAACCCCCCTTTGCCGGAAAAAAGTACAAACCACAATCAAGTTTGGAAGCTTTATTAGAAAACAAGAAATAGCACAATAGCATACTACACCATAGACACACACCAAACATCCGAGTTTTAAATAAAGCTGAAAAGTGCTGCTGAAGCTATGTACATGCATCGAGAGCAATATTCAGTGTAACAAAAATATCCACTGTTTGATACGAGGCCCCTTACTGGACAAGAACGTTAAGAGGTGAGGTGAGAAGGTTAAAGATGGGACTGGGCTTTAGGTGTGTAATGAGTTCGTGCGCAATCTACTTTTAACTACCATTAAGTACTGTTTTAACTACTCGATGAGATCATGTGAATATACATGAATTGAGTGTATGGGGAAACACAGCTACTCCTACTTAATCTTCCTGTGCCTCTCTTAAAATCGTGACAATCATACAGACACCTCCATCTTATGAAGAGTTGGCCTTGGATTTTTTTCGGTTCTTTGCTGACCGGACTTCCTCAATAAGATCTTTTAGGTACTGGATCTCCCGGCTGATCGAGTCTGCCTTCTCCGCCAGCTCTCGGTTTCTCTTCTCCAGCTCAGTACACTCAGCATTCAAGACCTCCTGCTCCACCCGTTTCTTCTGCCTATAGCGGGTAGCTGCCGTCTTATTCTGCTCCATTTTCTTCAGTTTCTTGTCTACCGTTTTGGTTGTTCCCGATACGGTCTTTACTTTACCAGCAACATCTATAACTGCATCAGTATCAAGTTTGGAGTAAGGTTTGGTTCTGGAGGCACCAGCAGGTTTGGGAGATGGAACAGGACTCTCAATGTAATGAGGAGAACCAGAGACAGATTCGATACCACTGTCCGATTGGTCTGAGGAAGAGCTGGAAATGCTTGGCTCTTCTTTGGTAGTGAGAACCACCACTATGTGAGCAGGAGAGAGGGAGAGCACGATACTGGGGGTCTGGTTGTCAGCACTGGCCTTGGGTACTGTTTTCTCAAGCTCTGAATTGGAGATGTCCACTTCACTGCCCAACTCTAGTGTAAATGCAGGAGATGGAGGAGCAGGAGCTGGAGAGACTGGCTCAGATTTGATCTCAACAGAAACAGGCTCAGGGTGGATCTCTGACTCAACTGGTAGATCTAGAGGGAAAGAAGGCAGGTTAAGCTCTTCCGGAACAGGTGTGGGTGCTGATTGGAACGGGATCGGAGCCAGGTCCAGATCCATTTGGGACTCCAGGGATGCCAGCAGCTCCTCTGGAGAGCTGGGAGGCTCATCCAAATCGCAGGACCCGATGAGCGAGTCCAGGTCAAAATCACTGAGGTCGATCTTCTCAGTCATCCAGTCCATGCCTGAAAACGCATCCCCTGTAACAGAAAAATATTTGTGTTTATTCACCTTCCCTTTTGACTGTAATAGTGTAACAGAGTAAGGACATTTGGCATTATATTACTTATTAACTGTCTCCAAACTTATTAAACTAAAAGTGTAACCACCGATAACTATTGGTGTGCTTTAGTTCTAATGTTTTCACCTTCTCTCTGGTCTGCCCCAATGTGAGCATCGATCTGCTCACTGGCAGACAGCCAGGGGAGCGGCACATCACACCCGCCTTTACATCCTAGAGGATCAGGGACTGAGGGGGGAGAAAACGGGGAGGAGGAGTAAGAATCGGAATATGAAGAGAAGGAGAGGGGTGATGAAGACCCCTCGGAAAGAGCTCTCTCTTCATCTTCGTCCAGAAGGGGCCCAAAGGGGTCAGCCATCAGAATCGAGGACCCCAAGAACAGGGTCCCCATGTCTTCCACACACATCTGAGAACTCAGAGTCATGGTGCTTGGTCAGAGACAGACTCAAAAAGAACAGGCGTTCTGATGACGAGTCAAGAAGGGTTGATATGCTGTCAAATGCAGCAGTGCTGAGGGTGGTTGCCTCGAGGGACCTGAAAAGATAAAAATTGTAAAGGGATAAGTTTTAACCAAATAAAACCAGACAAATGGAAAAAGTACATATTGTATACAGAATTTTAACATATGTATATTGTGCATTGTATTATGTTGAGTATGTTGTGCAGGAAAAACGAGAACTATGTTGAAGTAGGAAGTGGAACTAGGGACTGATGTCTCCCACATGCAAACCACACAAAATGGTGGACTGGCATTAATCAAAGATCTTTAATCAGTTCAATAATGCCTGGGGCACTTCACTCAGATGGAATGTAATTTCCTAAAATAGTTGAATGTGACATTCAGATTCCTGTATGACGAAGCTGAGGCCACATGTTCAAGTTTACTATTCAGGAACAGTAATCAAGGCGGTTCTTAACGGTAAATCATAGGGGCAACTACTTAGAAAACTCCCTGGCATGTTGGGAAATCCCCGCCCTTTGAGCGTGACAAGATTTCTTAATATGGTCAACAGCCGGTAGCCCCGCCTTCACTTCCGCATGGAGGTAGTAGTGTCCTTGGCGCTCGCTCCATTTTCATAACAAAAGCGCCCGCTGTCAGTTGTAAAGCGTGCGCCATTTTGAATGTGCCACGTTGCCTCGTCGACAAAAACAATGGAAAACTTAGCATGTCTGTTTAATCATCAACACCGCACGTGTTTTACAATAGTATTTCTGCTAATCAATTAAACTTGTTCTCTAATTTGCTAAACTGTTTAGTCAACCAAATATACTGGATTAACAATTAATCCGGAAACGGGGTGGCGAACACGGCTAACATCAGCATCCTTGCTAATTAGCCCGGGCTTTTTTTAATTTTATTTTTTATGACCTTGATTTCCGAAGAAGTACTTTTTTTTTGAAAAAGTGAATAATATAACTTATTTCAACAAATAAATACAATACATAACTAACTAAATATATTTAACAACGCCGTGATAACATACGGTTAAACTCCCGCCATATTGCTGCGCTAGTTATCTCATATAAACAGATTTTCTTCACACAAACTACGAAACTGTACTTACGCCATTTTGATAAATAGAGCCAGTGCAAATCGCCGTTGCACTGCGAGTTTTGCCGCTGCGAGTTTTCCGCTGCGAGCCGCTATACTGCCATTTTGAGCAGGGAGTCGTATGCCCAAAACGGTATAACACTTCTATGACGCGAGGGAAAGAAACAGCGTTACGGCGTCACATGATCTTATATACTGACGCTCAACACCCGGCGATAACCTTCCCCTGTCCCGACATATCCGTATCACTCCGCGCGCATTCACTCTCATTTGATTGGTTTCTGTGAGTCATCAGGGTGTGGTCTGTTGTGCAAAAAAGTAGTTCAACAGACAGTCTCGACAAGGAAAGTGCTACAGTAGGTCACGTGAACGAAATCTGGTATTTTAAGGTCATGATGGAAATAGGACAAGAAGACATAGCGCCAAAACGCTATTTGTATATGGCTGGTTGGGATATCGGGGATATTATTTGATTATATTTTTTTGTGTGTGTACCACTGATTCAAGAAAACATTTAAGACACTTCATTTAATGTGATTTAATGTGAGGACACTGAACACAAAGGCAGTGCTTTTCATTTTTCATATATGTGTGTGTGTGTGTGTGTGTGTGTGTATGTGTGTGTGTGTGTGTGTGTGTGTGTAAAATATTTGTTTTTAATCATTTCATCATTTTAAGACCACTTAAATCTCATACATTATTAATTTTTTCAAACCATTCACCACTTCTTGGCCTCAACAGTGTGGAGCAATATAGGATTATACGGTAAATAATACAATGCTGCCCTCTAGACACTTTCAGTAACATAACAGCAACATTACTGGACTCACACTCAAAATTTAATTAAATTGATTAAATACAAGAAGCTTTTTAAATAAAAAGTCAGCATGGTCATACATCTAGATAAATTAAATTATTATTGCTCTAGATTAGCAGCACAGCCATTGTTCATAAACGTCCAAAATAGCCACAAAATGTATTATTCTAGCTAAGTATTTATTATTATTATTATTATTATTATTATTATTATTATTATTATTATTATTATTATTATTATTATTAGTTGTAGTAGTAGTAGTAGTAGTAGTAGTATCACTGTAGTATCATACATTTTGCAGCACAAGATTTGGCAATACAAAGGTAACATTATTTGTTGTACCAGTGAAGCATATTGATGCTCATTTTGGTTCTGATCAGAGAATGAGCTCTTCCAACAACAGGTCCTAGCCTATATGAATAATAGCACTCAACACAGCTAATAGCCTAAACCTGATTTTTCACCAATATTGCACCAATTTTTATTATTATTTTTTATTATTTATTTATTATTATTTTTTCTTTTTCTTTTTTGCAGAAGTACTTCATTCAGTCATCTTCAGTAACCACTTTATCCTGGTAAGGGTCACAGGGGATCTGGAGTCTACCCCAGGAACACTGCACATGAGGCAGGAATTCACCCAGGATGAGACAGGATCCCATTACAGGGGGGCAAAAGGAATTAACAAATTATATTGTAACATTTAAAATGGGGTAGTTACCATTTTAATTACTATTTCATGGCCTTCATATTATTCCATAGATGTCTCTGCCTGCAGTATCACCACAGGTTTTAATAGATGTTTGATATAAAAGGGGGTTATAAATACTTATATAAATTATATATTATACTGTATGTGTTGTGACTTTTTCAGGGATTTACTAACTGTGCTCCACCCTACACATCAAATACTTGTGGAAATACTTGGAAAATGGAAACTACTTGAGTACTTGTACTTTGTACCTGTATAATTATTATGCTGGGGTATTTATACTTTATTTGAGTGTTATTGGAATTGCATACAGGTAATCTTACTGTAAGTACTCCAAAATACTTTTCACCCCTTATATTTTATTTAGACCTTCAAAGACTTATTATTATTATTATTATTATTATTATTATTATTATTATTATTATTATTATTATTATTATTTTATTTTTATTTTTTTTCAAATCTTGAAGGTGTCTTCTCTCATCCAGCCAATGACTGTATGCTATACCTCAATAGAATGGGCTCCTGCACATTTTCTTTACATTTCAGTTTAAAGCATCCAATCAAGTTTATTAACTGCATTTGAAGATGGATAAGTTGCTACACTACAGAATATATGTTAGCCTGTTTTCTTTGCTAATGCCAAGCTAGATTAGCATCAATTCCAGTAGCTAACATAATGGGCTAGGCATCAAGTAAGATTCTAGCTAATAGTAAATATTGGTTATTTACGTTATATTTTACTTCTGATTAATTCATAGTTCAAACTTCATAGCATTCGCCAGATATATGACCAGCAAATGTACAGAAATTGCATGAAGTTTTCAGGCAAAAAAAACCCAAAAAAACTTGGTTATAACAGTTTTAGATAAGTAATGAAAGTTGGTATCAGTCTTTAACTATCACATGAGTTTGGTTTCAAAATGAAACTATCCTTTATACCTAGCCATTTAAATAGTGGGAAGTTTGCATTCATAATAATAATTATATATAATAGAATAAGAATAAGAAGAACACTAACAAACACAATACGTACCTACACACCTTTGGTGCTTGGCCCCTAAATATACACAGTATATAATCCACAATTAACCTAACAATAATAATCCACAAACAACCTAAATATCCAATACTGTATATGCATAAATCGTATACTGTATATGCACAAATCACAAATTGTACATGTCTTCAGATCCCACCACTGTTTTAAATATCATCAGCTCATCAAGGCTGGTCTGCATCTGCAGATTTGCTTGGCAAATTTTTTTTCTGAGCCCTTCTTCAGTTGCTTGGAGTCTTGTCCAAGTACATGTCCAAGCCCAGTGCGAAGCTTTGGATCATACCTGATGACTTGCTGACTGCCTCGATCGCTCCTACACTGTCTCCAAAATTATGTGCCATTCTAGCCATCTTCACTGCTTTCCAATCCACCCCCTTAATGTGGAAAGATCATATTTCTTCAAACTCTTTATGTGTGCTGATAAACATTACAGACCTCTCAAGTTCTTCTATCTGTATAGAGTGATCTTTCAGGATTGTCTCCACCTTCTTCCTATCCATATTGGTGTGGACTTTGTTGGTGATGGCAGCTAAGGCTCCAGTGACCCCTCCGGCTGCTGCAACTCCAACTCCAGCCACTGCTAATGAAGGCCCCATGGTCACTGGGGCAAGTATGACACCTCCAACAACAGTTGCAGCTCCTACTGCCCCTGCAGCTCCTCCGGTAATGCCTGCTATCTTCACCCCCTTATGGACCTTGTCAATGCCATTGGCCACTTCCTGTAGTTCTATAATGTGACCCGCAGATTTGCTCCTCGCTCAGACAGGAGGCAATCATACATATAAAGAGGTCTTTTTAATTTTTCAGCTTTTTGTGTGAATGCTGTGGGGAGAGAAATAGAGAAAGGCAGGCATAATGGTAAAATAGTGATCTGGATAAATGGGTGGAACATCCACAGAATTCAAGGGCAATCATAATGCCAACATAGAAAACGTCAAAACAAAAACAAAAAACAAATAAATAAGGTGTGCAAGAACCAAAATCTTTTAAAATAAAATTTCTATAGCATAGATATGATGTGACTGAGTTGAAAAAAGAACCCCAAGTGTCATAAACTGTGATGTACATTTTAATCATCAGTCATAGATCATCAAATATTCACATCTTACATTAACAGTTACTTTGCATTATCTTTCTTTGTGTCGGGATAGTCCTTCCAGGCTGAAAACAAAGAAGGCCTATGTTTAATATCAGACACATATTTCAGTAACAAAGAATTAACTTTGAATTAATGATAGGACAGGGGCGGAGATTAGACATGAAGCCAAAAAAAAGGGAAAGTGTGGGTTAGGGTTAGAGTTAAAAGAGGGAAAATGTGGATTGAAGACAGAAATAGCAACAAAAATGCTAGAATCACACGTCAGAGTCACGTGTAACTGAGGCACTGAGGCATGTAACCTTTAGGCAAACTCCACCCTGTGTGTGCAAGTCTCTGAATAGCACTTAAGTCTGTAGTTACAGCTGATGTCTGAATAGAGATGTGTGCAGTTTTGGTATTAAATCCTCATTATGTGCACTTTATTCACCTCCAATATTCTCTGTAATGCATTGTTATAAAAAGCAAAGCAGTGTCTAAGTATTTGATATTTATCTTATACTTAATTATTTATGGAAACTTGAAATTGGGGGGCACAGTGGCTTAGTCATTAGCACGTTTACCTTACACCTCCAGGGTTGAGGGTTCGATTCCTGCCACAGCCATGTGTGTGTGGAGTTTGCATGTTCTCCCTGTGTCTTGGGGGTTTCCTCCAGATACTCCAGTTTCCTCCCCCAGTCCAAAAATATGCATTGTAGGCTGATTGGCATGTTCAAAAGTGTCCGTAGTGTGTGAATGTGTGTGTGATTGTGCCTTGCGATGGAAGGGCACCCCATCCGGGATGCCCCCCACCTGTGCCCCATGCTCCCTGGGATAGGCTCCAGGTTCCCCATGACCCAGTAAGGATAAGCAGTATAGAAAATGGATGGATGAGATATAAAATCTGTGCATTATATTGTGGCCTTTTGACACATTTTTCAAGAAGGAAATTGTGATGATTCATACCAAATCAGTTAAGAAAATGACAATAGACTACTTATTGCCATTATTAGTGGAGTTTGCAACACACTGAGTATTTCTCATTTCTGGTCTTGAAGAACCCCTAACCTTCTCCCACACCTGATTAATCTTATCGGCAAATTAAATACTGATCTGGCTTAAACTTGGTGTGAAGCACTTCTGCAAGATCCACTGATCCAGAGCCAATACTCTTCTCTGGCTTCTGTATCACAATAGTCCACTGGTATTAATAGATACATGACATATAGGGGGAAGAGGTTATAAATACTGGTTATTTGCAATTGTAATATTTAAGTATATTTATTTTATTAATTGTAATAATTATATTATATATATCTGTTGAGAGATTTGCATATTGCACTCCACTCTACATGTCAAAAAAGAAACAGGTGGAGAGTTTAATCTTTGTTATTTCTCGTTCACTTTCTGTCAGGAACTGCATATCATTCTGAAGGAAAAACAATCTTGCAAAGCACAAGTCTTCAACATATAGTATGAGGCTCTTGGACTTCAGTTACAACTTAAAATCTACATTTTTTCGAAGTGAAAACAAAGACCTAATTCTAACCCCGTGTCAAAATAAAGCTAATTTTAAATATCAGGGAATCTATTTGTCTCATCAGAAATGAGAAACCTCAGTGGGGTTTAGGATGAAATAGATGTGAAATAATCTGTTGAACTGAGCCATTAAGATAATTCACAGAAGACCTGATGATAATGAGCTCTCACTTTAAAGATGAACACAAGGACTCATGTTAATTCATACATGCTTTTAGCTACATATTTAGCCATCTCGCAAAGATGTTTCTTACAGATTATTCTAGAATCTGCCTTTGAGAGGAGGAGGCTGAAGTACTCAGATCCCATCGCTGAGTGTAAGGAGGCTGGCTGGAGAACCATCATTTACCTGGTAGAAGTAGAATGCCGTGGCTTTGTTGGAACATCAACTGTTCACCTCCTGAGGGACATGGGAGTAACTGGAGCAAACCAGCGGAAGGCCCTGAAAGACCTGGTTGAAGATCCAGAGAAAAGCAGCTTTTGGCTCTCGGTGAGGAGAAAGGAGAATTGTTGGGGTAGTAACATTTAACCCAAGGACTAGTTGCAGGAGACGTTCCGGGGTTAAAGGAGCAAAAGGTTGTTGAGCGGTGGTATCTGGCTGACCCACCTGCAGCTGACCTATGCCATATGGAATCAGTGGCTCTGAGCATGCATTAATGGTGCCAGTGGGGCTTGTCACAGCCTTAATCACTGGGAATGTCTGTGTGGCTCTGGTTGTATTAAGCAAACATGCCTGAGTGGTATTAGATGCAACAGGAGGAAACCATACGGAACCAGTGGCACTGAGCATGCATTAACGGTTCCAGTGGGGCTTGCTACAGCCTTAGTCACTGGGGAGGCCTGTATGGTTTTGGTTGCGTTAGGCATGGTGGCAAGGCTGAAGGAAGACTGATAATCCTGTGGGCAGCAGAGGAGCTGTGACAGGCAGTAAAGCCACAGTAGGTCAACATCTACCTGTGTAATCAATGAGCATTACCTATAGGTTGTAGCTGCACTTACATGGCTATATTTAACAGAAAAAGCAGTCACTTTCAAACATCAAAGTGACAAGTTTAATACAGAGATTTCACACTAGAAAACATCAAAAGATCTGCATAAGACTAGCTCACTCAGCTAGCTAATAGATACCTGTACATGTTTCTGTAGGGTTGATGTTGAGCTGTCAATGATGTCAATATTTCCACAGGTTGTGGCTCACATAATTTGCAAATCATAGTCGCGCTGTTTCTGTTGAGGCATTTAAATCTGATGATATCTGATAAATTTGACCAAGGATGCTCATCTGTCTCCACTGTCTCAGACACTGACTAAACTGCTTACTAAACATTTTGTATCTGAAGTGTTGCTGAGTGAATTTGGTGTGTTTCAATAGGAAACTGCTTTAGTCTTTTAAATGACTTGTAGTCTTTTGAGGTTGAAGGTGTAATTTTTTTTTAATTATATATAACCATGATTAAAAATAATTTAATCAAAATTGAATATTTTTATATATAAGTAAAAGTACTACAATTTAATTATACAAAAATGTATGGTTACAGTAAACCATGCAATCAAGTACTGTAATGAAAGTACATAGTAGGTTGTGACTTTCCACCCCTGTGACTCATGCACTCATTATTCAAAGTGTACATCCATTTAAAATGATAGATATCAGCCACACCTTTAAAGAGGTATGATTATAGATCTCCTTTCAGTAACGTAACTGCAATGCAATTCAGACTGGACTTACACCACTATATGTCCCAGAATTTTTTTGTTTCATTTTCTCAACCCATAGAATCAATTGTTATTAAAATTGTCATTAGAATCCAGTTGACCATATTTATAGGCACAATAGCTTTGATAATGGTGTCACCATATTTCCACCACCGTAACAAAAATAACTCACGGTCCCCATCTAAACCATGGCTCTACAAACTTTCAGTATGAAGTAATGCAATTTAGATTCAAGTTACATTGCTTTCCAACTTTCAGTAGAACAATATATACTTTAAGAATAATAAATCCAGCAAATAACCCAAATCTCCAATATATATATAAATTCTACATGTCTTCAGATCCCACCATGGTTTTGAACTTCATCAGCTCATCCAGGCTGGCCTGCATCTGCTTTGCCACCTTGCGGATTTGCTTGGCAAATTTGGTTTCTGAGCCCTTCTTCAGTTGCTTGGAGTCTTCTTCGCTGAAATACATGTCCAAGCCCAGCGCAAGGCCTTGGATCATACCTGAGGACTTGCTGACTTCTCCAATGGCTCCAACACTGTCTCCAAAATTATGTGCTATTCTAGCCATCTTAATTGCTTTCCAATCCACCCCTCTTAAAGTGGAAAGGTCGTATTTCTTCAGACTCTCTATATGTGTGCCGATAAATTTTACATTTCTCTCAATTTCTTCTATCTGTGTAGAATGATCTTTCAGGATTGTCTCCACCTTCTTCCTATCCATATTGGTGTGGACTTTGTTGGTGATGGCAGCTGAGGCTCCAGTGACCCCTCCGGCTGCTGCAACTCCAACTCCAACTGCAGTCACCGCTAATGAAGCCCCCATGGTCAGTGGGGCAAGTATGACACCTCCAACAGCAGCTGCAACTCCTACTGCCCCTGCAGCTCCTCCGGTAATGCCTGCTATCTTCACCCCCTTATGGACCTTGTCAATGTTCTTGGCCACATCCTGCAGTTCTATAATGTGACCCTGCAGATTTGCTCCTTGCTCAGACAGGAGGTAATCATACACATTAAGAGCTTTTTTCAGATCTTCAGCTTTTTGTGTGAATGCTCTGGAGAGAGAATGAGATGGAAACATGCATAGTGGTGAAATAGTGATCTGGATAAATGAGTGGAACGTTCACAGAATTCAAGGGACCTGATAACAGCCACACAACAAACAGCACAAGATCACAGTTAAAAAAAAAATAAAAAGTTATAAATAAAGGCAAAATCCTTTAATATAAAGTTTCTATAGATTAGCTATGCTGTGGATGAGCTTAAAAATAAAACCCCATTGTCTTAAACTGTGATGTAACTTTAAATCATCAGTCATAGTTCATTTATGTACAGAATTTCCTTTTTGACACTTACTTTGCATTAACTTTTTCTGGGCCAAAATATTCAGTCTCCTTCCAGGCTGAAAACAAAGAAGGTCCATATACAATGTCAGACACATAATTTAGTGACTTAGTGCTGTTTTCAGAGACATCGACTTAGCTCTAAAAGGTATGTGAATATTTATGCTGGGAAAGTTATGTGTATTCAGAGATGGGTTATGTGGCTACTTAATGCTGACTGCAGACTACACGACATCCAAAATCGCTTACGATCACTATGTTCCAATATTCAATAGGCACATGTTCCAATATATTGGAAATTGGGTAGTATGATACAAAATGTATCTATAAATTGGGTAGTATGATACGAAATGTGCTATGTTCTATGTTGTTTAACACATCTACATGTAAATACCAGGAAATAAAAGCTGAAATTCTAAACTCTCTTCTCATATTCATCTTTTGATCTCAAATCCAAATGTCTTTAGTTTACAGCAAAAACAATGAATTGGCCTTGCTGTTCCAATAGTTTCAGAGGGGACTGTATACTACGCAATCTGTCACCTGGAAAGTGGCATAATACTACATTATAGAAATATACATTATATATAATAGAAAGCTATCAACTGACCCTTCATTTTTTCTGTGTTGCCCAGCTTAAAATGTATTGCCGTGTAAACAACAAAGTTGATATTATTTCATAATGTCTTTTCATTATTTGATTATATAAAATGTAATGTCTTATTTGTTCTTTAAAAACGTAAAAGTACTGTAATGAAAGTACATAGTAGTTCATGACTTTCCACCCCTGTGACTCATGCAGGTCAAATATTTTTGCAATTATATAAGAGTACATCCATTTAAAATGACAGATATCAGCCACACCTTTAAAGAGTTATGATTATTTATCTCATCAGCATATACAGGAAAGTGTACAAGCCTGTTCTCTACAGACTTTCAGTAACGTAACTGCAGTGCAATTCAGACTGGACTTACACCACTTGCCAACATTCAATAGTAAATATATACTTTAAGAATTATAAGAAGAATGCCCAAATCTACCTTATACTATATACACAAATCATGTTCTACATGTTTGCAGGCTCCATCTCTGTTCTGAACGCCATCAAGACTAGCCTGCATCTGCTTTGCCAGCTTGCAGATTTGGTTTCTGAAACTGTTCTCTAGACCAGGGGTTCTCAAACCTTTTACAGTCAGGGACGGCTTTAATTGTAAACTAAATTCACAAACCCCCTCAGTGTAGACATACAGTACAAACATTAAAGATTAGGCTTATTAATTACATGTGTACAATAATATTCTGGCAGTTTATATTGACTGACTTAGTGCTGTTTTCAGAGACATCGACTTAAGTCTAAAAGGTATGTGAATATTTATGCTGGGAAAGTTATGTGTATTCAGAGATGGGTTATGTAGCTGCTTAAAGCTGAGTGCACACTACACGACTCAAAATCGCTTGCAATCACTTGTTTGGTGTTCGCAGATGAGGCACATACTCTACACGATCTGTCAAGTGGAAAGATCCCAGCTGAAGCACGCTTCCTGCCAAATCCTGCTTTCTATCGAAAATAAATGTGAGAGCTGTCATTTGACTTTGTGTCAATATTTTGTAACTAGATAAAAAGAGAAATAAGAGAAAATGTAGAGAAAACTTTGATTAGCTATTAGTATACTGTGCACAGGTAGGAATCACGTGCTTATTTTTATTTTTGCTGCTCCTAACAACCATTTGAGTATGGCATGCCAAATAAGCAGATGAATTCAATTTCCTCTAGAATTCTTACTGGCTGTTTCTCATCGCTGTACTTGCAAATAGTTGCAGAGTGTTTCACATTACACAAGTTTTCGCTGAGGAAGTCAAACATGCTTGAAAATATCAGAAAATAGCAAGAAAATAGTGCCACTGGACGGTGCACACTACACGACTGGTTGCAGTGGGTGTGTACAGTAAGTAGTTGTCAAGCTGGGGGCCCAGCCAAGCCAAGCTGAGTGCCAAAATGAGTCGTCAACTGGATAATTGCGGCTAAAATCCTGTAGTGTGTTCTAGGCTTAAGTTGATTTTCTGGGTGCGTCATTCAGATTATGCAAAGTATCTGCATTTAATCTGTGTCTTTGAGGTTGCCAGATATTTACTGAGTAAAGGTATGTGAGACAGGGTTTTAATTAGCATCTAGATCACTGCCTTTAAACACAAGTGCCTTCCTTTAACCCATCCAAAAAAAATCTAGGATAGAAAATACGGACTGACGACAACAATATCAACAATAATGAGCTGAAGTCCAATATCACAATAATCCGTAACTAAGATACGTCTTTCTTTTAGGGAAACTTCACCCTGTGTCTGCAACTCACTGAATAGCACTTAAGCCTGTAGTTACGTCTGAGGTCTGAATACAGATGTGTGCAGTTTCAGTATTAAATACTCATTTTGCATGATTAACTCAAATGTAAATGAAACCTATAATGCAGAAAATTTCTGAGTATTGTATATGGATCTTGGAGACTGGGAATTACATGTCTGATATAACATATGGCAGTGGTAGCTCAGTGGTAAAATTTCTGTGCTAGCAACCAGAATATTTTAATCTTAGGATTGCCAGGAGCCACTGCTGGTAAACGTATAATATTAGTAAATGTGTAATATTAATAAATGTATAATATGGTATATTAATATAATGTTATTAAACTTACGTTCCTCTGATTTCCACCATTCCATGACGTCTACACTGCTCTAAAATAGGGAAGAGAAACAGTCTGTTAACCCAGTAGATGTGCTACAGCTGTAATTCATATACTTGCATTTTGTTTATTTCTTATGCGAAATAGAATCTGTGTATTGCATTGGAGGCATTCTGAGACCTTTTCCAAGATGGAAATTGTGATGATCTTTACCAAGTCAGTTAGGGAAATGGTATTAGACTAGGTTTTGTCATTATTATACAGACTTACACATTTTAGAATTGACTTTACAGAGTCATTTCCCAACCTGTGAGTCCTGGTGATACTGACTGAAGCTCGATGTCGGAACTGAAATACATCTTTCATAAAATGGTTTAGAACTCAAAGGCTCTTGAAAATCTCCATGCCAAGACTGCTGAGTCAACAGCATCTAGAAACACATGGGAAAAAAACATGGAAACATGTTCTGAAGTTTCTCTTACGTTGTATTATATATTGTCTATAATACCTACTGTTTAAAATGGTTTATTGCATTGCTTAAAACATACTGTACTCTATGTATTGTTTGCAAAATTATGGGCTATATATAAAACCATAGGGGCTGTATTCACAGTTAAGCACATGCTGTGTGGAGTTAATAATGAAATCTTTCAGTAGCATATTCACTGGCTCTACATACTTGAAAAATATACAGCCTTGTGAAAGGGTTATAATACAATGCTTTTGGGTGGCAGGAAGTGGTAGAGCTGGCCTCAAACACACTTTCTACAGCATATGTGCTGGAATGTAGACTCTCTTGTCTATGCTCTTTTTCATTGTTAGGCATTTGAATATTTTTAGGATGCATTCATCAGACATGGACAGACGTGGCACAGCACACCACACCTTAATTTACCACAAAATATGTAATTACAATGATGCACAGTCTAAATTAAATACAACTGAATTGAAATAAAAATCCATGCATTAGAAATGATACCTTTAAACACATAATCCAACTAACCAGCCAAGAGTACACTATAAGAAAAATGGTTCTTAAATGGTTCTTTGGATAATCACGGGATTTGGAAATGTCTCTAACTCAAAAACCCTCTTTTATGGGGTTTATCTAGATGGAAACACCAAAGAAGTCTTTAGACTTTTAGATTTATCTTTTACACCGATGAGCCAATACATTATGACCACTCACAGATGAAGCGAATAACGATGATTATTTCGTAACAATGGCAATGTCAAGTAAGCGAATAGTAACAGTAAGCGAACAGTCTGTTCTCACAGTCACTGTGGCAGGCGTGCAGATCAGAGTGACAATGGCCAAATTGTTATGGCTAGACAACTGGGCAGTACATTTCTGAAAGGCTTTTAAAGTACTCCCGGTCAGCAGTGGTGAGTACGTACCAACGGTGGTCCTGTTGGTCACCCAATACTCACTGATGTTTGAGGGCAATGAAAGTTTTCCCGTCTGGTCCAAACCAACAGAAGGGCTACTGTGGCACAAGTGAAAAAATTTTTTAAGGATGGTTATGGGAGGAATGTGTCACAACACACCCTGTGCATCACACCCTGCGGCATATAGGGCTGTGTAGGTTCAGACCAGTCGGAGTGCCTATGCTAACCCCTGTCCACCATGGCAAGCAATGGGGATGCAAGCTTTGGAACAGGACCTTGGAGCAATTGCCTGGTCCAGTGAGTCCCATTTCTTTTTACACAGGTGGATGGCACCAGAATGCAGTATGGGAAGAAGACAAGCCAGTGGTGGGAGTGTGATGCTCTGGGTAATTTTTGCAGACCAGGCACATCATTGCAGACCAGGCACACCCCTTCATGGCAATGCTATTCACTGATGGCAAGATAATGTGCCCTGCCACATTGCACACATTTTTCAGAAATGGTTTAAGAAACAAGATCAAAAGTTCAAGGTGTTGCCCTGGTCTCCAAATTCCCCAGATCTCAATCTGATCAAGCATCTATGGAATTTGCTGGAAAAAACAATCCAATCCGTGGTCTATCAACTTCACAAATTACAGTATTTAAAGGATCAGTATTTAAAGTCTATGCCTCGGCAGATAAGAGCTGTTTGGTGGCACACAGAGGATATAATCACAATGTTTTGACTAATTGGTGTATTTCTAAGACGGTACTACAGGACTGCACGTGGGAACCACTGCATAAGAGCATGTAGAATAGAAGAAGCCCCAGAAACATTCATTAGATAAGTCACTCTACTCACATGACGTGCAGTAATTAGTTTCTCCTGAGCACCAGTTTTGGATTCCACCAAATCTTGAGTTGTACACTGCAGCATCAGGGACTGGATGCCATCCTCTATATTATTCCTCTTGGGTATCACATATAAAACACAGGACATGATCTTGGTTTATCTGCTTAGTTTATTTCTTTGTGTGCAATAATTGTAATTATACCACAGCGCTGTTAAATGCTCAAATCTGATTAGTCAGAAGGTGTAGATTAATTTTTAACAGCAGCTCAATCAGTAGTACTGGCTGCAAGGTTTATATCAGTGCACTAGTTCTATATTTCTATGGTTAAAAACTAACACAGGGATGTGTATGGCAGACTCTTCACAAAAAAGAATTTCATGAAACAAATGTGTGTAATTATTCCCATATAGCATCCGGATGTGGGCCACTTCAGGCAGTGATGCGGCACTGCTGGCCTTCTTTTGGCCCGGACAAAATGGATATGAGCCTGAAATGGCCCACATGTAAAATAGCAAATATGGCCCAAATATCCCAAATCACATGTGGACCTTTTTAGGCAAAGATGCGGTGTTCACGGCAATGTGTAATCTGGATGTGACCCTAAAGTGGCCCATGTGGTAAATAGTGACTATGGCCCAAATATCACAAAACAAATGTGGGTCACCTTTGGCAAAAATGTGGCACAGTCAACAAAGGCTAATCTGGGTGTAAACCAAAAGTGGCCCACATATGTTGCATGTGGCCCAAATCTGGCAAACAGAAGTGGACCACCCAAGTGCCATCATTCCACATGGTATGTGGGCCGGATGAAAGTGTCAGGTGTGGGCTGGATCTGGGCCACAGCAATTTTGCTATCTGGGTTTATATGGTGAATTTTTTTTTTTAAAGAAAATATGGTTAGGTTTTTTTGGAATGAGTCTCCATTGTCAGCACTTTGTAACAGTCTGAGGTAAAACTGTAACTTTTTCCAACATGGCAAAGTCTTCAGCATAGATGGATTTGTGGTTTCTAGGTCTTGTTTAAAATTATTAGTGTCGGCAAATTGCTGTGGTATAAAAGGAAAAAAACAGTTTGTGACATGCAGGTATTTGAAAATGGTCAACTTCACACCACCCTGTCATTGATTATTTTCCAATAACAGCATGCCCCCATTGTGTTTTATTCCTTACATGTATAATTGAAATGTTGTTGTTTGTCATTGGTGTTTGTAGTACTTACACCAACGTTGGTGGCACTTTCTGTGTGTCTATAGGAATATGTGTAAATGTAAAAGTACAGTATATCTATGCAAGAAAATCATGCAATCCCATGTTACCTGTGCAATGAGTGTTCTTTTTCCACTCTGTTGGTTAGACTCAGGCACAGAGAAGGAATGCACCAGGCCAGGTAGGGGTTGCCCACCTGATCTGCATATCTTGAAGATTTTATGTGGGACTGGTGGTGGCTTCTTATCCTGATTAATAGAAATGCCCATGACACACAGTTTTAGACTCTTAAACACAATGGCAATAAAGCTGAATATAATTGCTTTTGAAGTACCTTTAAATTTCACTTGATAGAAATATACAAATCATTATTATATAATTATTTAGGTAATTAATTTGCATCTTTACATCCAGAAAAGTATTAATATTCAAAAATATTACATGATCTAATTCTAGTCTACCATAAAGGTGCACTTTGTAAGTGTACCATTTTGCCAAAACACAGTTTAATCCCAGAGGATTAAATATTATAAATAATGAATAGTAATGGATAGGATCCAAAATCAGTTAAAGCAACTTGTACATGATAAAATGGAAAATAGCCTTATTACATTAAATAATCAATCAAATAATTAATCAAATAATCCATTTATTTACAGAATAGGCAACAACATCAGTGCTGTTAAGACAACAACAGCTTTCTGAGTGAAAGTAAATCAAAAAGATTTGAATTTGGATTTGAAAGTTATTGGCCTTAAAAAGTGAAGTTTAATTAATCTAGGCAGTTGGATATAGTGTAAAAACATACACAAAAACATAATCACAGAATTTAAATCCTGACCTAACAGCATTCATGTTGTTGACTATAATATACAATCACTGAGCAGATTTTATTTGGGTGGTGAACCAACAGCAGTGACACTGGCATGGTTGTGTGTGTGTACTGTGTAATGTGGAATCACTTATCAGCTGTCTTTTATATCTGCGTATATTAAACATATAGACATGGCACTGATACAGGAATTAAAAACCTCACTAGTTTCAATTACAGAGGCATCTGTATATAACCATATACCATTAAGTTCATCTAGTAAGAATAAAAGACGATGGAGTGTTCTGCTATAGGAAATTAATCGTGTTTGTGTGTGTGTGGTCTTGGTATACTGGTACCATGTGCAGTAGCATTACTGAGTTTATTAAACACTCTAGTGTCACTGCTGGGTTGAAAACCAAAAATATCCAGCCAACAGTGTAGTGCTGTGGTCATAAATTTGCACAAAAGAATAGCTCAAAACTTGTCCATATAAAAGGATGAGCTATAAGGCCTATCTGTCAGCAAGGCAGGTGTGTAAAAATACAACAATTGAGCAGATTGTGTAATATATACAAATATAATATACCATATCGTCTGAGCATACTCCCACTTGTTTTGTGAGACGAGCCCTAGGTGCGGGAACAGGACGCTATGGAGAGGTTCAGATATAAAACAAAAAATCGTCAATCAATTGCTCAATCAATCAGTCAATCACTCCAGAGCTGGTGATTCACACAGTGATAAAATGGCTGTATTTGACTGTGGTTTATAACATATTAAACTGAATTAAAACTGGGTGTGTTAGGGGAGAGAAAAGTGCACTGCACGGCAATTTCAGGTTTTCCACAATCAGTATTGTCTGTGTTTTAATTATAATGCATATTTGTTCTATGAAAGAAAACAATTTCACCCTACACTTCACAAATCACACCAAATCACAAACATTAGTGATGTGTTGTTTCTGAAATATATACACAATATATACAATATACAATATACAATATTTTTCTTTCACTTCTTGTTAGTAAGTGTAATTTAATATGTACTTTTTGTTTTACATCACTGAAAAAAGTAGTGCTTAAACCTGACACCACAAATCAAAGCAACGGTTTTAAATAAATTTGAAGAGTAAAAATAGGTGTGTAATTTAGTAATTTCCTATTAACATTGCTTGATTACAAGATAGTTGACTTGATAGAGGTCACTGGTATTTCAGAGAGAAGCTTGAATTTTGAATTGAATTAGAAATTTTAAAATTAAATTTTAATTTTGCATATAAATGTAAAAATCAAAATATCAATTTCATTCTTACCGTTGCCATTTATTAATAATGTTGTTGGATCCAATGACTACACTAGATGCTGTGTGGTCTGAATACCAGCAATGAACTGAGGCTCTTATGCTAAGGTACACACAAATGTCTGTTTCAAAACGAAACAAACTTTGATATCTGATGGAATGTGGAACCACTTGTCATCTCACTTTTTTTTTTACACCCTAGGCGGGGTGCCAACCCAGACAATTTACAATTTACAGACAATTTCGAAATGCCAATCAGGCTACAATGCATGTCTTTGCAGGAGAAAACCGCTGAAGCATGGGAAGACCATACAAACTCTGCACACACAGGGCGGAGGTACGACGCAACAATGCTACCAGCTTTTACCTTCAGTTTTACATGCCCAGACTGTTATATGAACACTTTATGTTTAAATTGGTGTAATTTTCATGAATAAATACCATACAATTAAAAATACCTACTATATACCACTAATAATTTGTCCAAAAAAAGAGATTTGTTAGTAATATAATAATATACATAATATAATAATATAATACATTACAGTTGAAAGCTGTCGACTGACCCTTCATTTTTTTGTGTTGCCCACCTTAAAATGTATTGCTGTATAAACAACAAAATTAATATTATTTCATCATGTCTTTTGCATTATTTGATTAATTTTAAAAGTAAGTGCAAAGGTGCATCAGGGCATCAGTGTGTGTGTGTGTGTGTGTGTGTGTGTGTGTGTGTGTGTGTGTATTATCCACAATCCAGTGTGTGCAGTTTTTCATTCCAGCCCAGCAGGAGTCACACCTCATTTCACACCACGTGTTTAATCAGCTAACTTGTGTATCAAGTCACATAACATGTGACTCCTGTGGGCCTTTTTGAGTATTTTTGTTTTGGATGGGTTTTTTTCCCCACAAAATCATCACAGCTACATAAGCTGATAATTATTTTGTGGATCTTTATGAACTTTTACTACTTGAAATAAATGATGTACTGCAAAGTATTTGCTTTATGCAAAAATTTTTACTTTTTATTTTTTTCTCCACACAAGTGAAAGTAAAAGTATTACGATTTAATTATAATCAAGTATACACAAAAGTATAGTTAGAGTAACCTGTAATGACAGTACATATAGTTTGTTACTTCCCACCTCATGCATGTCAACCATTTTTTGCAATTATTCATTGCCTACATGATCATTGCCTATATGATAAGTGTCAGAAATCACACTTTTAAACAGTTATGTTTCTTTTGGAATACACCGATCACCTCAATCAGTGACAGTAAGAAGAATGGTCACTGCAACACTACTTCTCATACAAGTATTGCCCAGCAGTGCTACTTTTTGAAGCTGGCAACAAGGCAATAAGGCAACATCATGTTTAGTTGGAGGAGGAAAAAACATGCATTCATTCTACCAGTAGATTTGATCTTTATCACATGGATTGTGTCATCCAGGGAGAGTATGGTGAGGGAGCGTCAGTGGCAATTCAATTCCTGTGGTGTGCGTGTGCCTTCAGAGCTAGGAAGCTAGGTTAGCTGTGTCATGGAAACTTTATTTTCTTACAACTAGTTGTATAATTCCATCAAATGTTATCTCAATGTGAGCCTGATGGGTACACCCATTTCTCCTGTCCCCCCAATAAACTTCCTACAACCCCCTTGACTTTTCTCTTTTGTTAATGTAAGATTGGAGGAGGTAGGCACAAGAAGCATGCCAACCACATCTTTTCAAACTGATGTGTCAACAGGATGGTGTAACACACTTGCTATCTGCCTTCTTTTGCATTAACGAGCTCACAGACGCTCACGATTGACTAGTGTCATTGTGTTTTGTCGGGGAGGGAGAGTATGCCATCTCTCCCACCCAGACAGCACAACCAGGTTTACTCTCTTGACTACCAGCCATGGATGACTGTGAAACGAGCTTTCAATCTCCTGAAGATAGACTTTTCTGTTGTGCCACTCAGAAGCATTAATCTAACTTATACAGGAGTGAAATGCATAATTGAAACCTCCTACAAATATGTATCTTGGACCCCACAACCATTACTGTCAGTTTAAGTTACAGTGAAGTGGCTAATATTGATTTACAGCAATGTTTAGCACGATGCTAACAAATGGGGCTTTGCAGAATAACTAGCTACAAAAGGCATTTTCATATCAGACTAGCTACTGTACTCTGGTAGAAATTATGCTCTTTTATGCACATAGACCCCACCACACTGACAACTGAAAATTTAAGTGGCATTTTTTAATTTGATTGGTTACTCTGTTAGTATCTGTGCTCTATCATGTCATAAAGAAACACAAAGCATTGAAAATGTACTTAATGATATGTATTACAGGTTTTGTGTGACCACGTGCCAGTATATGCTTCTGTAAATGAATATATCATTGGATAACATAAAATGTTTATTATAGGGTATAGCATTCATATGTTAAACTGCTCTAAAATATACAATAAATAATAGCAAAATCTCCAATATATACACAAATCATGTTCTACATGTCCACAGATCCCACCACTGTTTTGAACTTCATTAGTTCATCAAGGCTGGCCTGCATCTGCTTTGCCAGCACTTGGATTTGTTTGGCAAATTTGGTTTCTGAGGCTTTCTTCAGCTGCTCAGAGTCACCTTTGCTGAAGTATATGTCCAAGCCCAGCATGAAGCCTTGGATCAGACCTAAGGATTTACTGAGTGGGCCGATTGCTCCTACAATGTCTCCAGCCACCTGTACTTCTCTAGTCACCCTATCCCCCTTTAATGTGGACAAGTCATATTTCTTCATGCACTCTACATTTCTAGCTATAAACTTCACACATCTCTCAATTTCCCCTATATAAGTAGAGTGTTCTTTGAGGATTGTCTCCACCTTCTTCCTGTCCACATTGGTATGGATTTTTTTTTTGATAATGGTAGCCGAGACTCCAACTGCTACAACTCCAACTCCAACCCCAAACCCAACTGCTAAAGAAGCCCTCCTAGTCAGTGAGGCAAATAGGACACTTCCGACAGCAGCTGCCAGTCCTAGTGCCCCTACAGTTGCCCTGGTAACACCTGCTGTCTTCACCTCCTGATCAGTGTTATCAGCCACTTCCTGTAGTTTTTTAATGTGATCCTGCAGATTTGCTCCTCGCTCACACAGGAGGCGATCAAACACATAGAGAGCTCTTTTTAGATTTTCAGCTTTCTGTGTGATGGTTCTGGAGAGACAGAGAGAAAAACCTTACCAAGATTACCAACATTATCAAGATGTATGGTCAGATTTACTGCAGTGATACATACTTATTTCAAATCAAATTTGGACTGTGTTGCAACTATGTTGCAACCCATGCACCATACAGATGGGCCTACAGCTGGTAAGGAGCCCACAAATCCCAGGACGTTTTATGAATTAATTGAGTGTATGCTATAGACAACATCTGCTGGAATAGATTGGCTAGCAGGACTAAGCCCTCCCTGTCTTTAATAGAAAAAATGCATTAAAAATTAGCTTCAATTTTTGGTGTCCACATTGCCTTATTTGCTTCAAACAAATGACTTAAAGTGGATAATTTTACTTTTGTGGAACTAAGAACAACAGCACCAATGGTTGCAAGTTAAAATACACAGAATAGCAGCTATCTGGAACTTATTTGAGTTTATGCTGGGTAACATAAATTTTTAGTTTTCCAATTCAATATTGTGACCAGCCTTTCTGGCTCTAGATAAGAAATAAACATTCTAAGACGGATGAAAAGACAAGCCGAAGTAGTAAGCAGACAACATTAGCAATCAAATAACTGTGCAACCAACTTGAACTGTTAGCTCAAAGTTATTCCTCTGAAATATGTCTTCAGAGAAAATTTGATGGTGACGTGCCTACATAGCCAAATCCCCAGTGTTGAATTAATGCCTACAGTGTTTATATGTGTACAGTATGACCAGTTAGACAATTCAACTCTGAAAGAGTTCAATCAACACTCTAGGTGTTAAGTCAACACTGGAGATTTTGCACTTTGCTGAAAATCAATATGCCATTTCTTGGAAATCTTTGTTTTGTTTGCTACACAAACTTTAATTCCTTGGCAATTACGAATATGGATTTTTGTTTGTTTGTTTGTTTGCTAGCCATTTTGCTCTCTAGCTACTCAAGAGCGGTTAATAACATTCAACCTAAATGTAAATTTTCTATAGCATTAGCTATGCCCAGGTTGAACTTGCATGAAAATAGAGCCCAAAGTGTCTACATTCAGATAAACAAAATTCACTTTTTGACACTTACTTTGCATAATCTTTCTCTGTGTTAGGATGTTCAAGTTCCTTCCAGGCTGAAATTGAAGAGGGTTCATATCCAGTGTCAAACAGATGTTTCAGTGACATAATATATTGTTACAAATACATAACAGCAGCTTCTGAGTAGTTTATGTAGATCTGGGTAATCTGGGAATAACATGTTTCAAAATGCCTGATCTAACATCATGGAAACGTTGCCCAGTGATGAATGTTCTGTGCTTGTAAATTTAAATCTTAGGATGTCCTATTGTGCCTATTGTCGTACCTTTGAGTAAGGCCTCAACTGTGATATGCAGTTATTATATGCAGCTTAAATTGTACTAAATACTGTTCACTTTTAAAAAGCTTTGAATAAATAAAATTAGTAAATACTAACTCAATTTCCAGAAAAGTTGGGATTTTTTCAACAATAAGTATCCTCAGTTCCAAAATGATTAAAAAGTGTAATTAAAAGGAAGGGTGATGTAACACATTGGTAAACATGCCTCTGTCCCAACTTGTGTTGAAGGCATCAAATTCTAAATTTGTTTATATTTACAAAACACAAATAAGCTGGTCAGTGAAAACATTGAATATCTTTTCTTTGTACTTCTGTCAGTTAATTAAAGTTTCAAGAGACTTGACAAATCATAGATTTTAGTTTTTATTGCACTTTACAAAAATCCCAACTTTTCTGGAAATGGGGTTAGCAAGTAAAGATGTATTATGGTATATTATATATTATTATATGTTATTAAACTTACGTTCCTCTGAGAGCCACCATTTCATGATGTCTACATAAATGTCCTAATAAAGGGAGGAAAAACAATCCTTAAACACTGTAGATGTGTTACAGTTGACATTTATGTACATGAATTGTGCATTTCCTATGGGAATTAAAATTTGTGCATTATCATGGAGGCATACAGTATTGACACCTTTTTCAAAAAAAAGAGATTGCATTGACCTGCCAAGTAAGTTGAGTAATATTACATTGTACTATGTATCGCCATTATTAGAGACAGCTTTAAAGTTTTGAGAATTGACTTTACAGAGTCAGTACATCTTATTGGGACTCTTATTTCCCAGTCTTACAACAAATGAAGCCCTGCACCAGAACTGAACCAATCCTCTGATAAAACTGCCTATGATTTATCACAAAAAAAATAAAATAAACAAAACTGTGCAATACCATTTGAGGTCAATATTAAGCACATAAATATGATACTATTAATGAATCAATTTAAGGTCCATGAAATTAATTTTTTTTCTGCACAGAGGACATGGAGGATCTTAAGCATCTTAATTGGAGACACTGCTTATCTGAAGGACTGAATTTTGTATATTGTTTTAGCTGCTTACATTATTTTTAATAATTAAACCAGAGCACTCACTTCTGTTTGGTTCTATAACAGCAGCTCAGTTCCAGCTGCCAGGTAAATGAAATAAATAGATTTATATTAATACGCTTGTTCTGATATGTTATTGTTTCTGTAGTAAGATCTAACACAGGAACTTGGAAGTTCCACATACGTATGTGATTACTGATACAATTAAGTATTCTGTGTGAAGACAGAAAAGAGATCCTACCTTATTTATTTATTTATTTTATTTAAGCATTTTTGGAAGGAGTCTCCAGTTTCCAAGAGTCTCCAAGATACAAATGACTTCACCTTTAAATGACTTTGGTGACAATTTGTGTCAAATTAATAAATGTACAGTACTGTGCAAAACGTTTAGGCACCCTATTTTTTTTTAGTACAAACTTTGTTATAGCTTTTTCATTTTATGACTTCTACAATTATCAAGTCAGTACAAAAAACATTTCAGATTACCATAAAAATTAAATGTTCTAGCGCAAAATTAAATGTTACAGAAAAATGTTTGTATGTCATTAAAGAAAGCAGCATATTACGTATGAGGCACTTTTCAGACAAAAACACAATGAAGGCTGCTGGGTTTTGCTGCAAAAATAAGAAGCGAGTGTCTTCAGAAGAACTGTGGCTGGTTCTGCAAGATGCTCAATAAAACTTACCAGCTTATTTCCTTATAAAACTGCACAAACTGTACCGGAGACTACTATTTAAATTTTTATATTTTTTGTCACACCAAAAATTGACTTTGTTTCATTTACTACTGTTTACTGTAATTTGTTTTTATGTAGAAACATTTAATTTCATTACTTTGAAGGCATCTTTACTCTACAGCATTTCTTTGCATGTGCCTAAAACTTTTGCACAGTACTGTACATGTATATATCTAGAAGAAAATCGTGCCAGCTTGTCTTACCTGCACAGTGAGCTTTTCTCCTCCACTCTGTTGGTCAGATTCAGGAACAGAGTAGGAAGGCACCATGCCAGGTAGGAGTCGGCCACCTGATTTGATAATTCTGTTGATGATTATGTCTGATGATGACTTCTTATCCAGATCCATGGGCTATCACAGTGATAAGCATAAAAAAGGGCATGACACACAGTAGTAGGGAACACAGAGTAAATATTGTTGTCATTTAACTCCCTTTAACTTTTAGTTCAGATTCTTTTTTGTTCTTATATTTTGCACTTGTTTCTGTACTTATTCCTTGGTAGAGACTTATTGAAAGTGTGTCAGATTGCATACATATGCAAGAAAATCATGCAAGCCAATGTAACCAATACCTGCACACTGTACTCCAATTATTTGGGTGAAGTTATGACTTGGGTGAACACTGGGATAGTAGTGTGTGTAGTCTTGGCACACCTATATGAGGTGCAGCAGTTTTACTGAGCTTTTTAAAACACTGCTGGGTTGAGAAACAGTCCACAAACTAAAAATTTCCAGCCAACAGCAGGGCTGTGGTCAAAATCTGTTTACACCAGTGATGGGTAGAGGATGACTAACACAGATTGGTTAACGAGATTATTTACATAATGAACAGTGTGTTTGGAACAATGTAGATTAACCCAAATTATAGGATATAATATTACTTCAGGCAATTTGAGACCCAGTTTTGTTTCCCAGCATTCCCAATTGTAAAGAATGAGATAACAAGATGTTCATTATTTTCATATTTGATTCATTTGACTGTTAATGTGTATGCTTCTCTCATGAAATCCTGGGAGTTAGATGCAAGTACAGATGTGATTTTAATAATTAAAAATAACTAAAAAAACAAAGACTGGAAAAGAACCTAGAACTATAAAAACTAAAACAAATAACAACACTGAGGCAAGTCAAGGCAAAAAAAAAAAGAAAACCCAAACTGAAAACAAAAACGCCTCACAGTGCAAATACAACATAACAACAACAATACAAACTACACCCAATGCTTCACAACCAAGGAGGAAACACACAGAAGTTAAATATGGACACTTTGTTTCGTTTCATTATTTCCACTAATGATATCTGCTTGTATTAACTCATCATTCTGAAAGTGTTAGTACATACTGCATATATGTATATGTTTATTTGTAGTAAAGTTTTACCATAAATTGCTCAACTGATTTGCCGTTTAAATGCCTTTCTTGCTGGTTTACCTTTCCATGAAGTTTTAGTGTTTTATGCGACAATTTTATTGTCAAACTCTACCCTGCATGTCAAATCACAACCATTACTGACCTGACGTTACAAAAATGGTCAGTAGAATTAGTAGGTAAACTAGACTATAAATAAAAATAAAATGAAAAACAAGTTAAAACAGGCATGCCATTCAGTATCAACATTACTTAAGTTCAGAAAAAAATCTTGAATGTGTGTATTATTAAACAAGATTTTAATTCTTACCTTTGACATTTTAATAATGTTGTTGCTGGATCAAAAGACCGAACCTAGATGTCATAAAATCTGAATGCCAGGAACAAACCGAGAGTATTGCGATGAATTGAATGTGATATATTGCTAGCCTCACAATGGAAATAGTTTTTTACACCTGCTGGAATGTGGAATTGCTTGTAAGGTCTCTTTTTAATGGTTAGCCACTAGTACAATTATAAGTATGCATTCATCAAACAAGTTCATCTACTGCAAGTGGATCCGATTAGTAAGGACTAAAACACTGTCCTTGTGTTGGCACGGTGATGTGTATTTTATTCCTCTTAAACCAAAGCAATTTATATAAACATTTTTTATAAAAGAACATCATATTGTACATTTTTGCCATTTATAGGTAGGTGCAAGTGGGATTCATGACACTTCTCCTCCCCACCAGCAGAGGTCGCACTCTCCTGAATTCTAGTGCCACCCTGTTGCCTCTCACTTCTGGGTCGATTCATTGATTAGCCTACTAGAGACAATGTTGGAGGGTAGAGGACACACTTTCCTAGTCCTCAATGATCACTGAAATTTTAAGTTTGTCAAGTCAGACTTAACTCTTGCAAAGCCAGATGACCTTATTCTTCAGTTGCCATGAGTTTACCCTCACCTATTGACCAGGAACCAAGAATGTCAAAGCCAATGCAGTCTTTAGACTCAATGGGTTGAATGGAAGGGGGTTCCACTTCACCCTAATAGTGCCTTCCAGCTGCATTGTGGCCCCTATTTGATGGGAAATTATTTGATGGGAGTTCTCATGAGCCAAACAAGAAGAGCTTTCACCACCAGAGTTCCCCGCAGACAAAGTATATGTTTTCCACAAACTATGAGAGATCAGCTTATGCAGTGGGTACACATTTCCCTCAGTTCTGGTCGTCCTGGAATCCTGAGAACCATTAATCTTTCAAGAAAATATTTTCATGGCCTTCACTTAATAACAATGTTACATACTTTATTCAAGCTTGTCAAGTCTGTATCCAGTTTATAACCACATGTTAACTACTCAGTGGTCTCCTGGAACCCCTGCCACACTGTCCTTAGTCTTAAATCACCCTCAACGTCATTACCAGTCTGCCTGCTTCAAAAGGGAATATCACAGTTATGATGATCATTGACAGGTTTTCTAAAGCATGCTGTCTTGTACCCCTAGTGAAGCACCCCATTGCAAAGTAGTAGAGAGGCTACTACTAGTAGAGACTGGGAGATTCCTCAGATACTATTGTTCAAGAAATCATCCTGATTGGAGCCAATACTTGCCCTGGGCTGACTATGCACAAGACGCTGGTGATGGGGTTACAGTCATGAGGGACATGCTTAAGTAGATCATGGACCTTCTCTAATTGCAAAGCCTTGCTCATCTTCAATATTTACGATTATACTGGCCTTGATATTTGGACTATATTTTCAACTGTGTGCTGAACTGTTATTAAAACATCTGCATATGGATCCTCACTTTGTCTCTGAGCCTCCATTTTTACATTACATTTAACATTGTGGATTGTCCAAAAAGCTAGTTCCTGTTATCACTTTCATTATATCAACTATAAACAGTATAAAATAAATAAATAAATAAAGTTTTTTATTAGAATTATTTTAGATAATAATATAGCTTTACAGACTTACAGTTACAAATTACTGACATGGGAGTCTCCTTCCAAAAATACCATATCAACAATTGAAAACTTTTTTTAATACAGTGCTGTGAAAAAGTATTTGATTTCTTCTGTTTTTGTGTATATCTCATACTAAATAGTTTTAGATCTTCAAATGAAATATAACATAAAACAAAGGCAACCTGAGTAAACACACAGTACAGTGTTTATTATTTATTTTTATTGAAGCAAAAAAGTTATCCAACACCTATCACCCATGTGAAAAACTAATTGCCCCCTTAAAGGTGCCACCTTTAGCAGCAATAACTGCAACCAAACGCTTCCAATAACTGGAGATCAGTCTTTCATTTACTTCTAGGACTAGGATTTACTCCTATGCTTTGGATCATTGTCTTGCTGCATAATCCAGTTGCCCTTGAGTTTCAACTTGCAAGTTGCCCAGGCCCTAAAGCAGCAAAGCATCCCCACACCATCACACTACCACCACCATGCTTCACCATAGGTATGATGCTCTTTTTGTGGAATTTTGTGTTTGGTTTATGCCAGATGTACTGGGACCCCTGTCGTCCAAACAGTTCCACTTTTGACTCATCAATTCTTCTGGGTTAGCAGTGATTTTCGCCTTGCCATGCTTCCATGGATGTCATTTTTGCCCAGTGTCTTTCTGATCGCAGATACATGAACAGGCCTGTAGTTCCTTTGATGTTGTCCTTGGCTCTTTTGTGACTTACTGGATGAGTAGTTGCTGTGCTCTTTGAGGAATTTTGGAAGGTCGGTCACTTCTGGGAAGGTTCACTGCTGTGCAGAGTTTTTCCATTTGGAGGTAATAGCTCTCACTGTGGTCCTTTGGGGTCCCAGAGCCTTTGAAATAGCTTTGTAACCCTTCCCAGACTGATGTATTTCAATCATCTTCTTCCTCATCATTTCTGGAATTTGTTTAAACTTTGGCATAGTTTGTTACTGGGTAAGACCTTTTAACCAAATCCATGCTGTTGAAAAAGTGCTATTTAAGTTTTGATTGAACAGGGTTTGCAGTAATGAGGCCTGGTTGTGTATAGTCCAGCTGAACCCCATTATGAATGCAGTTTCATAGATTTGGGGAATGAGTAACTACGGGGGCAAATACATTTTCATACAGGCCCAGCTGGTATTGAATAAATTTTTTTTGCTTCAATAAATATCATTTAAAAACTGTATTTTGTGTGTACTCAGGTTGCCTTTGTTTTATCTTAGATTTTGTTTTAATTCCTGAAACAATTTAGTATGAGATATACACAAAAACAGAAGAAATCAGGAAGCAAATACTTTTTCACAGCATTATGTGGCACGTCTGCCACATAAGACAACACGTCCCTGTTTAACATCTTCTAACCTATCTGAATCAGGCATTCAACAGACTTGTGGTATAAAATGTGATGTGTCATCTGTAGATGGGCATCACTTAACGTCACTGTCATTATTCTGGGTAGGCGAGCAAAGTTTAAGTGAAAGGGTCTATTATTTAATAGATTATTTAAAAAAAAAAAAAAACTTACTTTAATCAAACATTATCATCTACTGAGTGAAACAGATTTTTAATCCGTATTAGTTGATCCATGCAGTCTTTAAGTTTGTCAGCCACCTCATGGACTTTCTGTGCAAGCTGGACAGTAGAGTCCTTCTTAGTTCTTGGATTGTCCTCCTCAGTGAAATAGGAATCCAAATCCTGCAGGATGCCAAAATACTCATTAATGACATCTATGGAGTTTATGTTTTCCATTTCCTGAGCAACTCTGGCTATTTTCTCCAAATGAGCACCCAATTCCTTCAGCTTTGAGTCATCCTGCTTTCTGAGGTGCTCCATCCCTATATCAATAAACCTCAGGCATGCTAGAATATCTTCTATCTGGGCTTGGTAGATGTTTATGATTTTCTCCACCTTGTCCTTTAACTGAGTCCCTTTCATTTTTTTGCTGAAGGACGCTGATGCCCCTGTTACCCCTCCGGCAGCAACAATTCCGATGCCGACACCGGTTGCCACCAATGAGGCTCCAAAGGTCAGTGGGGCGAGAGCAAGGCCTGCTGCAATAGTAACACCACCAACCGCACCCGTGGTGCCTCCTGTGAGCTTGGCAAGACGAGCCTTCCTATTCGACTTGACAAGATTGTCTGCGGTACAGTGGAGCTCAGTGATGTGGTTCAGCAGGTCTGTGCAACGCTGAACTAAAAGCAGCTCATACAAACGCATTGCCGTTTTTACCCTTTGTGCCACAGAGATCAGTGGTCTGTAGGGGAGAGAAGATGAGCAGCATCAGGTTGCTATTCTATACTCTGCTATAATGGACTAAATTTTTTAAATCAAGTAATCATACATACTTTGTTACTGTTTCCTCTTCTTGATAGCCCATTGATAGATTCTCCAACCCTAAAAGAGAACAAACTGGACTGACTTTTGTTCCATTTACACCTGCGCTATTCAAAGTCAAAGGCAAGCAGCTATGAAAGGGTCCAACCGCTATGCAATGGATGTGGAATGTATGACTTGACCCTTTTTGTTGATAGAATTTCATTTTTGTTATCCTTTAATTATAGCACCACCTAGTGGTGAAAAGAGTTAGTACTATGACCAGCCTTGCTGAGATACAGTCTTGCTTCATAATAATAATAATAATAATAATAATAATAATAATTATTATTATTATTATTATTATTATTATTATTATTATTATTATTATTATTATTATTATCACTTTTGGTGCTTAGACCCATAATAACTAGCAAATATCCAGTGCTCTTGAGGTGTTAATATTTATATTATTTATATTATATATTGATATAATAATACTGAGGTAATAATATTCATTCACACTATGTTACAGTGATTAGGCTCTTACTTTGGCAGGCTGGCTATGGTTGAGGCCAAGCTTTTACATAGACCTAGGCTAAAGACATTCAAACTCATTTCATGTTAACATACACTCACTGAACACTTTATTAGGAACACTATGCTAATACTGGGTAGGGCTTCCCTTTGCTCTCAAAGCAGTCTCAATTCTTCATGGCATGGTTGGAAAGTTGGAAACATTCCTTTGAGATTCTGGTCCATGCTGACATGAATGATGATGTCCAAAGTTGACATCATTTACATTTACGACATTTTGACAGATGCCCTTATCCAGAGCAACTTACATTTAACTCATTTTTATACAAGTGAGCAATTGAGGGTTAAGGGCCTTGCTCAAGGGCCCAGCGGTGGCAGCTTGTCAGTGCTGGGATTTGAACTCACAACCTTCTGATCAGAAGCCCAACCACTATGCCACTACTTACCACTTAACCATTATGCTACCACTTTCCCATCATCCAATTTTTCAGGTGCTCTTTCATGTTGCAAATCTCCCATTCTTCCAAATCCCAAAGGTCATTGGACCTCATTGGTCATTGGTGATTGGACTCAGATCCGGAGACTGGGAAGGCCACTGAAGAACATTGAACTCATTCCCATGTTCATGAAACCAGTTTGAGATGACTTTTGCTTTGTGACATGGTGCATTATCATGCTGGAAGTAGCCATTAGAAGATGGGCAAATTGTGGCCATGAAGGGATGCACATGGTCAGTAACAATACTCAAATAAGCAAGTGATGATTGTTTGGTATTAAAAGCCCAAACATTCCCCACCTCCACCAGCCTGGACTGTTGACACAGTGGTCCATGGATTCATGCTGTTTGTGCCACATTCTGACCCTACCATCTGTGTGCCTCAGCACAAATCGAGATTCATCAGACCAGGCTACGTTTTTCCAGTCTTCAACTGTCCAGTTTTGGTTAGCCTGTGCCCAGTGCAGCCTCAGCTTTCTGTTCTTGGCTGACAGAAGTGGAACCCGATGTGGTCTTCTGCTGTTGTAACCCATCCGCCACAATCCGACGTGTTGTGCATTCTGTAATGCTTTTTTTGCTCACCACAATTGTACAGAGTTGTTATCTGAGTTACTGAAGCCTTTCTGTCAGCTCAAACCAGTCTGGCCATTCTCCGTTGACCTCCCTCAACAAGGCGTTTCTGTCCACAGAAATAACACTCACTGGATGTTTTTTCATTATTGCACTATTCTGAGAAAACTCTTGAGACTGTTGTATGTGAAAATCCCAGGAGATCAGCAGTTACAGAAATACACAAACCAGACACTTTTAATTGCTTGAACTTGAATCAAACTCTTGGTGTAGCCTTCCACAAATTCTGGCGGAATCTTTGCCCATTACTCTTGATAGACCTGGTGTAAATCAGTCAGGTTTGTGAGCCTCCTTGCTTGGACACTTTCTGAAGTGCACCAGTCCCTTTTCCAACAAACCACCATCACAACATGATGCTGCCAGCATAGGCTTGATACATAGGCTTGATCTCGTGTGAAATCTGGAGGCAACCACTTTTTAAATTTTATGATCTGATTTGCATATAATGCACTATTCAGTAATACATTTTCAATCTGCTTAAGCAGAGTATAAATAAAAATAAAGCGATATAAAACCCAGTTATTATTGCTGAGAATGAGTTGTTAGTGTCCAGTGACTCACTCACCTCCTATGCTTCTCCACCACTCTAACAAGATGTCCAGCTCCTGAAGAAAAGAAAGATGATGCTTTATTCCATTTATAGAATCACAGCTTGATCAGATTTCAACTAGTTTAATTTTTCCTGCATGATACAAAACAAAACTGAAAAGGTCAAATATGAGGAATTAATTTTCTTAGATGTTTACATGTTTTTCAAATTTTATTTAGCCAACTGTTGTTGCCATTCAGCCATGTTAGCTGCTTATCTGGACCTTTCGTAGGAATACCATGTAGCTGGTTCTACTATGTAGCTGGTCCTTGAAATACCAAATACAACTTTAGATCGTCTTTTTGTAGAGTCTGATATCAAGTCTAGATAATGATCTGTTTTACCCTTGCGTTGCTGTCTCCATACACACTAGACCGTTCACTCCATGTGCGGTAACTAGCAAAATGCCCTTTTCTTGCTAGGCCTGCGTGTAAACCTCTCACTCCATTTTCATCCTGTGGGTTTAATGCAAATCTCATTCCATACAGAATTCGGAACTTAGCATGTAAATAATTTCAGTGCTGCTTTGAAAGTTTCAGAGACATACAAATCAAGTAGCTCTGAATTCCTTTCTTTATTTTCTGTGATTCATGTTAATTACCTGTGACAGAACATCGTCTATGCTTTCATACACATGTTGAGTAGGCTCAGCAGAGCGGGACTGGCAGAGCAAAGTTTTTCTTGGTAGTGTCACTGAAAGCCGAGGTGGAACAAAAGGACGAGAAGGAGTGGCATTTACAGGTGTGGCATGATTCTAGGAATGGGTAAGAACAGACAAAATAATGGTGTACATATTTTTACAGTGTTAACATTATGTTTTCACTACACCTAACCTATAACACAAATAGTAAATATCATAAATGACTAATACAGATTAATACAGTATTGAATAAAACACACAAGGGTATGCTGTTATAGGAAAATAATCAATTATGGGGCTGTTTGATGTTATTCTTAAGTATTTTATTTCACTTATGCCACAGAGATTTCCCAACAATGGAAATGTTTAAAATGTATTATTTATTATTATAGTTTATGGTTATATACATTTAATGTTGTGGAATGTCCTCAAATCAAATTAGTTCTGATTATCACTTATGGTACAGAAGCTACACTATATGGTCAAAAGTTCAGAACTGTGCAAAAGTCATAGGTACTCTATTTTTTTTAGTACAAACTTTGTTATAAATGTTTATTTTATGATTTCTACATTATCGAGTCAGTACAAAAACATTTTCGATTTCCAAACATTAGTTTTCCAGCACAAAATTAAATGTTACAGAAAAATGTTTTTATGGGTTTGTGGCTTTGCATGCAAAATTAAGAAGCAAGTGCGACAGTCAAAGTCTCCAGAAGAACTGTGGCTGGTTCTGCAATATGCTCAGTAAAACTTACCAGCTAATTTCCTTATAAAACTGCACAAATTATACCTGAGACTACTTTTTTTTTTTTCTTTTTTTTTTTTAAAGCAAACTGTCGCCACACCAAATACTGACTTTGTTTAATTTATTACTGTTTACTGCTCTTTATAGTTTTTTTTGTTGTTGTTTTTAAGGTAGCAGCATTTAACTTAATTCTTTTTAAGGCAACTTTACACTTTTGCACAGTACTGTTTATGGACACCTGACCATCACAAACTGTTGCCACAAAGTTGCATAAAAATTGTATAGAATGTCATTCATTGTATAGAATGATAAACTGGAACGCTGTTTACAACCTCACTAATGCTCTTGAGGCTGAATCAGCACAAATCCTCACAGCTACGCTTTCCCAGAAGAGTGGAGGTTATTCTAACAGTAAAGGGGGAACTAAATCTGGAATAGGTGTGATTGATCATCAGACTAGTTCTAACACTAGAAACTCCTTCCAAAAATGTTAAACAACTACACACGTTTTATAAAAATCCTTTTATATGGAGCTCCTCTGTACAAGTCTCGGTGTAAGTAGACATAATAGACATAATAATGTATTAGAATGAGCACATCAAAATAAACCTGTGATTTGCCTTGCAGCTGGAACTACTCTTAGAGCTGCTCCAGATCCAGATCCTAGGAACACTAAACACAAGGTGGGAATACAGCCTGGATGGGACACCGCTCCATCGCAGGGAACTGTACACATACTCTTTCACACCTAGCGGCAAATTAGTCAACCTTGTATCTACCTTGAGAACTAGAGGAAAATTCCATGCAGACAGTAATCTGAGCTATAACACTCACTGCACCACCACCATCAACTATTTACATTACACCAAAACACTAGGTAGATACAGAGACACCATTTCTCATGGGAATCAAACAGTTTGACATTACACAGCACAATCAGCCATCATCTAAACATCAACCATCATCTCCAGCTTACTGTGAGACGTCTCTCATTGGGAAGAACATCTGTGTATGTTTCACCATCCACTGTTGCCTCATCGTTTCCGTTATGCCCAGAGGTTTCTGTATTTCTGATATCTGACGTCTCAGCTTGACCATTTAAATCCTACAAAAGGTCAAAAGATTAGCAAATGTAAAATATGGTGGAAAGGACGCACATGGGAATACTGTTAGGGAAAGACCCACCTGTGTCTCTGTGGTCTGAGAGAGGAAAGATCTCTTCAGTACTGGAGGTGGTGGCCTGGCAGGAGCTACATCCTACTGACAAAAGTGCATTCAAGTTATAAAAACTTTGTACAAAATTGAAAATTGTTCCACACTGTGAAACTCAGTACCTTAGCAGGGGACTTGTCAGACAATATGTCTATGTACGTAGGGATGTTTTGAGTCTCCAGTGATAGATTACATGTTTCAGCTTGTACTTCTTCTGTGTGGGCGACCCTGGGAAGTCGTAAGCTTCGTAGCCTTGATGGGTCAGGAGGTGGTGGCCGAGTTGGACATTTAGGCTTGGGACTTGCTTCCTAAAAATACACATTTAAACAGGTTATTATTATATAATATTATATATAGCTGTCGTACAACATTTTTCTACAACAAATTGTCCCTGAAGTGCAAATTACACACATTGAGCTGTGACTCATCTACTCAATACAAAGACACAATAATGAAAACAAACAATAATACTCACTTGTGACATTCCTTCCTTCCAAATGTCACTTTACCCCCTACTAATACCTTTCTTCCTGTTATGTTATCATACATATATCAGAGAGAAAAGTTCAGTTTTGGATTTCACACCTCTCTTTATCTAAGCGTATTGCTCACTGCTAGGCTTCCCCACAAACACATACATATCTGTACACGTGATGTTGCATAACCTGTCGGTCAGCCTGCATAACACACATTGTGAATGATAATCATGCTTAGGCTGTCAGAACATGCAACCATTCAAATCAGATGTGTTCACATATTGATTTAAACACACCCTTTTCGACTTTCCTACTTTTCTTTCCGATTATTAATGACTTCCTGTTGTTATTTCCCCTTGCGGGATTTGTCATTATTGTCATCACAAGGGTCCTTTCAGTACTTTAATAGCTCATGTGGACCTTGATGAGCCCTTGCAGGCCCAAGGGAGCAAGTCAACACGACAAATAACTTCAGAAGCAGAACTTAACCAGAGATTATTGCAATCTGATGCAGTTACCTTTTTAAAATAGTGAAAAATGGCAGACAGTTGCAGTTGTGAGAGGAAATCAACAAGGGCACAATAAAAACAATGCTACCAATGCTACTCACTGCACCACCCATCAACTATTTTCATTACAACATAAAATAAACCACTGACAGGTGACGTGAATAACATTGATTATCTCGTTACAATGGCACCTGTTAAGGGGTGGGATATATTAGGCAGCGAGTGAACAGTCAGTTCTCGTAGTTGATGTGTTAGAAGCAGGAAAAATGGGCAAGCGTAAGGATCTGAGCGACTTTGACATGGACCAAATTGTGATGGCTAGACGACTGGGTCAGAGCATCTCCAAAACGGCAGGTCTTGTGGGGTGTTCCCGGTATGCAGTGGTTAGTACCTATCACAAATAGTCCAAGGAAGGACAACCGGTGAACCGGCGACAGGGTCATGGGTGCCCAAGGCTCACTGACGCGCATGAGGAATGAAGGCAAGCCTGTCTGGTCTGATGCCAAAGAAGAGCTACTGTTGCACAAATTGCTGAAAAGGTTAATGCTGGCTATGATAGAAAGGTGTCAGAACACACAGTGCATCGCAGCTTGCTGTGTATTGAGCTGTGTAGTCGTAGACCAGTCAGAGTGCCCATGCTGACCCCTGTCCAGCACCGAAAGCATCTACAACGGGCACGTAGGCATCAGTACTGGACAATGGAGCAATGGAGGAATGTGGGCTGGTCTGATGAATCACGCTTTCTTTAACATCATGTGGACAGCTGTGTGTGTGCGCGTGTCAGTTACCTGGGGAAGAGATGGCACCAGGATGCACTATGGAAAGAAGGCAAGCTGGCGGAGGAAGTGTGATGCTCTGGGCAATGTTCTGCTGGGAAACCTTGGGTCCTGGCATTCATGTGGATGTTACTTTGACACATACCATCTACCCAAACATTGTTGCAGACCATGTACACCCCTTCATAGCAACGGTATTTCCCAGTGGCAGTGGCCTCTTTCAACAGAATAAAAAAAATTGTTCAGGAATGGTTTGATGAACATGACAAAGCGTTCAAGGTGTTGACTTGGCTTCCAAATTCCCCACATCTCAATCTGATCAAGCATCTGTGGGATGTGCTGGACAAGCAAGTCCGATCCATGGAGGCCCCACCTCACAACTGACAGGACTTAAAGGATCTGCTGCTAACATCTTGGTGCCAGATACCACAACACACCTTCAGAGGTCTTGTGGAGTCCATGCCTCGACGGGTCAGAGATGTTTTGGCAGCACAAGGGTGACCGACACAATATTAGGCAGGTGCTTTTAATGTTATGGCTGATCAGTGTAAATAGATATATACACACTAAGCATTGCAAGTCGGATTATGTACCTAGATACCATTCCTCAAGGAAGCTGTTGGACATTACACAGCACAGTTAGCCATCATCTAAACATCAACCATCATCTCAAACTTACTGTGAGACGTCTCTCATTCCGAAGAACATCGATGTATGTTTGACCATCCACTGTTGCCTCATCGTTCCCGTTATGCCCAGAGGTTTCTGTATTTCTGATATCTGACGTCTCAGCTTGACCATTTAAATCCTACAAAAGGTCAAAAGATTAGCAAATGTAAACATGGTGGAAAGGACACACATGGGAATACTGTTAGGGAAGGACCCACCTGTGTCTCTGTGGTATGAAAGAGGAAAGATCTCTTCAGCACTGGAGGTGGTGGCTTGGCAGGAGCTAAATCCTACTGACAAAAGTGCATTCAAGTTATAAAAATTTTGTGCAAAATTGAAAATTGTTCCACACTGTGAAACTCAGTACCTTAGCAGGGGACTTGTCAGACAATATGTCTGTGTACGTAGGGATGTTTTGAGTCTCCAGTGATAGATTACATGTTTCAGCTTGTACTTCTTCTGTGTGGGCGACCCTGGGAAGTCGTAAGCTTCGTAGCCTTGATGGGTCAGGAGGTGGTGGCCGAGTTGGACATTTAGGCTTGGGACTTGCTTCCTAAAAATACACATTTAAGCAGATTATTATTATATAATATTATATATAGCTGTGGTACAACATTTTTCTACAACAAATTGTCCCTGAAGTGCAAATTATACACTGTAAACATTGAGCTGTGAGTCATCTACTCAATACGGAGACACAATAATGAAAAAAACTCAAAAATACTCACTTGCAACATTCCTTCCTTCCGAATGTCACTTTACCCCCTACTAATACCTTTCTTCCTGTTATGTTATCATATGTTAAGTTCAGTTCAGTTTTGGATTTCAAACCTCTCTTTATCTAAGCGTATTGCTCACTGCCAGGCTTCCCCACAAACACATACATAACTTTACACGTGACGTTGTATAACCTGTCGGTCAGCCTGCATAACACACATTGTGAAAGATAATCATGCTTAGGCTGTCAAAACATGCAACCGTGAAAACCAGATGTGTTCACATACTGATTTAAACACACCCTTTTTGACTTTCCTACTTTTCTTTCAAATTATCAGTAACTTCCTGTTGTTATTTCCCCTTGGGGGAATTATCACTATTGTCACCATAAGGGCTCTTTCAGTACTTTACTAGCTCATGTGAACCTTGATGAGCCCTTGCAGGCCCAAGGGAGCAAGTCAACATGACAAATAACTTCAGAAGCAGAACTCAACAAGGGCACAATAAAAACAGCATTACGTAGGACTCTTCACTGAGCCCTTCATATTGAGAACACTAATTGGAACTAGGTTCCATGAAGAAGGGATGAAGCCAATGAAGCATTTCACAAAGCGAGGTCCAAGACATGGTTTGCCATAGTTGGTGTGGAAAAATTCGAGAGGCCTGCACAGAGCCCTGACCTCAATCCCACTGAAAACCTTTGGGATGAACTGGAACGCCAAGTGCTCCCCAGGTTTCCTTGCCTGACATTAGAGCCTGATCTCACTAATGCTCTTGTGGCTTACTGAGCAAACCCCCAAAGCAACATTCCAAAATCTAGTAGAAAGCCTTCCCAGAAGAGTGGAGGTTACTGTAAGTAATCAAAATAATCAGTTAATAGCTGTTAATTACTTTCCTGTAACTGCACATCCCAAAGTATTTTATTGCTCAAAGAAATTTTGTACCTTTTATCCATTTACATATACATATAATATTTTTTTTGTTAATGCAGCTTGTTAGAGAAACCACAAAATGTAACTTCCTCTTTTTTGAATACTTTATTTTGGAGACTCTTTCCACTGATTTTAAATAAATGTCTCCTAACAGAAAACAATTATACACTTTTCTTTGTTAAATAGCATTTACAGTTACTATAGAAATGATGATGTATTAGAACGAGATCATTATTATAAACCTGTGTTTTAACCTGCAGCTGTCAGTGCTGTCAGAGAAAATGAATTAAAACCACCTGGCTAATTAGATTTGAACATTCTTTGACTTCATTTTACTAACCAAATTATTATTATTATTATTATTATTATTATTATTATTATTATTATTATTATTTTTACCAAACATTTACCTCCATGTGCATAATGGACATTCCTTCTCATTGAGTCTCACAGAAACACACACTCAACAGTTAATTGTCATTCCACAGATCTTGTACATGTATGTATATAAATACTGAGGATATTGTACATGTACATATACAAATAGAACTATAGCATATGTACATACACACAGATCTGTTTTATTGTTTCTATTATTTTACTATTTCTATTGTATAGGTATTTATGGAAATAATTTTCTTTCTTTTATGTTACTCATCCTACTTGTGCTGCTGTGTCAATTTGAATTTCCTCTATGGGGGATCAATAAAGGTACATCTTTCTAATAGCAACATGTTTTAGATCCACAATCCTTATCAAAGATGCTCTCAGGTAGATGATACAACATGAAACACAGCTTTTGGCAAAACCATCAAACAAATATTTATTTGCAAAACACAAACTGAAAACTATTAATGTTTCACAAAAATAGAAACTGAATTTCTGCATGTCTGTCCATGTGACTTCTCCAAGAATGTTCCTGGAATGCAGGATTCCTCATCCACATAATCACACAAGTGTCCACAGTAGTCCATAGTGAGATCAACAATTAGAAAAGTATTCCTCCTGGAACTTTTGGAATTCCGCCTCGGTGAAAATGGATTGTTTTTCTTGTTTCTTGACAGGTTTCTCTGGCTGGTGCCGGGACTGACGGCCTACGTTCTGCTGCACGATCTAAAAACACAGAGCAGACTATGAGCTTCAGTAACAACAAATGCATTCACTCTATTTTATGATTTGTATACTGTAAAAAGTAGTTTCACTGAGCCTAAAAATGAAAACAAATTAGCAATCAGTGAAACTGTGTGGCTACATACAGTACATACCATGCAAAAGGTCTTAAGAACTTTGTAATTATGTAAAGCGAAAATGCCTGCAAATATAATGAATTGGAAAGTTTTGAGGTATCAAAATAATGATCATATTGAGCAGAAGAAAACTGAAATAATCAAATCATGATTTGTGTTATTTGTGTTTGTGTTTAAAGCTGCATGAATTCCCTGAGGTACACTGTTGTGCAGTTTTATAAGGAAACCAGCAAGCAGGGAATTCCAGGCATCTTGAGGAACCTGCTTTTCTGTCTCTGTAGCTGAAATGTTGATTTTTATGAAACTCCTAAACACTGTTTTAATAGAGTCAAATTAGACAATAAAACATGATACTTTTCTGTAACATTAAACCTTTTAAACAAACAAAGACAAATAATTTTATTTATTAATAAATTTTAATTATAATTTATTTACTTTTCTACTTATATAATAATGCAGCAGGCAAAAAAACCCACACAAAACAAAAACAACTATGGCATAGTGCAGTGCTCCCTCAAAAATAGATACAGTGCTGTGAAAAAGTATTTGCCTGATTTCTTCTGTTTTTGTGTATCTCTCATACTAAATTGTTTCAGAAATTAAAACAAAATCTAAGATAAAACAAAGGCAACCTGAGTAGTAATTATTATTATTATTATTGTTATTATTATTATTATTATTATTATTATTATTATTATTATTATTATTATAAGCACAAAATACAGTTGTTAAATGATAATGTTAGTTATTAAAAGCAAAAAATATCCAATACCAACTGGGCCCATGTGAAAGTATATTAGCCCCCATAGTTACTAAATCCCTATATGAAACTGCATTCATAATGCAGCTGGACTAGACACAACGAGGCCTGATTACTGCAAACCCTGTTCAACCACATCAACACTTAAATAGAACTTTTTCAACAGTATGAAGTTGGTTAAAAGGTCTTACCCCGTAACACACTATGCCAAAATTCAAAGACATTCCATAAATGATGAGGAAGAAGGTGATTGAAATACATCAGTCTGGGAAGGGTTACAAAGCTATTTCAAAGGCTCTGGGACTCCAAAGAACCACACTGAGAGCCATTATCTCCAAATGGAAAAACTATGCACAGCAGTGAACCTTCCCAGAAGTGAACTACAGGCCTCTCTTGCATCAGTAAAGGTCACTGTTCATGACTCCACCATCAGAAAGACACTGGGCAAAAATGGCATCCATGGAAGAATGGCGAGGTGAAAACCACTGCTAACCCGGAAGAACATTAAGGCTCATCTGAATTTTGCCAAAACACACCTTGATGATCCTCAAACCATTTGGGAGAATGTTCTGTGGATTGATGAGTCGAAAGAGTGATGGTGTGGGGATGCTTTGCTGCTTCAGGGCCTGGGAAACATGCAATAATTGAGCAGAACATGGATTCTGCGCTCTACCAGAAAATCCTAAAGGAGGATGTCCGGTCTTCAGTCCGTACGTTGAAACTCAAGCGCAACTGGATTATGCGGCAAGACAATGATCCAAAGCATAGGAGTAAATCCTAGTCCTAAAAGTAAGTGAAAGACTGATCTCCAGTTATCGGAAGAGTTTGGTTGCAGTTATCGAGTTATAAAGGTGGCACAACCAGATTTTACGTTTAAGGGGGCAATTAGTTTTTCACATGGGTGATAGGTGTTGGATAACTTATTTTTTGCTTCAATTTAAAAAAAAAAAAAAAAGAAGTAAATAAAAACTGTATTGTGTGTTTACTCAGGTTGCCTTTGTTTTATGTCGTATTTTGTTTGAAGATCTAAAACTATTTAGTATGAGATATACACAAAAACAGAAGAAATCAGGCAAATACTTTTTCACGGCACTGTATATTTCAATATATTTGTTAAACAGTAAAAAAATGGGTGCTTTAAATATGTTCATGGCAGACAGACTGTATATCCAGTTTATATCTACTACAATACCTCCAAATAGGTATAAAATGTATAAAACAGAACATACAGTGTGTTGGATTTAAGTACCTTCTTTGTGCAGCTTTCCTGCATTTTATAGCTGCTTCCCAGGAAGTACTGCAGGTTGGAATTGAGCTGACTTTTCTTCTGCTTCTTTCTGTATTCCTCTACAATGGAACAACAGACATACAGCAGTTTTAGCCCAAAGCAGGTGCCTCTCTATGGCTATATGCATGCATTTCTGTCCAAAGTTAACAGATAAATGAATTACATCTCTCACCTAAGGCATTTCTGATCTGTTTGTCTTTGACTGTGGCTTTGTTTTTTCTGGTTGTGTTGTGGGCCTGCAGTCGGCGCATCTGCTTCCTAACACCCTGCTTATTGGTGCTAATCTGATCCATCACTGATGCTTTCTTGGTGTGCTTCTTCTTCTGACCCTTGGCCACACCTTCAAAGCGCGAGAAACACCATGAGGTTAATAGTTACGTTTTGAAAATGTTCACAATGACTGCACGCAGCTTTGTGTTTACTTCAACTGCTTTCACCACTGTTATGTGTAGAGGCTCGTCTTAAAATGACTTACCTGCCAAAACCATTAACGTGATAACCCATAATGATCTCTAATTGGCTGGCACATTCTCACATAAACCTCAATTTATTATCATCATCTTACTAGACCGTCAATAAAACAATTAGAGCATGAACAAAGTTCAGAATTCAATGACTGAATGATTGAAAGCAATATGAGAACAATTTGATATCAAAGCAAAGAAATAAAATACAATAATAATATTGTAAAAAATAAATAAATAAATAAAATAAAATTTTTAAAAAAAATCCCAAATCTGGTCACACCTTCAGCTATGCAGCCTCAGGTCTCATTCGCAAAGGAGTTGGTTTCTCAGTGGTGTTTTCTTTTTAAAAATAAATAAATGAAGTTAGACTGATTCTGCTGTGTTAATGGATCTGTACTTGAATTCTTAACTTCTGTTCATCGAATCAATGCCAGCTGAGGAGGAAACATGCTAAATATGCAACCTCACTGGATTAATAGCCGAAATACAGTTTCATGAATGCAAAACTAGGCTTGGCAGAATGCTTGCATGCAGGCTTTATAGGCAGTGCACAATGAATGGAAATAATTAATTAATTAAATAAAACAGCAAACACTTCTACAATATATACAGTACTGTGCAAAAGTTTTAGGCACCCTATTTTATTTTATTTATTTATTTATTTTTTAAGTACAAACTTTGTTATAGATTTTTTTATTTTATGACTTCTACATTATCAATTGTTGTCAGTACAAAAACATTTTAGATTCCCAAACATTAGTTTTCTAGCACACAATTAAATGTTACAGAAAAATGTTTGTATGTCACTAAAGAAAGCAGCATATTACGTTTTTCAGACAAAAAAACACAATGAAGGCTGCTGGGTTTTGCTGCAAAAATAAGCGAGTGCGAAAGTCAAAGTCTCCAGAAGAACTGTGGCTGGTTCTGCAAGATGCTCAATAAAACTTACCAGGTCATTTCCTTATAAAACTGCACAAGTTGTACCGGAGACTACTGTTTTTATTATTATTTTTTTTGTCACACCAAATATTGACTTTGTTTCATTTACTACTTTTTACTGCTCTTTATGGTATTTTTTTTAAATGTAGAAACATTTAATTTCATTATTTTGAAGGCATCTTTGCTCTACAGCATTTCTTTGCATGTGCCTAAAACTTTTGCACAGTACTGTATATATCAGCTTGTCAGTGGTTCACAAACACTTATCATTTAGGTGCATTGCCTTTTAACTGCTTGAACTTGACTCATACGCTTGGGGTAAAGTATTGTGAGAATTGCTGGGATTTTTGCCCATTCCTCCTGACAACACTCTATTCAGGTCTGTGGGCCTCGTTGTTCAGACTCACTCCTTCAGATCAGTCCACAAAATTTTCTATGCAATTCAGGTCGGGGCTTTGTGATTGCCACTGCAATACTTTCACTTTGTTGTCTTTAAGCCATTTTGGAGGTATGCTTAGGTTGATGTCTTGCTCCAGTATTTCTAGGTAATCCACGTTCCTCATGCATCTATTTTCTGACGTGCACCAGTGCCTTTTCCAGCAAAATATATATATTTTTTTACAGCATGATGCTGCCACCCCCATGCTTCACAGTGTATATATGTTTTTTTTCCACTATACATAGCGCTCATCATTATGGCCAAACACTCCTCCAAAAGGCTGGTCATCACCTGAAAACTTCAGTCTGCCTTTTAATGCCAGTTTTATAGTTGGGGCTTCTTCCTTGCGCAGCATTTTAGGCCATGGTGATGTAGATAGATGGGTGCACATACATTGGCACCTCATGCACCAACTCCTTCACCAGTTCCTTTGTTGTTGTCTTGGGGTTCATGTGAACCTTTCAGACCAAAATTTGTTAATTACTGTGTGTTAATTTGCGCCTCTTTCCTGAACAATGCAGTGTCCATGTGGCAACAAGATTTTCATATTTGCATACAACTGTTTGCACAGATATTTGTGGTACCCTCAGGTGTTTGGAAATTGCTCCTAAAAAGGAACTGGAGTAAGAGAAGAGAACATTGTTGCCTAGTTGCGCACAGTCACCATAAACAAACTCACTGTTGCATTTCAGCTTTTCTTCACTCATTACTCCTTATATAATTGATACTATATCATTTAATTTACCATTCCCATGATTTATTTTTCCACATTTCATTTACACCTCTCTAAATGCGTTACACTCGTCCTCTACGTTTGTAGGTTGAAATCCGCAAAGCAAACCATCACAAATCTCCTCCTTTGTGTGCAATATTAGCTGAAAACGTGTCCACGGATCACCATCTTATTCTTATTAATCACTATCTTATTCTGTAATTGTTGACTGCATATTTAATTTAATTAATTAATTATTATTTAAAAAAAATAAATACTTTTTAACCTTTAAGGTCGGCTATCATAACAAAATGCTGCTGTGACTATGTTCGGAGCTTCTATAGGCTATAATCTGTTAGCTAGCAACTAAAGCTCCTGAATAAAATTGCAGTTTACCTTTAAGATCTTCATTAAGCAGTTCGAGTCCCCTTCTTAACACTGAAATCGACATGGTGCAAGCTTTAAACGGCTATTAAACGCTGTATGATGTAAATTCAGCCCCAAAAAAAAAAAATAAAGCGCAGCCAACACTACACTTCCGCAGCATGTGGCTCATTTGTGTGTTGCACTTAAAGAAGTCGTCTAGAAACCACGACCGTGGCGGAAGATTCCACAAAGAAACTACTGGAGTAAGTAAGTAAGTAAGTAAGTAAGTAAGGCAGGCTTTATTTATATAGCACTTTTTAAAACAGTGTTTACAAACTGCTTTACAGAAGACATACAGTAGATACAGGAAAATAAAACCAGTAGTAAGAAATAAAATAGAATAAATAAAAGAATACAAATAAAACCAAGTATGGAAAATTAACTGGTTTGAGGAAAGGCCCTAGTGAACAAATGCGCTTTGAGATACTTTTTAAAAGTGCTAATTGAATCAACTGCACGTAGGTTGTCAGGAAGAGAGTTCCACAGTTTAGGCCCATAGTGACTAAAGGCCGACTCCCCGCTTTTCAGCCGCGTTTTGGGTACAACCAGAAGGTTGCAGTTGGATGACCAACTGAGTAAATTTAGTGGTCATATTACAAAGGTACTTAGGAGCACCACCATGGAGACATCTGAAAATTAATAACAGGATTTTTGATTTTTGATTGATTTTAAAATCAATTCTGTAAGACTTGATGGTAGCCAGTGAAGTGATTTAAGTGCCGGAGTGATATGATTCTTCAGTCTAGTACGTGTCAGCATTCTTGTGGCTGCATTCTGAACTCTTTGTAAATGTTTAATGGAGCTCTTCGGTGAGCCAACCGAAACGCCGTTGCAGTCGTCGAGTCTAGATGTAACAAATGCATGTATGAGTTTCTAACTATCTGTCGGGGAGAGAATATCACATACTTTAGAGATGTTACAGAGGTGATAATATGCTGTTTTACAAACACTGCTAATATGTTTTTTAAAACTGAGATCACTGTCAAACACGATCCCTAAATTCTTAACGCAGTCATTTGACTTGAGCGACAAGGAGTCTACATATGGCATAATTAACTTTGTCTGTGCATCATTTCCGGTAATATGTACCTCTGTCTTATCTTTATTTAGCTGCAGAAAGTTCTGTGACACAAGATTATGCTCTCTGTGCAGTTCACAAGGGTGCTAATCGACTTGTGGGCATCTGGTGCAAGTGAGATAGAGTTGTGTGTCATATGCATACTGATGGAAGGAGATGTTATATCGATTAATAACACAAGCTAATGGCAGCATATATAAGTTAAATAACAAAGGACCCAAAATTGAGCCTTGGGGAACACCACACGATATCGCATGATGTCTGGAGGTGTGTGTACCCAGTGCAACATAGTAATCCCTGCCACTTAAGTAGGATCTAAACCAATCTAGGACTAGGCCTGATAAGCCAACCCAGTTTTGCAGTCGGTCAAGCAGAATCCCATGGTCAACTGTGTCAAAGGCAGCACTGAGATCTAAAAGAACTAGAATTGACAGATTATCTGAGTCCTTATTTTGTTGCAGATCATTTAAAACTTTTAGAAGAACAGTTTCTATGCTATGGTTGGACCGAGATGTTGATGATGTCTATGGTTGATGTTGAGATAGTTATTGAGCTGTATGGACACAACTTTTTAAATTGTTTTGCCAAGAAATAGAAGATTAGAGATAGGCCTTTAGTTACTGAGCACAGAAGAATCAAGACTGTTTCTCTTCAGCAGGGGCCTAACAATAGCTGTCTTAAATGTGTGTGGAAAAATGTCCTTGCTGGAGGGACAGCTTAACAATGCTTAGGATGTCTGGTAATAATGACTTTAAAACCAACTTAAGAAAGCTGGTGGGTAATGGGTCGAGAGAGCAGCTAGAAGAATTCATAAGGGATATTACCAGGGCAAGCGTGTTAGGGCTGACCACTGAGAAAGAGGATAGATTACATTTAACAGCAATTGGTGGAGAGTTAGAAAACATACCACCAAGAAAAGTGCTGGCTATATTTTGCCTTATGATAGTAATTTTATCACTGAAGAAAGCTGCAAACTCATTGAATTTTTCAGTTTTGAAAAGGTCTGATGATATTTGAGGTGAGGGGTTAAGCAGCCTATCTATGGTGGAGAATAGGAATCTGGGGTTGTCTTTGTGGCTGTCAAGTAAACTAGAAAAGTAAGATTTTCTAGCAGACCTCATTTCGTTATTAAGTATTTTCAAGTTGTTTTTATGGATAGCTTGGTGAACCATAAGCTTTGTGTGCTTCCATTGCCTTTCTGCTCTTCTGCAGTCTCTTTTTAGTCTTACACTAAAGCTCTCCACTAGAGTGTCTAAGGAAGCGAGTGAAAGAAGGTGAAGAGATGATATGAGCTCCACGAAGGTCGCAGCTGTATCAGCAGTGAGATAGCGCTTAATGACAGTCCTCTTATCACTCACAGTGTTAGTACATGCTGAAATTTCAAAGAAGATACAATAGTGGTCAGAATTGACAACGTCAACTATCATTCATTAATAGCTAAACCACATGAGCTCACCAGATCCAGTGTATGGCCATGTTTGTGTGTGGGGCCAGATGCATGCTGCATAAGGCCAAAAGAGTTTAGTAACCCTGTGAAATTGACAGTCGATGGATCACAGATTGTATCCATATGGATGCTGAAATCACCGGTAATTAACACATATTCATAGTCAGTTAATGTCCTAGAAAGCAGTTCCCCGGAAATCATCAAGAAAACCTTTAAGTCTAGGAGGGTGATAGATAACTAATAAAATAACAGATTAATCACCCTTGAGATGCACTGCGAGGTACTCAAAAGTTTCAAATTTCCCCACAGAAATCTGTTTGCAACATAAAGTATGCCAGTATAGACAGGCAACACCCCCGCAGAATTTAAAAACCTGGGCGGGATGTTTCATTAAGTACAAAATTGAAAAGAAAATCCAGCTTATGTTTTTCAACAAGTTGGCTAATTACAATGATATTTGTTAATGACCGTACATTTGTAGGGCTAAAATATATAAAGTTAATTACTTAGCCCACTGCCCTCCTATAACCAACGACGGAAATAGGTGCAGCGAAGGTTAATGCGTGTTTTAATGTACACTTTAAATATCTGACTCCATTTAATTGATTATCTGACTCCAATAGAATAATCTTCTAGTTTGTTCTAGAAGTGTTAGCACTCAGTGGTCTACTAATATTTACTCCTAAGCAACTTTGAGCGAAGTTTTCATTAGAATGACGTTCCTACGTCAGAGACTTTTATATAGCTTCTTTATTAAACCATTATTTTGTTAGCTCAGAGGTTTCCATCAACGTGCAAGCCTAGGCCTTATTTTACTTGTCAGAGGTTTTGTTTAAACTTGCAAGTATTAGCCTTTACTTTTAGCTTGTCAGAGGTTGACCTTAAACGTGTCTAACGTATTATACGTTTAGTTTAAGAAGTTATTCATAATAAAAATATCAAACATGGGCACAGAGTATTTAGAAGCAGGATAACAAATTGATTTAATAGGAGAATACAATTGAAAGATACATAAAATAGAGACAAGAGTAGCTTCCAAGATTATAGTCAGCGTCATGAACCTCGGAAGCAGAATGGTCAAAGAGAGAAAGAGCAAGAAAAAAGAGCGGTTCTTTTCCAAGCATATCCTTTTATACCCCTGAGTCTCTTTGAAGTGACCAGGATGTCAGATGGGAGGTGAGATAGTGTGTTGTTTGGCAGAGTGGACCCGAATGTGTTTTATGATAGGATTATCTCACCTTCAGGCACGGTATGTTACTTAAGTTCCCGAGGACGAATTCCATGGGGGCAGGAAGGTGAGAGGTTTCCCATTGCAAACCAAAGGGTTGTGTGTGTGTGTGTGTGTGTGTGTGTGTGTGTGTGTGTGTGTGTGTGTGTGTGTGTGTGTGTGTGTGTGTGTGTGTGTGTGTGTGTGTGTGTGTAAAGAGCACATATTGCAACATATATGATAACTGTTATTTCCTAAACTTCATGATATTTATGATATCACCACATCGTTCACCATGAAATATGGATACAAATGATACCAAACATGCCCTGAGGAATAATCACTTTACTGCCACAATTTTAGAAATCTACTACAAATCCCTCCTCCGGGACGTCTGAATGCAGAGCCATTTTAACGGCCCGAGAACATGTGGCAGTCATCATAGGTTGAAGGGCAGTGATGTCTACAGGTGATCATAGAGCTGACCAGGACACGACTCCTGAAGATTCAGTTCCACCAGGCATCTTTAGCTGTGTGGAGTAACTGGTCAGGAATCTTGCTGTCTGGTTTGCACTCTGTTGCAGCTGAAGTCAGTTACTTGATGTGGGCTCCTGTGCCCTCCCAGCAGGGTGTGTCTCTCCTTCCAGCAGAAAGATGAATCAGTGTCCAGTGGTACTCTTGTCCAAGATGCATGAATGTCCCATTTTGAAGTTTCTTCTTACTTCCTTTGTGGGACACAGGAGACCCCATATTTCAAAGAGGTCCTCAATCCTTCAGAAACTTTTCTCTGTTATTTGGACAAACACTTGGATACACTGATATACTTCCATTTGACACATATTGCAACTGTAGACTCAGACTGACAACATACACATGGCATAGTTTCATATTTCATGGAAACAACAATGTGGTGAATATTTTTTTTATCTTTAAGTGATTAAACCATTTGGTCCCATTTGATAACCTGATCCTTGATAACAATCTCTAATAAATGATTAAATCTAGAAAAGTATGCTCAGGATGTATAAAAGGGTGTGCGTTAATGTTACTTAAAAACAACAATATACTCAACAGATATTGAAGGTAAGTTGCTCCTGTACAAACTGAACATATATTTCTCATAGAAGAGTTAATTTAACTCATAATATAGTTTTTAATCTTAAAAAGCCTATGCATGGAGTTCAGCAGCTATAGTGGAAGCAAACTTAAATGATTTAATATGGTAGGACTATGAATAATAAAACTCAAAATAAAATCTCACAGATGTGAAGAATAAAAGGATGTGATATCGGTTCATAAATAAACCTGATTTTGTGCTTAACTAGTATGTAGTTATAACAGTTGTTAAACTATATAAATACATTTTCTGCGTGTTGAGTAGACTATACTGATACCCTCCTCAGGTACTGAGAAGTAGTCTAATATAATCTAGTTGAAAGTTAAAACAAACAAAAAGGTAGAGAAATAAAAAAGAAAAATTAAGATGTTACTGTGAATGACCCTTTTTTTTTTTTTTTTCTTTTTCTGATATACAAATCTCAGTGGACCAGAGTTTCTTCTGGAAACACTGGGTGCATGAATAAACATTGAATGGGACACTAGCCCATTACAAAGGCTTCACACAGACTCTCTCACACACACACACACACACACCTAGGGTCAATGCAGGGTGCTTAGAACACCTACTGGCAGGCTAATTCCTATATGTATTAAGACACCTAGTTTGTGTTTCCTTATGTGTGTCTGTTACTATGTGTGTGACTATGTGTTTTACTTAAGCGTAAGCAATAGAGCATGACAAGGCGTGCTGTTATAGAAAATTAATCAATGGCTTTGGACAATTGAAGTTTGGGAATTCCACAGCACTGTGAGATGAATGTAAATAAAATGCTCCAGCAAGAGGCAATATGACATTTATTTTTTATCAATTAGTGTTGCAAAATTTGGAAAAATCCTGGTGCTAAACCAGGGAGCCATAGTAAAAATAATAATAATGCTCAAGTTGTGAACTGGCTCTATTTACTATCCTGTTGCTGTGTGAGAGCATTTTATATTAACTACAGAGGTGTAGCAGCTCTAAATTCTGTGGGGAGAAGCATTACAAGTTAAAATTCAACAGTCAACTCTACTCCTTTGTAGGGCTTTGTTGGTGTTATTTATGGCAGAAATAACCCACACAATGCCATTAGGAGAGATCAGAAAATGTTCAACATAGGTATCAGAGTCTTGAATAATCTAATGACTATTTCAAGATCAGATTGTAGTTTTAATCTGAAACATAAGATCACTGGCTGTGGTTAACATTTACAACTTTGGTAGGCCTAAATGCTACAGTTTTTACCCAAACCCAGTCTTATGCTACAGTTTTAACTACTTTAGTCTAAATGTACTTCAGTACATTAACAACTGTAACAACTTTAGCTACATTAGCCTAAATGCACTATAATGCATTAACAACTATTCAACATCAGCTAAAGCCACATTAGTCTAAATGGTATGTGTTCCTATAAAAACAGTAGTGTTTGTATTTGATGTAAGAACCTGTGATTTTAACAATATAAGCTTAATTCAGATGTCAAAGAGTTTTTAAGCCAGTCTGTTACAACAGATCGTTATTTGGACATCTCAGAAATCTTTGTCAGGACAGAAGTACATAAAGCACTGAAGGTCATTAACCATGGCATCATCAAAAACAATGTTTAATATTAGAGGACAGCTAAGCCCTTTGCTAAAAGCCCTAAAATTCTTGGCACTTCATTGAATAGAGCTATAAGCTCACACAGTGTTTTTTGCACAGGCACATTTATGTGAGCTGTATGACCTGAATGTGCATTTTTGCGCCGAAGGAAATAAGGTGGTGGACGTCCGTTCCCTAAAGACCAGCACTTCTGGACTGCATGGCCAATTTTGTGGCAGAAGGAACAGAATTTTCCTTGCTTAGTATGTGACTGGGATTGCATATGTTGGTTTAAACATACTTCTGTGGCTTTAAATTCTGGCTTCTCATCTACTACCCATTGAACTGATGCAATCTGGTGTTTGTCCTGTTTATTGCGGCTTTCTATTTCGGATGCCCAGCTAACTATCGAATTGAACGTGTTTGCAGGTGGATTTGCGCCCAAACAAAGTGCCTGTTGCACATATTGACCTGCATTGTTTTTAAGGTACTCCAGCAGAATCTGATTGTCTTTAGTTGGTTCAGCAAAGCCGGAGAACTCCCTAAAGGTTACCCAAAGGTGCTCAGCAAATTCTTCAAAAGATTCCTCTCCTTGTTTTAAGCCCATTATTCTGTCCCATTGTGCCGGAACGTCTCCTCTAAGGTCTATAAGAGCTTGTTTAAGTCTTGCTAGCACATCAGTGTTTGTTCCTCCCAATTAAGGATTAATTATTGTGCCATTTTGTAACTCTCCTGGAATTTTCAACACTAATTCACGTGGGATAGTTGTGAGCACTATCTGCCAAACGTCTCTTAACTCCAGACTAAATGTACTGGCTTCTAACATTAAGCTACTCCAGTATGGTTCAAACGGACCTGTACAGGGAACAGGGCCGAGTTTATTTGCATATGCTGCACATTCTTGAAAAGATAGCTGTCTGCTAATATCAAATCTCTCCCCGTTGGGGCCTGTCATTGTTTTTATCACGGCTATGTGTGATGAGTTAGGTATCTTGGCCCGTGTTGTGCTGAGATTGGGAGGTGGATGTGTGAACGTTACAGGTTGTGCGTATGCTTGGTCCGTCCCAGCTGCTCCAGCTGACTGTACATTTACAGCTGGTTGCTGGTGGGCGGGGCCGTTAGCATGCACAGGTGAAAGTACAGGAACAGGACTGACTGACTCCAGGGCTAACTTGTAGCGCTTTAACTCATTATGAAGCTTAGCTATGCGTTCATTGAACCCTGTACTCTGTTTTTCCCAAATTTCCCTTTCAGATATCAACCTGTCGATTTGCAGACGCGTTTTCTCCATTTCCTCAGTGTGCTCGCGCTCGGTGGTACGCACTGTTTCTAGTGCAATGTTTCTTTCTGTTAAGGCTTTCGAGCTGTTGTGATGCAATAAATAGCCAACGGCCGATATAATTTTATTATGCTTAGCCTTATTTGAGAAAATATTTCTGGCTTTTCTGCTACTCTCCCGTTTATGTTCCGAAAAGAACCAATTTAAAACAGTCTCACTGTTTGTTTTTACATCTATATCTTCAGTCAGAAGATAAACTAGAGCCTCTCTCACATCTTCAGCCCACATTCGCATGAATTCTTGCTGGATTTCGCTAGCTTTTCCCTCAGCCATTGTGTACAAAGTTAAGGTTCTTCCTCAGACTGTGCTTGTCGGAGTGCCTGCTACACTGTTGGGTTTCCTGACCCGTTCTACAAATGTCTATGTATCTTGCACCTATAGCTTTCCCTGCTGCTGAAGAGTAAGATAAATTTGTCTTACCTTAGAGGGGGTCAAACCAAAGCGCAGGCACAAATACTTTCAGTGTAGTGTCAATGACTTCCTGCTAATTCAAATCTTAAAAAGTTGTTACCAAATGCTCACACAGTCACAATCGGCAGGCAAATTAGTTTCTTAATGCGACTGTTTCTGATTTTTGCACGACGGATATATAATTTTTATCGCGTCGGGTACTAACTATGAACCTGCGGGTGAAATTGAATTCACGCCGGGTTACTGAATACAGGCCGTTTAGCGCCACTTTACTATGCCGTAGACAGACCACTTAGACACGTCTGGATATTTGTATCAGACGGGTTTTACTTAAACAGATTGTTACAATGATCACTTCAGAAAAGTGTTTTTACACTTAAAGCCACAACTGTAGGAAGGAATCCTGGCTACTGGATTATTAATATTAAATCACGTGAGACCTTCAGTTGTGTGATTTCAAATCAAATGAGGTTATCATGAAAAAGGTTTTAGTTGCGACGGTTAAATAGTTTTATCATGTTGCAAAATTATTTTCTGTCACGTTGGGGTCACCAAAACTGTAGGGCTAAAATATATAAAGTTAATTACTTAGCCCACTGCCCTCCTATAACCAACGACGGAAATAGGTGCAGCGAAGGTTAATGCGTGTTTTAATGTACACTTTAAATATCTGACTCCATTTAATTGATTATCTGACTCCAATAGAATAATCTTCTAGTTCGTGCTAGAAGTGTTAGCACTCAGTGGTCTACTAATATTTACTCCTAAGCAACTTTGAGCGAAGTTTTCATTAGAATGACGTTCCTACGTCAGAGACTTTTATATAGCTTCTTTATTAAACCATTATTTTGTTAGCTCAGAGGTTTCCATCAACGTGCAAGCCTAGGCCTTATTTTACTTGTCAGAGGTTCTGTTTAAACTTGCAAGTATTAGCCTTTACTTTTGGCTTGTCAGAGGTTGACCTTAAACATGTCTAACGTATTATACTTTTAGTTTAAGAAGTTATTCATAATAAAAATATCAAACATAGGCACAGAGTATTTAGAAGCAGGATAACAAATGGATTTAATAGGAGAATACAATTGAAAGATACATAAAATAGAGACAAGAGTAGCTTCCAAGATTATAGTCAGCGTCATGCACCTCGGAAGCAGAATGGTCAAAGAGAGAAAGAGCGAGAAAAAAGAGCGGTTCTTTTCCAAGCATATCCTTTTATACCCCTGAGTCTCTTTGAAGTGACCAGGATGTCAGATGGAGGTGAGATAGTGTGTTGTTTGGCAGAGTGGACCCGAATGTGTTTTATGATAGGATTATCTCACCTTCAGGCACAGTATGTTACTTAAGTTCCCCGAGGACGAATTCCGTGGGGGCAGGAAGGTGAGAGGTTTCCCATTGCAAACCAAAGGGTTGTGTGTGTGTGTGTGTGTGTGTGTGTGTGTGTGTGTGTGTGTGTGTGTGTGTGTGTGTGTGTGTGTAAAGAGCACATATTGCAACATATATGATAACTGTTATTTCCTAAACTTCATGATATTTATGATATCACCACATCGTTCACCATGAAATATGGATACAAATGATACCAAACATGCCCTGAGGAATAATCACTTTACTGCCACAATTTTAGAAATCTACTACACATTTAGTGCTGCAGATTTAAGAACAGGGGGATGAGATTGTTCTGTGAAATAATTACTTGTACAGTTCACCTTAATTAAATTACATGTATTTGAGGACCTCTCCTGTTTCCTACAGCCACGCCACCAAGTATTGGCCGTATAATCCGTCCGCTTTAAACAGATGTCTTCGCTCCCAGAACAGGTTAAAGTTGTCCGTGAAATGCACCCCTTGGGCAGCGGATGTAGAGGCCAACAAAGTGTTTAGCCCCAGCAGCCTACTAAAGCGGCTGGACCCCTGCCCGATTGTTGGTATTGGGCCTGATATATGCAGTTTGACTGAGGAGGAGTTCACAGAGTCCAGAAAGTCAAGAAAATCTTGTTTTAAGACTTCTGGCTGCTGTTTAGAAATGTCATTTGTGGAGCACCTGCCATACAAGTCACTGTGGATGTTGTTTCTATAGACAAAATAATGTATTAATTACACTGTATCAATAACCATGGCTGACCCTGCGTTCTGACCCCAACTTCCTTACTTGAACCTAACCTAAATTTGGGATATCCAAAAAAAGAATCTCACTGTGCTGTAATGTATATGTGACAAATAAAGGCTTCTTCTTCTTCTACTACTTCTTCTTCTTCTTAGTATGAGTGCATTAATATAAGCCTGTGATTTGTCATACACCTGGAACTACTGTCATTGCTAACACAATCAACTCACTTATTTTAGTGAAAAGAAGACAACGGTGATGTCAGTTCTGACTGTAACATTTTTATCTGTACTGACTTGCATGCTGAGGTCAGTACACCTTGTTTGTGAGAAGATTCAATACGGAAGGCCTGGACTGTGTACTCTGACCTCTTCCACCAGTAAACCACGTTGCATGGCCGGTATTTGCATATTAAAACATGATTGGCTCCGCCCCCTTCTCTTGGATAAACCACGTTGCATGGCCGGTAGCAGGATGGGATCGTATATTGTATGTGACAGTTTTTAACACTAATACAAGCGCAAATAAACCTATCAGAACACAACAAAAATCGATCTGCCGAGTCCCTTCAAAAGAGTCGTTCCAAAACGAACCGATTCATTCGTGAATCATCCTGCACCTGGATTTATATGAGCTTTCAGTTTACCCCTCCATTTCCACTCCGCAATGTCTCTCCTAACCAAAGCGCTGGTCACAGCCAAATGGCTTTCCGAGGCCATGAAAACGCGCGCGGGTGCCAATGTGCGGGTCCTGGACGCGTCCTGGTACTTACCGAAACTTAAGCGCAACTCCGCGAGCGACTTCAAGAAGCGCCACATACCCGGAGCGGTATATTTCGACCTGGACCGTTGCAGTGACCGGACATCGCCGCTGGATCACATGCTCCCGCCGGCCGGCGCCTTCGCGGAGTACGTCTCGCGCCTTGGGGTTTCCAACGACGCGCACGTGGTGGTATACGACGCGAGCGAGCAGGGCGCGTTTTCCGCCCCGCGCGTCTGGTGGATGTTCCGCGTGTTCGGTCACGGCGCTGTATCCGTGCTGGACGGAGGCTTGAAGCTCTGGATGCAGGAAGGATACCCGGTTACGGAGGAGCGCAAGAAGCCGGAGCCCGCGGACTACCGGGCCACGTTTAACCGGTCGTGGGTGAAAACCTACGAGGACATTCTGGACAATATCGAGACGAAAGAGTTTCAGGTGGTGGACGCGCGACCTGGAGGGAGATTTAGAGGAAGAGACCCTGAACCTCGAGACAGTAAGTGTGCGCGCGCGTGTGTGAGAGAGAGTATATACATGTATAAAATTACCGACTGTCTATTGTGCAAAACAGTCCTGCACAACCCTACTGGAAAAAAAAACCCTTAATAGAAACCATCATAGAACTTCTAATGGTTTCCACTACAAATACCATTACAAACCATCACCTAACCATTAAGACCATTACCATAACCATTATTAGTCCTTCTGGTATTAATCCTTCTGGTATCCACTAGACATAACAGAAGGTAACAAATTACCAGTAGAGACCCACAGGAACTACAGTTTCCATTAAAACCAATACAATTCCCATTATATCCATTAAAACCATTAAAAATTCTATGAGAGTTTCTATTGTTTTTTTCAGCAGTGAATTCACTTGCAACCTTCACTAGTTTCTTCTTGTTTGATATCGCTATTGCAAAGTAATAATATTGTGATTTATATCGCAGCGCTGTTGAATTCTCAATTCTGATTGGTCAAAGGATGTTGATTTATTTCCTATAACAGCACTGCTCAGAGATTAGTTCAGCTGTACGGTTTGTATTAATGCACTCATTCTTATACATTATAATTTCTATAGTTTCTTGCACATACACAGTTTAAAAATCATGTGCATGTTATTGTTGGTATGGTAAAGTTTTCTGTAGCATCCTTGAAAGGAGTCTCCAGTGACAGCAATCAGAGGTAAAACTGTAACTTGAAGTTTTCCAACCTGGTAGCTTTTGCGGTTTTCCAGTAACATGACAGTATGCAATTTTTTTTGTCTTATTGTCTTAAAAAAATAAAATCCAATTTGGGGTGCTAGCAGTAATTCTGCTTCATGTTGGGCTACATCACACCACGAAATCATTGACTATTTTCCTATAACAGCATGTCTGTCATGATACTGTATATTACTTACTTACAATCAATAAATTGTGCAGCCCTATATATTGGTTCATATTGTGTTTGTTGTAACTTGAGAACTCATGAAGCACACCTATCATTCACTATGGTCCATTATGTAATTAAAAGCTTGGCTCCTCATTAAGGCCTCCCCATCCCCAAGCAAACAAGCAATTATACAAAGCAAAGAATTTGTATCTGTCGGATGACATCAGACATGGACGTCTGATCTTTCATTGATCTCTATAATGATTATAACTGCACAGTTGTTTCTGAACTACGCAACAGTAGCCTTATCAGACAGTGAGTTAATGATAAACATTTGCTTTTATCTTTTCTTGCACACATTTGATCTGCTTGTAGTGCTTGCGTCATTTGACTGAGCACAGCATGCATACGTGCTATCATGCACTGACACACAGAGTCCGGGGATCTTATGTGGCAAACCTCCAAGAATGCTGTTCTCTGATTAGCTTTGGCTTTCCGGTATACTGAAAACCAAATTACTATGAAGAAGAGATTTTTAGTTATGTACAACACAGATTTTCCTACAGATAAAAATATTATTTTTTTCAAATATAAAACACTGTATTAGTTTGACAGTTGATGAAATACAAAGTTATTAGTCATCTAATAACTTTGGACATTACTGTAAATGGTGACATCATCTCTTACCTTTTGTTTTTTGCTTTGTTTGTGTGTGTGTGTGTGTGTGTGTCAAGACACTGAACCTGGCCACATCCCCGGTTCCATCAACATACCTTTTACGTCTTTGTTGGCACCCTCGGGCCTGTTTCTTCCTCCGGAGCAGCTGAGGGCGCTTTTTCAGGAGGCTGGTGTTGATCTGCAGCGCCCACTCTGTGTCACATGCGGCTCAGCAGTGACTGCTTGTCACGTCGCCCTGGCAGCCCATACATGTGGCCAGCCGAATGTGAGCATATATGACGGCGGCTGGTCTGAGTTTTACACACGCGCAGCCCCTGAGGACGTCATCTCAGAGGGACGAGGAAAACACTGGTGCAGAACATGAAATGGAGAGCGAGATGGCAGCACACAAAAACGTCATTGACTCTGTTTTTTTTTTTTTTTTTTTAACATAAACTCAAAATGAATTCATTCTTCAAGAGCTATGGAAGCTGAAACAACTCTAAAGACCCAATTCTTGGCATACTCTATGGAGCAAAAACAACAATGTTCTCAATTTGAATATTGTCTTTCTAACAGGAAAGGATGCTAACCTAGATTGTGTACTGGATAGTTGGTTTGCTAGCTAGCTAGCATTACACAAACTAGCAGTATTATCTATATTTCCAGCAATCTGTCTAGAATTACAGAAGTATCCTGTGGTTTATACTGGTTTTAATATGCCCTTGTTGACTTTTCTCACACAGCTTGCTACAATTTACTTCAGAGGAGGAGGGTATAATGAGGAGTGAATTTGTGGCACAGCACTCACCCTTGTGACCAAAAAACAAAAAATGTTGTGGCAAATTTGTGTCATCTTACTTTGAATATTGTCTTTCTAAGTAGACAAGATGCTAACTTAGATAGTATACTGGCTAGTTAGTTTGCTAACTAGCTAGCATTCCAATAAACACTCATTCCAATTAACTGGATTTCCAGCAACCTGTCTAGAATTATAGAACTACCTGTGGGTTAATACTTGATTTAATATGCACTTGTTGACTTTCCTCACATGCTACAATTTACATCAGAGGAGGAGGGTATAACAGGGAGCAAATCTTTGGCAAACACTCACCCTTGTGATCAAAAACAGCAACATTTGTGGCAATTTGTATCATCTTGTTTTGGATATTGTTTTTCTAACTAGATAGGATGCTAAACTAGATAATGTACTGGATAGTTAGTTTGCTAACTGCTTAGCATTACATTGAACTAGCATTCCAATTAGCAAGACTTCCAGTAATCTGTCTAGCTGTACAGAACCTCCTTTTGGGTATTTTACTGGTTGGGCCCTTGTTGACCTTCCTCATCTGAACTATCCATGCTACAATACAAAGAGAGGAGGGTATAACATAAGGGGAGGGGGGTATAATGGAGAATGGGATTTTTTTTGGCATATGCTCACACTTAGGAGCAAAGACAACCATTTCTGTGGCAAATTGTATGATCTTCCTATGAATCTTGTCGTTCTAACTAGAAACTAATGATGTACTAATGAGTTAATTAGCTAGCTAGCTAGCATTACAATGAACTAGCATTTCAATTAGCTAGCTTTCTAATTGGCAAGTAGGAGAAAGTAATGAACTAATGAAGCTTGTACAGTTGGAGTAGCTGGCTACATTAAGCCCAGTTTTAACACTGCAATATATTTTTCAAAAATTAAAAATATATAGCTAGGGTTTACATGCCATACTAGCTTGAAAAGGAAATCAGATCATAAAACCTCCTGGGTATGTTCTGCTCCTGGAAGGGGAATGTGAGAGGAGGCTCTTAAAGTGTGTTTAAAACAGTATTGTAACATATCCAAAGGTCTCATCATGTAGACGTCCTGTTGCCTGAATGACGTTCAGACTGGAACTGAAGAACCAGAGTTCACTCTTACTTAATCTGTCCTTATCTCTCTTTCTCTCTCTCATTATTATTTGATTATTTCTTACTTGTTACTTGTTATAAATCACTACTGTCTTATTCTTAAATAATTAAGGTAACTATACACTCTTGAGCTGCATTAATTGAGCACTAAATTAATAAATCATATAGTACTTCCAAGTTGAACTGAATCCATCTTAGAGCTCCGAACCATTAAATGCTCACTGACTGGCTTTAAGAGATACTAGCTACAGAATTGGGTGCAACCTGCTACACACACACACACACACACACACACACACACACACACACACACACACACACACAAACACAATGATATTGTTCACATACCTTTCAATTTTGCATGTTTTGTTTTAGTAAACCATTAAATCTATATTTAAAATATATCCTATCTCTTTCAAAGAAAATGCCGTAATTTCTTAATGTAAAATTTCAAACACGCAATATAATTCTGGTTTTATTAAACACAAACAAGTATTATGTTGCTAGTTATACCCCAGGTAAATACAAGCTAAATTTAACTTGCTCACGAGTCAACAAATGCAATTCACACTAAAACAGGAGGTTTGCAATGATGTACCAACAATATTAAAAACTGGTAGTAGTTAATAGTAGTTAATTTTAATAGTGTCAAAGATCTTATCAGTGAACCAAGAACCCTAATGAGTGTTACTCAGTATGAACCTTGTATACTGAAAAAGTAGGACTGCAGTATACCTTAAATATTTCCATTATATTGCAATTACTATATATAAAAAATAATTAATGAACAAATCCTCAATTACATAATTAAGAATTGGTTGGGTCAGGATGCACACAGCTCACAATACCATAGTTAATGATTTAATGACTAAAGAGATCATTTACATGTTATAATCTTCTGCATCATATTACACAAGTCAATCATATTGTTTTAATGATTAACAAACAATAGATTGTACAATCCTAATAGATATGACTGGCCTCTCCACCAAAGATGCAGTAACCAATTGCTCCACTAGGGGGTAGCAGTTTAACAATGTTTCATATACAGTCCCCTCTGAAACTATTGGAACGGTAAGGCCAATTTCTTTTTTTTTTTCTGTAGACTGAAGATGTTTGGGTTTGAGATCAAAAGATGAATATGAGAAGGGAGTTTAGAATTTCAGCTTTTATTTTTTGGTATTTATATGTAGATGTGTTAAATGACATAGAACATAGCACATTTTGTATCAGACCACCCAATTTGTAGGTGAGCAAAATACTGGAGCATGTGAGTGACAGGTGTTTCTTGCTACCCAGGTGTGTCCTGTTAGAGTGATTGTTTAAACAATAAATAGCTCTTAATGTCTACTCTTGGTTTGAGATCTGGGTTTCAAATCTCATAAACCCATATTTTATTCACAATAGAACATAGAAAACATATGTTTAAACTGAGGAAATGTACCATTTTAAGTGTTCGGAAGATGGCGCCGATGTGTGTGGCTGGCCGTCTGCTCTCTATGTTCTCTGTACTGTTTGTTGTTTGTTTAAGCTCTCTTCTGACTCAAAATGTGCATACGCTTATAGTGTACGACCGGCAACAGCTCCTTAATTTAAGGAGTGGAGTAGAAGTTTTATAAAACACCGCTCCAGAGGGAACTGATTCTAATCGTCCACCTCCACCTGTACTGGCGTCCATTCCCACCTGTTTGCATCGTACGACTTTTTTCAGATCATAACCCTGTGATGTTCACCTGTTCTATTTTAGATCAGATTGTTAAAACCAAGAAGCCTATTATTTGGTCACGTATGTTTAATTCTACCTTTAGTGAGGATTTTGTTCCCCTTTTTGATGAGGCATGTAAGCTGGTTTCTCTTGACTGTACCTCAAATAATTTAGATGGTGAACAACAGCTTACTTTATTTAATTCTACTTGAATTTTAGACTCTATTGCTCCATTTCGGAGTAAGCAACTTAAACCTAAGGCAGAGCCATGATTAAATACTGATACACGGGCTCTTAGACAAGTATGTCGGCGTGCAGAACGTAAATGGAAAAAAGATAAGTTACATGTGATGTTGGAGATACTACGTACTTCATTAACTAACTATCAAAGAGCTGTGAAGGAGGCTAAATCAAAGTATTTCTCTGACAACATAGCTAGAAATTATCAAAGACCCAAGATTTTGTTTTCCACAATTAACTCTGTGATAAATCCTTCAAATTATCTGCACTTTGATGACCCAGTTGCTTCTTGTGAATGCTTTTTAAGGTATATTACAAACAAGATACATGGCATTAGACAGCTTATTGTCCCCATAAACTATGATCCCTCCTCTTTTTCGGTTTGTACCTCATCTTTTAATGCCTTTGAAACTATCTCGATAGACTCTCTTCATGAACTGGTTATGAAGTTAAAACCAACCATATCTGTAACTGACATTATTCCAGTGCGCCTACTTATTCAGGTTTTTGATGTTATTGGGCCTTGTATCTTAGAAATAATAAATAAGAGTCTTTCTGTTGGATTTGTTCCAGAAGATCTAAAGCATGCTATTGTTAAACCATTGTTGAAAAAATCTAACCTCGATGTGACAGTTCTCTCAAATTTTAGGCCAATTTCTAATCTACCTTTTATCTCTAAAATCCTTGAGAAGGTAGTTTCTGTCCAATTATTACATTTTTTAGACTCAAATGGAGTTTTTAAATCTTTTCAGTCTGGTTTTAGGAAACATCACAGTACAGAATCTGCTCTCTTAAGAGTGTCAAGTGATATTTTATAATCTGTGGATTCTGGGAACTCTGTAATACTTCTGCTATTGGATTTTAGTGCGGCCTTTGATACGGTCGATCATGACATTCTTATTTCTCGTCTTGAATACTGTGCAGGTATTAGAGGACATGCACTGAACTGGTTCCAGTCTTATTTGAACAGTAGAACCTTTTCTGTTCATATAAATGGATGTTTATCCTCCAAAGCGTGTCTGACCTGTGGGGTTCCCCAAGGATCTATTCTTGCTCCCATTTTGTTTTCTTTATATATGCTCCCTTTGGGCTCAATTTTTAGAAAACACAGTATTTTTTCATTTTTATGCAGATGACACTCAAATATATGTGCCCATCAAGCAAAATGACAATGCTGGTTTGTCTGCCCTAACTGCCTGTTTGTCAGATATTAAAGCTTGGATGTCCAAAGAATTTTTGAACTTAAACGAGAGTAAGACTGAGGCAATTGTGTTTGGACCATTAGCTTTTTCTGGCAGATTAAATCAAGTGTTAGGTAGTTTAGCTGCTTACGTAAAACCATCTGTTAAAAACCTGGGTATTGTCTTTGACTCTGCCCTGCTATTTGATAAGCAGGTAAATGCAGTTATCAAATCGTGTTTTTTCCAGCTGAGATTACTGGCCAAAGTTAAAAGTTTTTTAACCCCTGCTGAGTTCAAGAAAATAATCCATGCATTTATATCTTCTCGTCTGGACTACTGCAATTCAATCTATATAGGTACTGGTCATTCCTATATGAACCGCTTGCAATTAGTCCAAAATGCAGCTGCTAGACTCCTTACTGGCATTCGTAAATTTGAGCATATCACCCCCGTCTTACTCTCTCTGCGTTGGTTGCCAGTTCATTTTAGAGTAGAGTTTAAGATTTTACTCTTTTTGTTTTTAAGGTCTTAAGCAGTCTGGCACCGTCTTATTTATCTGAACTTGTGACTGTTAACATATCTGCGAGATGTTTAAGGTCATCAAATCAGAAACTGTTAAAGGTCCCCAGATCAAGATTAAAAAGAAAGGGAGACCGGGCTTTTGCCATAGTCGGCCCCAAATTGTGGAATAGCCTACCTTTATCTATAAGGATAATCTCTTCAGAATCTCTGTTTAAAGTAAAACTTAAAACTCACCTTTTAGAAAAGGCTTATAACATCTGAATCGTCCTAAGCATGTTTTTTCCTCTGTATGTATTACCTCCTGTACCATATTACTTTTATGTTGTTTTATTGTTTTGATTGGTGTTTTATTAACTTGATGTTATAATTTCTTGTACAGCACAATGGTCAACAACTGTTGTTGTATTGTGCTATATAAATAAAATAAACTAAACTTAAGGGAAAAAATAAGGTAATTTTGAATTTGATGGCAGCAACACATCTCAAAAAAGAGAAAAATACTTCTTTGTTGTGTTTTTCGTTTCATGATGCGCCAAATGTTTTCACCATCCGGACTCTTCTACCACGAAGCCATGCTGTTGTAATAGATGCAGTATGTGTTTTAGCAGTGTCTTTCTGAAATATGCAAGGCCTTCCCTGAAAAAGATGTATGGATGGAAGCATATGTTGCACTAAAACCTGTATATACCTTTCAGCATTGATGGTGCCTTTCCAGATGTGCAAGCTGCCCATTTCATAGGCACTAATGCACCCCCATACCATCAGAGATGCAGGCTTTTGAACTGAGTGCTGATAACAGGCTGGATGGTCCCTCTCCTCTTTAGTCCAGAAGACGTGGCATCCATGGTTTCCAAAAAGAATTTCACATTTCGATTCATCTGACCACAGAACAGTTTTTCACTTTGCCTCAATCCATTTTAAATGAGCTTTGGCCCAGAGAAGAATATGGCATTTCAGGATCATGTTCACATATGGCTTCTTCTTTGCATGATAGAGCTTTAACCTACATTTGTGGATGGCACGGTGAAGTGTGTTCACAGACAGTGAGTTCTGGAGGTGTTTCTGAGCCCATGCAGTGATTCCCATTACAGAATCATGCCTGTTTTTAATGCAGTGCCGCCTGAGGGCCTGAAGATCATGGGCATGCAATATTGATTTTCACCCTTGTCCCTTGCGCACAGAGATTTCTCCAGATTCTCGGAATCTTATGTACTGTAGATGATGAGATATTCAAAGTCTTCACATTACATTGAGGAACATTATTCTGAAATTATTCTGAATTATTCCACAATTTGTAGACACAGTTTTTCACAGATTGGTGAACCTCTGCCCATCTTTACCTTTTTATACCCAATCATGTTACTGACCTGTTGCCAATTAACCTAATTAGTTGCAAAATGTTCCTCCAGCTGTTTCTTTTTAGTAACACTTACTTTTCAAGGCTTTTGCTGCCCCCGTCCCAACTTTTTTGAGACATGTTGTGGCCATCAAATTCAAAATTACCTTATTTTTTTCTGTAAATGGTACATTTCCTAAGTTTAAACATTTGATATTTTTTGTATGTTCAATTGTGAATAACATATGGGTTTATGAGATTTGCAAATCATTACATTCTGTATTTATTTAGATTTTGCACAGCGTCCCAACTTTTTTGGAATTGGGGTTGTAAATACCAGGAAATAAAAGCTGAAATCCTAAACTCTCGTATCATATTCATCTTTTGATCTCAAACCCAAATGTCTGTGGTGTATAGCACAAACAAATGAATTGGCCTTGCCATTCTAATAGCTTCAGAGGGGACTGTATTAAGCCCAAAAAACCTACTAAAAGGGCTTAGGAACATCTGTTCAATTTTACCATCATAAAAAAAGATCTATAAATATGCAAACTGGAAACACCCTTTTCATTCATTTCATAGCTTTCATTTTTTCACAGGTTGACACAAGTGGGGTTTCAGTATTAGAGTGTCAATTTGCCTTGTCATATTCTCAGCCATTTATATAACAGTTATAAAACCTGTCCAAATATAACAACAATCAGAAATCTGAACTATTTTGCTAACCACTAGTTAAGTGAGCTAGCTAGGATGCTTATCACACAGAACCTATAGTCACCCTATAATACCAGACATCACTGGTCCATTGGAACCTATTGTAAGCTTATACTTTATTTGAAATTTGATGGGAAAATGAATTTAGCAAATTTGCGATCAGATTCAGCTAGTGAAGAGAAGTTAATGGCAGAGCTGCTGAGGTGGAAGCCATGAGTTAAGTTTCTCAAGAGCTAACTGGTGGCCATGAAATACTTAACATGTGGCACCAAGACACAAAGAAGTTAATTGAACTAGACCATTTTGGCCACAGGAGTCTAAGCAGAAAAATGATTGATAATATTACACTTTACTTCAATCCTGGAATAACATATTGAAGTCAGTCACCTTTAAGTGAATTCTCAAAGCATTTTTCAACATAAATTCTCAACATAATAATTGGTCTAAAATATTATTATTATTATTATTATTATTATTATTATTATTATTATTATTATTATTATTATTATTATTATTATGCCACATCATAATTTGTGGCCTTAATATATTTCTTTCAGTTCTTAATAAAGTGACGGATTTTCATACCGAAACTGTATCCAGCCTTACTCTGGTGTCGTAATAATATTAATTTGTAGCCATGCCTCTATTAAAAAAAATAACCACAATCTCACCTCAGAGGCTTAACCATTTAATACAAAACAATAATAAAATTGAATAATAAGAGCAATCTGTTCAAGTAGTCCATTTTCATAAATTATAACAATTAAATCCTTGCACTGCCCCTGTAGTATTACATGGCAATATATTGAAAATGTGAATTTGTAAGGTGCTGGTACCATGATCTAATGAAATCTGTTATAAAAGTGTAACTTTTTCATATAGTTCCATTCTAATGTAGCTGAAAAAAGGAAGACTAAGTGATCTGAGGGGAGTTTTTTCAAAGCCGTCGCAAGAAACCAGGTATCTGTGGTAAGAGTGACGCAGTATTAGTAGAGCGTCTTTATCACAGGATGTAGTTATGACACACACTGCAGTAAGAGTTTAGTCTAGATTTAAAGAGAAACCTTTGCTAAACTTTACTATGCTAACAAACACACTAGCTCTATCTAGAAATTTTTCTACTAACAAGATCTCTTTTTTCCCTTTTCACAAGTCTCAGAATAACGTTTTTTTTTTTTTTTCATAATGAAACAAACAGCTCTGCACTTCAACGAAAGCATTGCTCACAATATTGCTTCATTCAGGAAAACCCAGAGTGGTGTGAAGTCTCATTGGAGGGAAGCCAAACCTTTTACTGTCATTTCTGACTGCTGAATAGTCATCCTGAGCTCACACTATACAGAGAACTAGACAAAGTTTCAGAGGAAAGAGAACTTTTTATCAGCTGTGTATGCAAAGTGGGTGAAACCGTGGGCTCAGTGGGTGTAAATAAGATCTACAATGAGATCTACAACCCCAATTCCAACTGTGTAAGGCTGTGTAAAATGTGAATACAAACAGAATGCAATGGTTTACAGATCTCATAAACCCATATGTTATTCACAGTAGAATATAGAAAACATATCAAATATTTAAACTGAGGAAATGTACCATTTTAAGAAAAAAATATGGTAGTTTTGAATTTGATGGCCGCAACACGTGTGTGAAGACTTGGAATATCTCATCATCTACAGTATATAATATCATCAAAAGATTCCGAGAATCTGGAGAAATCTCAATATTGCAATGCCCATGATCTTCGGGCCCTCAGGCGGCACTGCATTAAAAACAGGCATGATTCTGTAATGGAAATCACTGCATGGGCTCATAAACACCTCCAGAACTCATTGTCTGTGAACACAGTTTGCCGTGCCATCCACAAATGCAGGTTAAATCTGTATCATGCAAAGAAGAAGCCATATGTGAACATGATCCAGAAATGCCGCCGTCTTCTCTGGGCCAAAGCTCATTTAAAATGGACTGAGGCAAAGCGGAAAACTGTTCTGTGGTCAGACGAATCGAAATTTTAAATTCTTTTTGGAAACCATGGACCTAACCTCTGGACTAAAGAGGAGAGGGACCATCCAGCTTGTTATCAGCGCTCAGTTCAAAAGCTTGCATCTCTGATGGTATGGGGGTGCATTAGAGCCTATGGAACGGGCGGCTTCCACAACTGGAAAGGCACCATCAATGCTGAAAGGTATATACAGGTTTTAGAGCAACATATGCTTCCATCCAGATGATGTCTTTTTCAGGGAAGGCTTTGCATATTTCAGCAAGACAATGTTAAACCACATACTGCATCTATTACAACAACATGGCTTCGTAGTAGAAGAGTCTGGGTGCTGAACTGGCCTGCCTGCAGTCCAGACCTTTCACCACTTGAAAACATTTGGTGCGTCATGAAACGAAAAATACGACAAAGAAGACCCTTGACTGTTGAGCAGCTAGAATCCTGTATCATACAGGAATGGGACAACATTTCCTCTCCCAAAACTCCAGCAACTGGTCTCCTCAGTTCCCAGGCATATATGGACTGTTGTTAAAAGAAGAGGGGATGCTACACAGTGGTAAACATGGCCCTGTCCCAACGTTTTTGAGACATGCTCCTGCCATCAAATTCAAAATTACCTTATTTTTTCCTTAAAATGGAACATTTCCTCAGTTTAAACATTTAACATTGATAAAATATGGGTATATGAGATTTGCAAATCATTGCATTCTGTTTTTATTTACATTTTACACAGCGTCCCAACTTTTTTGGAACTGGGGTTGTAAGATAAGACACCACTGATGTCAAAGTAATAACCAGAAATGCTAACAGTGATGTCATTAGTGTTATTGTCCATTAACAGTTAAGTGAAAATGAGAAACAATGTATGCATGGAAGGAAGGATGGATGGATGGATGGAAGGCTGGACGGATGCCAGGTAGGTAGGTATTGATCCTGAACCAGAACTGTTAACAGTGAGGTCAATAGTGTGTCCATTGATATTAAAGCTTCTTGCGCCAGGAAATGAGAAACAATGTATGCATGGATGCAGGGATGGATGAAAGAATGGATGAATGGATGATTGCATGGAACTGTGTAACTGCATGAAACTGAGGAACTGCACTGAAGTTCCTCGCCAAAGGAAATAAGAATTCTTGCATGCATGGATAGAAGGTTGGATGCATGGATGGATGCATGGATGGTAGGTAGGTAGGTATTTGTACCCAATTCATGATTGGATGGAGATGAATAGATGGATGGATAGATGGATGGATGGATGGATGGATTGATGGTAGATCAGTATTGGTCCCCAACTGATGCATGGATGGTTGGATGCATACATGGATGGATGGATAGGTGGTAGGTAGGTATTGCTCCTTAATTGATGCACGGATGGGGATGCATGGATGGATGAATGGATGGATACGTAAAATATCCCAAAAACCAACAAAAACACCCAATTTGAAAAAAAAAAACTCATATAAATGTCTTTATTTTGTCTCTTCCTCAAGAGGAATTCCACTTTATAATTCCCATAAACAATTCAAATGTCATGCTGCCATGTTTGTATAGTATTGTTTTTAGATTTTTCATAGAAGCACAGCACAAATGCTTACACACACACACACACACACACACACACACACACACACACACACACACACACGCGCGCACGTACACATCACACCATATCACAAATGTCCATGTCACATATATGTTGAATTATTGCCCTTAAACTCCCTTCATACTGAAACTTATTCCAATGACACCCAGACTGAACTAAATACTTTGCAGAGGCAGTGAAGCTTAGGTGATGGAAAGTGTGACTGACTTTCCATTGAACATTAAGACTGTCGGTGTTTAGCTTCCCACAATTACATGATATTAAACAGATTTTGCACTTGTAAGATCTACATAGGCAAAAACAATCAACTGCAGCAGTAATAACATTTTACATAGATAACAAAAATAAAATACTGAGAAATACTGATAAATTCTAATTTGCTGTCAAACAAGATAATATCTATCATTTGTTAGATTCATAACAAACTGTAAGTATTTTACAAAAATTAAGAAAGTGTAATATTGTTGATAAATATCAGCTTAATTTATACAGGTAAATCGCCTGAGATAGATATAACTGATCACACATCTCTCTGAACAACTTCAGCCCTCCAGTTTTGCCAGCTGGACAAGTAGCTGTGGCAAACAAGGGGCAACAAGCCAAGATATGTTTGGTGTCCAATATTTGCAGCTGACAAAGCTAATATAGCTAACACATAATGGATGTGTCTCTCACCTGAAGTAAATATGTCAAACTGCAACTAGGTGTTCAGTAATGTCAGTAAAGACTTGCCAGTGTGGTTTAGGACACAGTTTGACTTACTGTAATCTATTAAAAAAAAAAAAAAAAGCCATTCACATGGTCAAATTTTGACACTTTCTACAATACACTTTGTTTCATTCCAGTGCCCATGAAACATGCCCCACCTACCTCTACATTTAAAACATAATCTACTAATGAAAAAAGATTACTGACAATTTTTTAAAAATTATAAGTTTAGTGCTCTTCTCTGTTTTGATGATGATGTGATGGTGCAGGATCATTGCAGACATTTTGATAGTTGTTATCTGGTCACAAATTCTCCTGAGCCTTTGTTTTTGTTACAGAGCATAGCTGTCCAACAACTTGATTGAATTATGACACTCACTGCATGAGAAAAACACACTTGGCTAGCAAGGCTTTAGACATTTTTATGCAGACTGACTGCATTTACCACAGCATTTGTTAAACTGGCTCCTTACCCCACATCATTTTTCCAGGCCTAAGCAAGGTTAGAAAGTAGACTAAATAAGAACATTCAGTAGGTTCAGGCTCAGTGGTTAAGATGTTGGGCTACTGATTGGAAGGTCGTGAGTTCAAATCCCAGCGTTGCCACTGTTGGGCCCTTGAGCAAGGCCCTTAACTGCTCAGATGTGTAAATGAAATAAATGTAAGTCACTCTGGATAAGGGCGTCTGCCAAATGCCGTAAAATATATTTATATTTTCTTAAAGTAGAGATGTCAAAAGTTTTCCCAGTCCACCACACAAATATTAAAAAGCCAGCCAAAAACTACATTTGGGGTAAAGTGAAAACTGTGTGCTAATATTTCACCAAACCTTTCCTCTGATGGTAAATCCTAAATAAACTTAAGGCCACTTAAGTTTCCTGCAGCATTACAGAAATCTGAGAACTCATTATAATTAACACACTGTTATATGCAATTAGTCAGAGATTATATATAATGTTCCTTCATCATACTTCCTTTTGTTCCTGTCATCTTTGTTGGATTTGTGATTACTTGTGCCACATGATCATCCTTGAACCTTCTTAACAGGCATATAATCATCACTAGATGGCTGCAGTATCCCAGAGCAAGCCATGATGCCAGAATTTCCCAGCAAAATATTTCTGGAGATGTCAGGAGGCAGGTTTGTGAAGTTTTGGTTATTCCATGGGCTCCATGCCAGGCCAGGTGGGATTCCCAGATGAGGGAATCCTATCAGCTGGGGCACTGGGCATGGTAGGATGCAGCTGATGGGCAGAGTGTTGTCCACCACAGGCGGGCTGGGAAGTCCTTCACTTCCGGACTCCTCCTGGCTTTCTTGTTCCTCTGAGCTACCGGCGAACCCTGAGTCCGGGCTCTGGATGTCCAGTCGCAACTTCTGCAGCTGCTTGTAGGAGGAGGACGTTTCCAAAGGGGTGCTCATGGTGACTTCACTCAATTCATTGTCATGTCCATTATCGTGAGTGGCTGGCAACATTTTCTCTTGCACACTGCCTCCTCCTGCTGGTCCGTAGGGACCGTCTGGTGAACATGGTTCCAGTTGATCTCCTAAGGTACATTTTGAGCTCTGGGACAGGAAATAAGTGGAGTTTGAGAAACTGGAGGTGTTGCCATCCCTTATGTTGACATCCTTTTCCATCTTATTGGATAACATATCGGTGTTGCAGACTTTGTAGAGTCTCACAGGTGAGATGCACTCTGAATCACCCTTGATATACATATCAGAATTCACAATAGGACCCAGCCATGACTGAGAAAGAAGAAAAAGACACAGGATTAACTCCGGAGTTTGGCAAGTCTTCCTTCACACTACTTAAAGGAAAAATCCACCTTGACCTACTTGGTTATTGATCTTTATAATTATAATGATTTTGGCATTGAAGATTAACTTTATATACCTTTCATCAACATGTTTGTCTATTTTCAACTTTGTTAACAGTTTCCTAGATTCCCCACAATGCCATTCAACTACCTGCTGATAGTGGTGCCAGTGGGATTTAGCTCTAGATTGCTAACTAGCAAAGTCGAGTTTCTGCCATAACAACTATTGTATTGCATTCTGGAACTTTGAGTCCATCATTTGCCATCTCCAATACTACACTCCTCTTTACTACTACATCAGATTTCCTATCATTACTGACCTTGAAACTGTGTTAGCAATTGTGTTATATCTGCACTAGCAAGGTCCCCTTGTGACATCAGCGTGTTAAACAACTGAACACAAATAACAAAAATGCAACACCAACCAGCAAATTAGCACCATAATCGCAAAGTACCTCACAAATCTTTCAATATAAACATATTTAATGTGTTTCAGTTTGGAAGTTTCCTTTAACAGGTCAGGTAGAAAATTAAAACGCTATTGATTCTATGGTACATTAAACAATGGTTTGAAAAAGTAATGTTTTTTTCCAAGTGCTTGGCTCACTTTCTTGGATGATGAAAAGTCATTTCTTAAAGATGCTTTTAATGATTACAAAAAAAGAAAAGAAAGAAAGTGTTCCTAGACTTACACTATAAGGCTAAAAGTATGTGGACACCTGACCATCACACCCATATATGGTTCTTCTCCAAACTGTTGCCACATATTTGGAAGCATATAATTGTACTGGGTGTCTTTGTATGCTGTAGAATTACGATTTCCCTTCACTTGAACTAAGAGGCCCTGTTCCAGCATAACAATGCCCCTGAGCACAAAGCGAGCTCTATGAAGGCATGGTTTGCCAAGGTTGGTGTGGAAGAACTCAGGTGGCCTGCACCGAACCCTGACCTCAACCCAACTCAACACCTTTGGGATGAACTAGAACTGCAACCGTGCCCCAGACCTCCTCACTCAACATCCGTGCCTGAACTCACAAATGCTCTTGTGGCTGAATGAGCACAAATCCCCACAGCCACACTCCAAAAGCTGGTGGAAAGCCTTCCCAGAAGAGTGGAGGTTATTATAACAGCAAAGAGGGACTAAATCTGGAATGGGATGCTCAACAAGCACACATAACAAGTCTACCCAAAGTTTTGGCCATATAGCGTATAATAATTTTAGAATTTCAGACACCTTGGAAAATTGGAAAACTAGAAATAGTGCCACACAATGGACATGCTAGTTTCATTATTTAAGGTCTCTCTTTAGAGATTTCTGGTCCTGAAATCTCTACCCCCAGCCAGAACAGAGCTGTTCAGCTCTGCCCCATTTCCATAAAAGGCAGCTACAAAGGCATACATACTTTCAATTAAGATGGAGGAAAAAGGGAAGGCTTATCAGTGGTTTCATTGCAGTTGCAAGGTGCTCATTTTAAAAAATCTACTCCTACTATTTCTGCTATTTAAAAATAATCACATCTATAAATATCACTAATAATGGTGGTGAAGATAAAATGCATTGGATATATATATATATATATATTTTTTTTTTTTTACATGTGCCTTACGATCTTGGTTAGGAAGAATGATTTTAAGAGTGTTTTTTTTTTTTTTTTTTTTTTTTTTTTTTTTCCAGCTGGACTTTACCTTAAAGTCACCGCCATGGTCAGAGAAAAGATCGCCAAAATATTTCCCAGGCGTGGGTACATATGGACACTTCAAAATCCTGAAAAATGACCAACTGTTTGTATTACTCAGTTGTCTAGCAGAAAGTTTGTGTATGCAATGCAATAAGGAATCTCAAAACACATAAATACATTACAGAGGAATGACCATAACATATACATTTCTTTCTGTGTGGATAATTAGTCTTTTCCCTTTAATTAAGTGCTGCATTTTGTTTAGTTATATTGTTGTATTGGAATGATTGTGAATATGGAGGCCGCCACTTACCTCCTGTATCGTAGGATGCAGAAGAAAGCCAGTAAAAAGACTGCAACTGCTGCAAGTATAAGGGTGGGTATATTATTGAATATACCCAATATATCATATTCTGTAAAAGAGAAGAGAGAAGAGAAGACATCATTACTGTACAGTACATTGCTGGACAATAAAGACTACTGTATTACTTTTGAGGGTGCATTTACATTGTACCTTTTTTGACAATGTATTATTTTATACACAATTATTATGACATATCATATTACAGTCCTGTTGAGTTCTTGAAGGTGTTAATTAATTTTCTATAACAGCACATTCAAAGTTTTAAATAAATAATGTTTCTATGGTAACAGCTAATTTATAGGGACTTGAATGGCAGACGCTCCGCATAATTGAAACCTAATAATAAACAAATTAAAAACCATACTGTTATTCGACAAATGAAAATATATCATCGATCATTGATATGGTGAAGCTTAGAGATGTTTATTTAACATTTTTGGAAGGAGTCTCTCATTAACATGAAAAGCTGCTCCTTTTCTGCTTATTTCTCTCCATAGAGAGAAAGAAAGAGGCTGGTGAGGGAATGACTGTTTAAAGCTGCTATAATGTAATTTATAACAAGAACTAACTTATTAAATGTAATCATAATTGGATAAAAGTAAAACGTTTCATTCTTTAATAGAAATTGTTGGCAAACTGTAGTAGTATAGGAGGAATAAAACAATTTGGGACATCCTGTTTAAGGAAAACAACCAACGTTGGTTGTTAGGTAATGGCCTGACCCCACCCCATTTGGGATTATTTTCTTATAACAGCATGCTCTGTCGTGTTTTATTGCTTACTTATGGTACTCTCATTGTTGTCTGAGTTAATACAAAGCATACTCTAATAAATTATAATGAAATTAACGTAAGGAGTGAGGTCTCCAAGCATTCAGTTCTTACCAGGCGGAGGTTGTAAACCCACAGTGGATGTCCATTGAGTGACTGGACTCCAATCACTCCAGATTAGTTGATCACAGACAGGAGTGGACCGAACCCTGACCACATACTGCCACCCCAAGATCAGCTTCTCTTCTAGTAACTCATAGCGCTCTTCTTCTGTAGATGCCACCTGGTTATTCTGCACAGGCAGAGAATAATATGGTTTGATAAATGCAGATTTATGTAAATGGCACCTTTCATACATTTAAAATACAGGTCAGAGATGATAAATGTGGACATAGTCTCACCTCCCAGCTGTTCTCGAGCAAACGCCATTGCACCTCATAGTTCACTGTATCAACATAATAAGATTGAGGAGAGCCACGCTTCCAGGTGACATTCACTCCTTCCACAAGTGGCCTCTCAGGAGGATACAACTTAACTATAACACAAACAGAGAGAGCTCAGTTTAATCATCACACACAGACTAAAAAGGATTACTACATTTATTAGTTTGTATGAAGCCTGATTATTATTTCTAGTAAGTGTGTAAACCTCATGCTTCCACACGATATAAAATGATATGATTTTGATTTGATATTTCATGGTTGTTGTTGTTGTTGTTGTTGTTGTTTTTTAATAATAGCTTTAAATGACTGCTTATGGCTATTAAAACATAAAAGATAACTAACTTGTTTCATGGACATTACACAAAATGCAATGTGTGGTAAAAAAAATAAATAAATAAATTGGAAAATGACCAACTTCAGGGTGGTAAAAGTAACTCTTGTGTTGGGCCACATCACACCACCTCATCATTGTTTATTTTCCTATAACAGCATGCAGCATCATGTTTTGTTTTTCATGTTTTATTACTAAAATAGGATTACTTCTAATTATATTAAATAATGTAACGTAAAACCTACAACATGTATTGAATTTTTCTAAGAAAGCTCTATGTTTTGGCCTCAATCAGATGTTCTGTTCTACTGTCCACATAATTTACAGAATAATCTTTGCTTATTAAATTAGTTTATTAAATTTGGGCAAATGCAAGCATAGCTTAGTTGTATGACATATTTGTCATTAAAAGTTCAGTTTTTTTACAGCCTAGTTTTGTTGATTTTGTCACCAACTTGTGACACTACCACTAAAATATCACTTATAAGTGATAGAGAAGATAAATAATGCATATATTGTCAGACTGAACAATTAAGACACTCAACACAGCATTATTATTCCTGTCTGTAATTCCATAGATCAAGAGACACACAGTCAAGTCTATTTAATCGCATTGAAAAGACTTACCATTATCTGCTATAACAAAATTAGGAATAGTTTCCACTGGTTCAGCCATGTTTTCACACTGCACATATAGCAGGACGTTTGGGGAACCCAGAGTCAAAGCCTGTGACCAACAGTTGGGACAGAAAATAATTAGTCTAGAACTCAGTAATACAATGATAAATGTAATTTCCTGAATAACAAATATCAATTCAGCAAGCAGTGCTACACTCCAAAAAGTCAGAGAGCACACACACACACACACACACACACACACACACACACACACACACACACACATATATATATATATATACCACAGCCCTGTTGAATTCTCAATTCTGATTGCTAAGAAGTTGTTGAGTCATCATAAAGCAATGATGACTGTAAGATTTATAGCAATGCACTCATTCTAATACATTATCATTTGTACTTCCTCCAATGCACCTGAAGCCAACCCCACATCTTTTCGAAACTGCTGCTCATGCAGCATCACAGGCATGTGGAACACTTGGAAAACGCTATCTGCTCTCTTCCGCATACATGAGCAGATGACCACGATTGGCTAATGTCACTGTGATTGACAGGGCAGAGAGTGTATGCCATCCCTCCCACCCAGAGAGCATGGTCAATTTTGCTCTCTGGATGGCTGTGGCATCATCGGGATTCAAACTCACAGTCTCCAAGCAATGTATTACACCATTTAAAGAATGATCAGCTACATAAATAAATCGATAAATGAGTATATTTCTTTTGTCTAAATCAAATGGTTCTCAAACACACACCAAATTAGTTTCTTACCTCTGTTGAAAATTGAAGAGTTCCTTTACGTAATTTTGGCTCTGAGCTGCCAAGAGGTTCCAGGTTACTTTGGGGAGTTTGATTCTTAATGTAACTGAAATGCAAACATAAAGTTTTAATTAATAAATGACAATTGTATTCGCTGCCAAATTACTGTTGTATTAAAGGAGTAAAACATTTTAGGATGCATTGTTCTTGGAAAATAATCAAAAACATTTCATGCTTGGCCGCATCACACTACCCTGTCGTTTATTATTTAACGGTAAAGCTGTAAAGCTCATAGATAAAAGACTCACATACAGTGCTAGTATTAATTGTAAAACATAAATATGTATTGTGCATAATTAAAGTGATACAGATTTTTGGCTTTATGTAATTTTTAACCTTTTTCAATTCACTAAGCATTTAAGAACTATTTTTCATTTAAACAAAAGGCTAAAATATAGGGTGTTCAGAAACATTGGCCTGGTGTATACTTAATCACTATTACTGCCACAGACCAAAGAAATCCAAGTGCCAGCAGGAAGTTCCTATTGCTAGTAGGCAGCACATCTCAGTCTCTTGCAGAAGCATTCTATGTTCTCGTGTCTTTGTTTGTTTTTACAAGGTATCTTAGGAAAAGCAGTCTTGCCAGTAAGACTGGCAAGTCCATTTTTCTTCACATTTTTCAGCATTAAGATTTCCAGCCTTAATCTAATTCAAGTGACCAATCTAATCAAAGCCTTGAGTAGAAATAGGTGTTAGATTAACTTTGCAGCTGAACTCAAGACTGTTGATAGAATTCTGTCATTTATGCATGGACACGAATCATTTCCGATTTAAAAGACATCCTGCTAGAGTAAAGAATAGTTCTAAAGGCCAGTGACATAAAACCGCAGTTATGAGTCCCGTCATATAGTGATGAAAATGATACATTACTCATTGTATTCGCTTTGAAGAGAGCAGTTGGTGGTTGGTGTTATGTGAAATATGTCTTCCACTGATGAAGTGTTCCAAACACACATAATGACATCTATGTAGTCAGTGTAACACTCCAGATCTACACACACACACACACACACACACACACACACAAACACACAATATACCTTATTGAGATATCATACAATACTGCTCCTGATTAGTTAAACTAATATGTGATGTGACCTGGAAAAAACATTCGTATACCGAAATTTTAAGAAATGTTCTATTATACTGTATATAGTTCTACAAACTACAAATTTTCCTGAACTGAAATATGTTCCTCTTTTGCATGTATTCTCAACCACAAGTTGTCTCACTAAAAATGAATGAAAAGGGATACAATTGTGTTTAAAGAATCCATTCAGACTTTTGTACAGGAGCATCATAGACGTTTTACAAACCGGCATCTGATTACAAACTGAACTGATTAGTGAACTGTCCAGTTCACTATGGCTATCCAGGAACTTTATCAAAGCAGGACATTCATTGTGTGAGGAATTCATTCATTGTGACATTCATTGTGTGAGCTAGCAAGGTTTTAGACATCTTTAGGCAGACTGATTGTTTTTACCAAAGGCAAGATTATAAAGTAAAACAGAAGCATTTTCACATGCTTAAATGTTTCTTAAAGCTGGGGCATCAATATATTTTTTAGGCATAAAAACTGTATTTTGGCCAAAAGCCCTTTTTTAAAAAAAATCTGTTGTAATGTGCTATATGATGAGGCATGATACAGAATGCGTGTGTAAGCTCGGCGTGTTGTTTATTGAAGGCTTTCCAAAACTCCTCGTCATGGTTTGATACTGGGGTCAATATACAGGTGATACCAGAAAGGGATAATCCATAATATAAAAATGAAAACATGACACATGTACATCAATATCTAAACACAGAACAGACAAACACCATAGGGAAACGACAGAATGGGGGTGGATAGAGGATCAGGAAACAAAACAAAAACGCATGTCACAACACAAGAGCACAGGCTGAGAAACACACTGTGCTGTCACACCTGTTTGCCAAAATGTCCCTATTCTCAAATAATAATGATGATAATAATGACTGCTGTGATGATTAATTCAGCACTTCTTACTTTTACTGTCCTTGCTTGAAGATATGAGTGACATCATCGACAGCATCAGAATCTGGCCAATCAACATCTTTCTCTTCATTCTGTATTCTGGAAGTAAGTCACCTAAGCCAGAAAAGAGAGAGGCGCATGGATGAGATTTTTATATCATGGATATGTATTAGACAGACGTTTAGGAACATGCAGTTGGACCCTTAATCTCCTAGATTACTGACTATCTGACATACAGGCCCTACTTTGTTCAGGAGACAAAGGATTGAGTTGTGATCAACAGCTTTGTTAAGTGGTACAGTTGTTAAAGGAACAAATTACAGCTCAGTGTGACCAAGACAAAAGAGATTGAGATGGATTTTAAGAAAATGCCTTTCCACTGGGACAATTCTGGACTCCCTGGGACTGGTGGTTCAGGAGGTGATGCTTGACAAACTATTGTTTATCATGGAGTCTATCATGGAGTTTATACCACTCCCTACATAATGGTACATTCTATATTGTCTATAAGCTTTTACGACAATGGACAACCAATATTATTTAGACCAATGCTTTACTGACAGTCTTATTTCCAATCACTTGTCACTTCGTATTACTTAATAACTTAGTAATTACTTATTACTTACTTACTTATACTCTAGTCATCTGTAACTCTGTCTTTTTACGTTTTGTGCCATCCTCGTAATACGGATGCCTTCCATGTCAAATAATTAGTTTTCGATTCTGTTAACAAAGCTTGCATTACCACTTTGAGTGGAAAAGTATCTGACCCAAAAGGAGCCAAAATAAGCCACAACAAGCAAAATAATTAAAAATAAATCCGCCCACCAACCAAGTAGGAGTGAAGTGTAAATGTCACGCCATATCTTTCTCTGTCTGTGTCTCTTTCTCACAGCCAAGTACACTTTGCTTTTGATCACTTGTGCTTTTGATTATGTTTGTGTTTCCACACAATGATGGCCTGAACATTGTCTTATGGTAATGTTTTACAAGTTTTTTTAACCAGTTGCTGTAACATAACATTAAAATATCCGTGTTTAATATTACTCTACTGGAACCTGAGACATAGATTACATTCAGACTGCATTGACCCCATGTATACCAAGTAAAAGCAGTTTAAAATGGGTTATGAGAATGCTGCATTTTGCAATAATCATCTTATAAATAAATAAATAAATAAATAGATTAATAAATTAATAAATCAATAAATTAATAATAATAATAATAATAATAATAATAATAATAATAATAATAATAATAATAATAAAGAACACAAACAGCTGTACATTAGTGATGTACTGATCCAATTCAACATTCTGGATTCTGTACTGATACTGAAGCTCTGAATGTTAACCGATGCCAAATCTCAATCTGATACTGACATGCTTTCGTACTTGAGGCAAGACAACGTAAAGACATATTTAAAGAAAGAAAACATGACTACAAAATGTGTCTAAAAATACATCAGACATGACAATTCCAGTCCAGTTCTGGTACCAACCCAACATTTCAGATCAGCCCAAGTCCAATGCTAAGAATAATATCAGCGTGTCCCTAATATACATACTGATGCACTGACATACATAGTATTTAAATAAATACCGCAACTCACCTTTCAGAAGTAGATGAATGTTTTGCTGATACTCATATCTCTGTGATTATTTTAATTGATGATTTTCCTATTTTTGATGTATTAAAATTCTTTATACTGATGGCTTCATCGCACATGGTGTCATGTTGGCAACATGTCTCTCTGTTTTACATATGCGCGCGCACACACACACACACACACACACACACACACACAGACACACACACACACATATGCGTGCGCGTGCACACACACGCACACGGTGGTGTCCCAGTTAACCACAAACACCATTTTCTGTAAGTGTAGCTTACAGAAAGTGAACCTACCTGTAGAGGAAATGATACGGGGGCTTCCTTACTCCTCTCTCATTTGTCATTACTTTAACTTTCTTCCTTCCTTCTTTTTTGCTTTTAATCTCTATATCCCCAGATTCAACTTTTTCCAATACACTAACATCTCTTATTTCTTCTCTCTTTATTGCAATCTAGACATTTCTCTCCCTCTCTATCTCTCTTTTCTCTTCCTATATTTTTCATTCTCTTCATCTCTATTTATCTCTTCTATCTTCTCTCATTTCCTTAATAGATATCTCTCCAACATGGCTATCTAGATACATCTCTCTTTGCGGCGTGTAGCCGAGATGCTGCTCGTATGCATTTCTGAGCATTAGTGTCATATTTTGGTCACAGCAAAATTTTAACACTACCATAATCTATTTTTTCCCCGTACTGAACTCCTTCTCACTTTTTTTCCTCTCTCTCATACATACATTAAAAAAGGTCATCAAAACACCATACTTAGAACCTAATGTGCTAAAAAGCAAGATGAAGTGGTTCTGCTTTCTAATTCGCCTGTTCCAAGAAAAAGCTGATACAGAAGGTCACAGAGTGCATTCAAGTTCAGTGTTTCCCTTCTCTACATGTTACAGCATCAGCTTTATAAGCATGAATGAGAATGGTTTCTGATTTACAAGACGCAGTCAGTAATAGCGATGATGATTTGTTCAGTTATAAGTCAGTCGGATGAACTGATCCACAAGCAAGAAGGAATTGTAAGATTGAATTTGACAAAGTTTGTTATGACTTTTCTGTTTTGTTGTTTGGGTTCTCCCAGCAATCCACTTCTGAAGAACCACCAACAGTTTAGTGTTCTCTCTGTCTGTAGTTTCTAGTGATGTGTCATTTACAAACAATTCTTTCATTATGAAGACTCATTCAAAGACACTGTAATTTCCAGTGAGGCTCTAGAACTAATTGAATCAGATGAACCAAATGTGATTCGCCCAACACTATAAACTAAAACACAAGTTGATCATCTAAGCACAAAACTGTTTCTCAAGACTCTTTCAGTTTGCTTTTTAAGTTCCATTTCTGGAGAACCACCAACACTTTAGTGTTTTCTCTGTCTTGCATGATTGAACTTATGCATTATGGATGACTCATTGAGAGACACTATTATTCCAGTGAGGCTCCAGATCTAAGTGAATCAGATGAATCAATTCTGAAACAAATCAGATTTTTTTGACAATCCTGTGACCCAATCCCTGTCCTCGGTCATATCACATGTGCTATTTAGAACAGGGCTCTCAACTCCTTTCCTGGGGTCTCATTTAGATACCTTTACAGTTTGACATTATCCTAACTCCCAACACACCTGATCCAACTGACCAGTTATTACTGGTCTTGTTAATTAGCTAGTAAGATGGATTGAGGGTGTTGTAGGTAGGGATAGCTTCAAACTCTGTATATTATTGAGTCTCCAGGTTCTCATCTAAATATTTTATACAATTAAAGTCACAGCAAAGCATTGCTAGGTGACCGTATTGCCACAGAAATTTACAGATAGAGCTCTGATGGGAAGAACCTGTAATCTTCAACATAAGCTGTTTGGTAAGAATACCGTTGTGACCTAAACTTGAGTAGAAATCTGAGTAGAAATCCATGGAGTTTAGGAAAGTTAAATGTTCAAAATTCCATGGGAATTTACTATACATGCATACATTTAATCCCAATAATTGTGAAAGTTTGGGGGAAATTGCAGAAGTTTCAAATTTGCACAAATTTTCCATTTACTACAAAACTATGCACTGGCTGTGTAATGCAAATTTGGATATAATTTGGTAAAATAGTAGCAAAAGTCAATGTGCATATGCTTAAGCTATATTTTTCCTTTTTTAGATAACCGTAACACAGGAAATGTATGAAATTAGGTTAAGATGATTTATTTGATTTGTCTCAGCATGCAGTTTACATGATGTTAATTTGTGGTCAGGAGACTCCATTGTACGCTAGCTACATTAGCCCTGTTGCTCCAGCGCAAAACTAAATACGCAAATGATAAGGGATGTGTTTAGGCGCTGTTTTTCACATTGGTCCCACCTGTTTTTCTGCTGCTAAAAAGGTCAGCAAGCCACAGCGGGGGAAATCGGCCTCTTGTGGTTTCAGGTGCGATGGTGGAACTATGTGCTCTTTCACAAAAACAAAACTTGAACAGGGACAACTGACATATCAACCTCAGCGATCAAACCTATATCTTTTTCGGAAGATTTCAACATGTAGTTTTGTTCATTAAAAATTTGGCTTGATAGGTTGTGTAACTATGCACTTTATGTGTTTCATGTAACTTTTGCACGTCATTACAACTTCTGAATTATTAGGAAAACATTTTTTGTTGTTGTTTTTTTTACTTCTTTTTTTGAAAATTCGGTTCTATGCAATGCCTTCACATTAACTCTTAAAGTAATGTGCAGAGATACACAGCTTAGAGACTGAACATCACCTATAAAGTCACTGAAAGCAGGGTTGGATTTGAAGGAGATCCAGAGGGATGCCATCTACATGAAAAATGAAAATAATACAAATAATAAAAACCCTAAACACCACTTAAGATGTTTCTTTTTATATCTGTAATGTCAAAATAAATACTATAGAAAGTAGTATGTACATTAGTAGAGTCACTAGCTACCTAGCGAACTGCTTCATGTGAAATTAGATGTTGTGAGTGAATGTTAATGAATCATCAGACTGAAATGACTGTTAGCCTAACTGAATATGATTCAGTATCAATCTGCACCTTTCATCCATATACTAACCAGTTTTCTGTACTTGTGCACGAGCATATTACTTTAGTATACTCTTAATACTTAGTACACCAGATTCTGAAAAAACACAGGATTGACCTGTTAGATCCAACCATAATCATTTTCTGCAATGCATTCATTAATCAAATCCATCCATCCATCCATTATCCAGGGAGCTTGGAGCCTATCCCAGGGGACTCGGGGCACAAGATGGGGGACACCTTGCATGGGGTGCCATTCCATCGCAGGGCACAATCACATACACATTCACACACTACAAACAATTTGTAAATGCTGATCAGCCTGTCTTTGGACTGGGGGAGGAAACTGGAGTACCCAGAGGAACCCTCTGAAGAACATGCAAACTTCACACCCACTGGACAGAGGCGGGATTCAAAGCCCCAACCCCAGAGTTGCGAGACTCATTACATGCCCCCATCATTACTCGAATCAATTATTGAATTACAAAACACAAGGTTCCATATCACACCTTAAATTGTTCTACAGATTGGGTAGACCACTGAAGTTTCTATATACAATCTTACCACAATGGGCTTTCCATTAGGAAAAGGCTCCAGTAGATATGCTTTAGAAAACTAGAACATTTAACTATCCAAAGAACCCTTGTTTCTAAAAATGTAGCATCTGCTGAAGTAGATAGTGCCCTTAATTTCAAACTTCTGTAATTTTTGAACATAGTAAAAGACTTATGGATGCCATGGTGGTCCAGCAGGCAGCGTTGCCCCTCACAGCTCCAGGGTTCCCAGTTTGACCCTGAGCTTGGGTTGCTGTCTGTGTGGAGTTTTGCATGTTCTACTAATGTTTATGGGTTTCCTCCATGTTCTCAAGTTTCCTCCCACCTCTCAACAACATGCCAGATGGATTTTCTGCTCTAAATTGCCCCTAGGGGTGTTCATGGTGTCTTGCAATGGACTGGCGCTCAATCCAGGGTGTATTCATGCCTCACAACCGGTGTTCCTGGGATAGATTCCCTATCCACAATGACTTTGAGCAGGATGAACAAAGGAATTTGGAGGGGACAACAGGAAAATGTTCACCCTATTGTCAGGAGATTGTGAGTTTGAAAGCTAATGATGCCACAGCAAGAAGATGGCACATTGCTCTGTTCTCAGAGTGTGTTCCAAGTGACCAGGCATAATCAGGAGTTCAAAAGGCTGGTTTCAGAAGAAGCATGGTGGTAGATAGAACCAACATGAGTGGGAAAGGGTAATGATTAAAATTAGAAGAAAAATGATGCAAAGATCTCTGGTTTCATTCCACCTCCAAAGAGTATAGTGGAAGGTGGATTGGCTACTCTCAACTACCCCGAGGTGTGAATGATTATGATGCCCTGTGGTGGTGTGGAAAGTGCCTTGTGCCCAGTTTTCCTGGGATTCGCCACAACGCCTGACCAGAATAAAGCAATTACTAAAGATGATGAATTCCTTTCAATTTCCTAATCAGAGTTGGGCTGCAATTTGTTATTGAAAAAATGAATTGAATATTTTAGGGCACTTTGAATGGAATAAAAGCACATTTAAAGCTCTGTGTTCGTGCTTTCCAAGTGCAACTAACAAGCAAATCTCATTCAAATCTAAGGCTGTTACCTCCTCAATACAGCATAACTTTTCATCTTTACCAGGAATATTTACACCTTTTTTTTGCCTTAAATTCAGTTCTCAGAACTTATCTCACATCGTTCGGAAATAAAGATTAAAAGGCTGATTATTATCCTAGCGTGAGGACATATGAGATAGCAGATTGGTAGAATGACTGTACCTTTTAACTGACTTTCCTCTGTAGTGAGCACTACTCCAACTCCAGAATTGCCGATTCTGGTTGAATCTGCTGATACATACTGTATGCACAACATTATTTCATAATCCTTTAAAGACATACAGTGGGGGGGGAAAGTATTTGCTCCCCTGCTGATTTTGTACGTTTGCCCACTGACAAAGAAATGATCAGTCTATAATTTTAATGGTAGGTGTATTTTAACAGTGAGAGACAGAATAACAACCAAAAAATCCAGAAAAACGCATTTCAAAAAAAGTTATAAATTGATTTGTATTTTAATGAGTGAAATAAGTATTTGACCCCTTCGACTTAGTACTTGGTGGCAAAACCCTTGTTGGCAATCACAGAGGTCAATCACTTGTAGTTGGCCACCAGGTTTGCACACATCTCAGGAGGGATTTTGTCCCACTCCTCTTTGCAGATCCTCTCCCAGTCATTAAGGTCTCAAGGCTGACGTTTGGCAACTCAAACCGTCAGCTCCCTCCACAGATTTTCTATGGGATTAAGGTCTGGAGACTGGCTAGGCCACTCCAGGACCTTAATGTGCTTCTTCTTGAACCACTCCTTTGTTGCCTTGGCTGTGTCTTTTGGGTCATTGTCATGCTGGAATACCCATCCATGACCCATTTTCAATGCCCTGGCTGGGGGAAGGAGGTTCTCACCAAAGATTTGACGGTACATGGCCCCGCCCATCGTCCCTTTGATGCAGTGTAGTTGTCCTGTCCCCTTAGCAGAAAAACACCGCCAAAGCATAATGTTCCCACCACCATGTTTGACGGTGGGGATGGTGTTCTTGGGGTCATAGGCAGCATTCCTCCTCCTCCAAACACGGCGAGTTGAGTTGATGCCAAAGAGCTCGATTTTGGTCTCATCTGACCACAACACTTTCACCCAGTTCTCCTCTGAATCATTCAGGCAAACTTCAGACAGGCCTGTACATGTGCTTTCTTGAGCAGGGGGACCTTGCGGGCACTGCAGGATTTCAGTCCTTCACGGCATAGTGTGTTACCAATTGTTTTCTTGGTGACTATGGTCCCAGCTGCCTTGAGATCATTAACAAGATCCTCCCGTGTAGTTCTGGGCTGATTCCTCACTGTTCTCATGATCATTGAAACTCCACGAGGTGAGATCTTGCATGGAGCCCCAGACCGAGGGAGACTGACAGTTTTCACAAAAACAGATTTTGTGTTTCTTCCATTTGCGAATAATCGCACCAACTGTTGTCACCTTCTCACCAAGCTGCTTGGCGATGGTCTTGTAGCCCATTCCAGCCTTGTGTAGGTCTACAATCTTGTCCCTGATATCCTTGGACAGCTCTTTGGTCTTGGCCATGGTGGAGAGTTTGGAATCTGATTGATTGATTGCTTCTGTGGACAACTCCCTTTAAGAGAGTGCTCCTAATCTCAGCTCATTACCTGTGTAAAAGACACCTGGGAGCCAGAAATCTTGCTGATTGATAGGGGATCAAATACTTTTTTCCCTCACTGTATTGTCCATTAACTCAGTTCCAAGTGTTCTTGGAAGTTCTTGCACATTCAGGAACTCAGTTAAAACTTCAGATATCTAAATAATAATAATAATAATAATAATAATAATAATAATAATAATAATAATAATAATAAAACCTGAACCACAGTAGCCTTTACCAAAAATGTTACCACATCATGCTGCATGGTGTCATATCCTATTACAAAACCTTAAGAGCTACATAGAATATTTGGTGCTGATAACTCATCTTACTTTCTCAGAAATACTACCCCATTACACCCATAGTAATTAACAGATGTAATGTCTTTTCAATGTCTTGTCTTTTCCTGTTGAGGAACTGGTATATAATTATATAACTAGAGCTGTGTCATATAATGATATGATATTATTATTGCACTGACATGATATTGACAATGTTAATATATTCATATTATGATACACTTTTATGAATATTGTAATTGTGAGTATTACAGGTGTAATAAAAAATTACAGTATTAGAGGTGCTAACATTCCAAACACAAAACTCCTCGCAGGCAGAGAGGATTGGCCCACAAAACTTTTACAGGTCATCTTATAAAAGTTACTGCAAACTGAAAATAACTGCTATCTATTATCACAAATGTACGCCTTTCACATCTCACATCTTTTCCCCTTCAGTGAATTGGCATTTCTGCGGGGAAGTTTTTTTCATGTTGGAAAATCATAAAGTGCGGTTTTCAGGTTTCTGTATATCAGTGTATCAAAAATCATAAATTCTTCATCTAAACTGTAGATGTTGTCACCTTTGGTATTGTCAGGTGTCAGTGCTTTTATGGCTCTACTTATTGTGACAAAATAGTGATTAGATGTTATTATTTTTCTGTATTGATTGCTTTCATATACTCATTTCTTTCTCTCTAAACATGCTAATTATTTCAATAAAGAATTTATAGTATGACTCCACTGTTTTGTTCGGGCTTTTAACAAATCTCAGTGAAATGAAACTCAAAGTTCTCTTGAATGATTAAATGATCTAATGTTGCCTCAAAACAAAAGGTTTTTGTTCTCAGTTTAAGTGAATAGGATACAAATGAATCCATTGTTAACAATAATAACAACTAAAAATGATATACAATACACATTGCTCAGACCAGATTGGAAATAGAAATCAATGGGAGAGATCTAAATACTTTTAATTATTCCAGACGATACATCAACATTGTCATGCATTTTTGATTTTCAGTTTTCAAACATAGAGCATGATGACAAGAGCATGACCAGTTTTTTTCAGTGGGAAGTGAAACAACCTTGTGGAAAGCACCAGTTTAGAAAGTGTCAAAACAAACGCCTCGATTTAAAAGTTTAGCCATTATGTTATTTTGTGTAAAGCGACTTACAAACAAGGCAGAATCCAGTGTAAACACAGTGCTGAGCTAACTCAAAAGTCCAACACTCTTTGGCAGGAGAAATTTAAACACATCCTACCACTGAGTTACTGTTGCTTACAGTATACCACTGCATTATTGAATTCTTACAAATGATTGTCCGTAAGGTGCAACAGTAGTTATGACTCTAATTCAAACCAGAGGTTTACATTAACCTGCTTGCTTATGAAGCAGCAACTATTCAACAGCTGTTTGTGTGGTGGATGCTCCAATTAATCTAAGACTAATAACAAACAAATTTTAAAATATGTTGTTAGTTAACAAATAAAAACATATAATATATGAGAGACCTAGATGTTTATTGACATTTACGGAAGGAGTCTCCGGTGTCAGCACTTTGTAGTACAGTCTGGTAAAGCTGTACAGTTTTCCTCCATAGGAAAGTCTTCAGGACAGAGGATTTTGTGCTTTTATATACAGTACTGTGCAAAAGTTTTAGGTACATGCAAAGAAATGCTGTAGAGCAAAGATGCCTTCAAAATAATGAAATTAAATGTTTCTACATAAAAAATAAAAAAAAAAAAGTCAATATTTGGTGTGACAAAAAAAATAAAAATAATTCTACCTCTGGTAGAATTTGTGCAGTTTTATAAGGAAATGAGATGGTAAGTTTTATTGAGCATCTTGCAGAACCAGCCACAGTTCTTCTGGAGACTTTGACTTTTGCACTTGCTTCTTATTTTTGAAGCAAAACCCAACAGCCTTCATTGTGTTTTGTGTCTCTTACGTAATATGCTGCTTTCTTTAATGGCATACAACTTTTTTTTTTTTTTTTTTTGTAACATTTATTTTCTAACATTACTTTCTAGAAAACTAATGTTTTGGAATCTAAAGTGTGTTTTGTACTGACTTGATAATGTAGAAGTCATAAAATAAAAAATCTATAACAAAGTTTGTACAAAAAAAATAGGGTGCCTAAAACTTTTGCACAGTACTGTGTATACAGTGGGTATAGAAAAGAATCACCCCCCTTTAAAATAATCACATTTTGTTGCTTTTCAGCCTGAAATGAAGACAGACACAGTTTTTGTTTTATCCAGCTGTATTTATTCAGTGCAACTTATAACATCCAAGTGAGAGATATAACACCAACATGTCAGAAAAAAAATAAAAATAAAAAAACAGAATCACTGAGTTGGAAAAAGGATCACCCCCTTGCTTTAATTTGCCTTAATTTTTTAATCACAGCCTTTAGTCTGTTGGGATATGTCTCTACTTACTTTGCACATCTAGACTTTGCAATATTTGCCCACTCTTCTTTGCAGAACTGCTCAAGTAAATTTGATGGTGACCGTTTGTGGACTGCAGTCTTCAAGACATTCCACAGATTTTCAATGCGGTTTAAGTCTGGGCTCTGACTAGGCCATGCAAGGACATTCACCTTTTTCTCCTTCAACCATGGTGTGGTCAGTTTTGCTGTGTGCTTTGGGTCATTGTCGTGTTGGAAGGTAATCCTTCTTCCCATTGACAACTTTCTGGCAGAGGGCAGCAGATTTTCCTCAAGAATTTGATGGTATTTTGCCCCATCCATTTTCCTTCTGTCCTGACAAGTTCTCCAGTCCCTGCTGCAGAGACACACCCCCATAACAGGATATTACCACCGCCATGCTTTACTGTAGGAATGGTGTTATTTGGATGGTGAGCTGTATTGGATTTCTGCCAGACATATTGTTTGGTGTTAAGGCCAAATAATTCAGTTTTAGTCTCATCTGACCATAACACCTTTTTCCATGTGGCCTCAGAATCTTCAAGGTGCATTTTGGCAAAGCTCAGTCGTGGGTGGATTTTTTTTTGCAGCCCTCCCATACAAGCCATATTTGTGGAGAATTTGTGATATTGTTGTCCCATGCACACAATGACCACTCTTTGTCATAAATTCCTGCAACTGCTTCAGAGTTGCTGTAGGCCTCTTGGTAGCCTCACTGACCAGTTTCCTCCTGGCTCTTTCATCCAGTTTGGAGCGACATCCTGATCCAGGGAGGGTCTGTGTTGTACCAAATACCTTCCACTTCTTAATAATAGACTTCACTGTGCTTCTAAGCATTGATAAAGCCTTTGAAATTTTTTTGTATCCATCTCCTGATTGGGCCTGTCCACAACTTTATCCCGAAGATCTTTTGACAGTGCCTTGCCACCCATAGTTGTTTGCTTCAGCTGCACTACAAAATGCTCCAGGAAAGCTCTTTTCATGCTGAATGTTGGTGTTATATCTTTCACTTGGATGTTATAAGTTGCACTGAGTAAATACAGCTGGATAAAACAAAAACTGTGTCCATCTTCATTCATTTCAGGCTGAAAAGCAACAAATTGTGATTATTTTAAGGGGGGGGGGGGGATTCTTTTCTATACCCACTGTATATTATAATATTTTTTTGAGAGATACATAGGGAGACTATTAATGGAGCTACTGGTTATAGATGTTATAATTTAAGTAATTACAGGAACTAACTTTTTGTCATAGACTTTCCACAGCATTCAAATATAAATGGTTGAAATGTACAAAGTTTTAACTTTCTCAGACACGCATTTCCAATTTTTACTGTCTTCTCACTTTTATTTCTGTAAACATTTGCACTGACTTATAAATATCTAGGAAGAACAGGAAGATTACTGCTACTATCTGTATCATAGGTATCTTTAAGGTTGTAGAAACCACATGTTTCATGCTACACTACTACCTCATATTAAATGCAGTTCAAAGCACCTTTAAAGGAAGGACCTTTAAGTAATGTTCTTGTTGTTGTTGTTGTTGTTCTTCTTCTTCTTCTTCTTTTTGAGGACCCAGATACTAAAGGTTGACCTTCATTTTTAAGTGGGGGTGTTTTGAGGGTGCTGCCAACCAGCAAACCTCACCCAGAGGTTATTATAATTATTGAGTATTATTGAGGAAACATTTCAGCTGTTGGTAGAACATTATATTTGAAATGACAGAAAATAAATGTGTGACATATAAGAACTCCATTGCTCATTTCTCTTTTCTATGTTTGCCATAAACCTTAGCCAAACAAGAAACCAAACAAGCACGTTGGTGTTCCCAATCAACGCACTCCCCAGATGCACAGTGAATCTTTGCAAAGTCTTGCCCCATTACTGAGCCTTTTGATTGTGTACATGCTTTTCTTATATTTACCCAGTCTGAGTTTGCCTGTCTGTCGAATTATTTTTCCTTTTCCCTATTTGGCCTTGTCTGCTTGGTTTGATAAAATCTTTTACTTGCGTCCAAACCCTGTCTGAGCCTGACACCCATGCACACTACTAAATACTAAATGCTCCAGTTCTGCAGGACTACATATCTAATAACACCAAACTACAGAAACCACAAACGCACACACACACACACACACACACACACACACACACACACACACACACACACACACACACAGACCTTACTGCACTGCCTTTTCCGCTACACTTCTGATACAGAAGTCTATCTACAAACCTCTGTGGCACACACTAAGGTGCACCCTTAGAGCGTACAAGATCTCAGCTAATAAGATGACAAAACAACAAACTATACATTCATTTAAAAAAAAAAAACAGTTTTAACGAAATATTCCAGGTCAATCATTTAGGTGACATTTACTCTTATCTCTCTTATCTCTTACCTGATGGCACTAAACCAAAATGAACAAAGGTGCACCTTGACAGCACATAAGATCTCAGCTAATAAGATGACAAAACAGCAAACTATTCAACCATTTCTAAAAACAGTTTTAATTAAATATTTCAAGTCAATCAATTAGGTGACATTTACTCTTATCTCTTACCTGATGACACTAAACCAAAATGAAGAACCACAACAAACGTCTGTCGCTGACTTTCTGAGATAAAAAAGTTCTGGTTTCTTTGAACAAGGGTTTTTTTTTTTTTGGTTCTTGAAACCATGCTTCACTTCTCGTTCTGTGGAAACCGGATGACGTTTAGGCGGCCTACCTGCTGGAGTCACTTCCCCTGATTCAATGATGAAGGCAGACAAAATCCCCACATAATAAAGGAGATTTTCCATTATAAAACTGTCCTTTTTCCTTTTTCATATTTCAAAAATAGGATTACAGTTTCCATATTTATGAATATAAAGATTGTTTAAAAATAAAAAGAGAAGTGAAATGGCTACAGTAAGTCAGGGAAGGTTAAAAAGGTTTTTAAAAATTAAAAATTCATGGGTGACTTCTGAAGGTCAATAGGTAATATGATTTATAATCATATTTGTCATGTCAACTAATAGGATGAGTACAGAAACTTAGGACATGATATCTCTTCTATGAAGCATTCAGAATACTACTGCTCGCCTGGTTTATAACTTCTCTAAAAGTCTGTAATGTGACTCATGTCAAGTCAATGGCAACTGGCAACCAGTCAGCTCATTATCTACACATCTTGAACCAGAACCTCATACCCACACATCAGTGGTGGGTATGAGCTTCCTATCTCTCAGAGCAACCTCATATCTCCAACCTTTCAGGAAAGATCTACAGACCTACCTCTTCATGTATTATGTGAGATAATACGGCTTCGCGTTTTAATTCACTGCCAAATATTCTTTTTGTACTTACTCAGGATCATATGTTTTATATCGTGCTTTTTAGCTATTGATTAAAGCACTCTAGCGCTTGCACAAAACAGCTTTAGTCTCTAATCTTTCAGGTCATGAATCCTGAATTCCCCAAGCACTTTGTATCTGTTTCAGAATGGTTCTTGAAATATAATGCATGCTTTTTAAACCATAGTCACTTTGTACTCAAAGACCAAATAGAGAAAATTAGCTTTTTTCAAAAAACATTTTTATTCAGTAAACTAGTAAAAGCTAAGAGTGATCACCGTATCAGTATTGTCAGGTCGTACCAGAGATTTTGACAATGAACCTTTGCTTGGAGAACTTGACCAGTTTTTCTTCTGTACATTGATCTGTTCATCTTTCCTTCTATCCACAAAAGCCCCCAGTCCCTGCTGCTGAAAAACATACCCACAATATGATGCTTCCACCACCATGCTTCACTGTGGGGACAGAATTGTCCAGGTGATGAGTTTTGTAGAGATTTTACCAGGCCTGTTTGATGGAGTTTTGCAGAGATCGTTGACCTTCTGGTAGGTTCTACCTTCTCCATACAGAACCTTGAGTTTCGTCAGAGTGACCTTGAGGTTATTTGCCTTCAGTTTGGATGGGTGGCCAACTCTAGAAAGAGTCTCAGTGGCTCTGAACGTCTTCCATTTAGAACTGATGGATGCCACCTTAAAGCTGCAGAAATATTTCAGTCCTCTTCCCCAGATATGTGTCTCAACACAATCCTGTCTCAGAGGTCTATAAACAATACCTTTGACTCAAGGTTTGTTTTTTGCTTGGACATCCATTGCAAAGTACAGGGCTTTATATATAAATGAGAATAACCTAACAAAGCGAGGAAGAAATGAATGGGTCCAAATATTTTCTGAATGCACTAAAGACAGGACAAAAAACTGGACTTTAGCTGGTGTTTTGCAGAATAAAATGGCGTTCTTGGGTAGAGATCAGCAATTAGAGACTAAGCTTTCAGGAGCTACACATAAAGTATTGGAAATATTTGTAGCTATTGAAAGTAACATGAGACTGATGGCTGATCTTAGAAACTGCAGCTCTACATTTAGATGTGATGTTATCACCTTCATCTTCATCTGAATGTATTTTCACCTGTTTTTCTAAGTAATAACACAGCAACTGGACCCCCCACCCCCATTTACACCTCCCTGCCCCCAACTTCCTCTCGACACGTGTACCAATAACATTTGGATCCACAGCTCCATGAGCGCTACAATAATTTCATTTCTTGCTCATTTTTTAAAGAACTCACTTGTTGTTGATCAAATACATTTTTCTTCTTAAATATTTTTAAAGCAAATACGCGCAAGCCAAAACTTCATCAGTTATTTCATTGTCAGAGTGTCACGAATTCTCTGAGGCGACGGTTGCAAGTGCAGACTTTTATTGTGCATGGTGCAAAAATAACAAATAAAATGGTGAGTATACTGCACATAAAACAGTAAAAGATATAGACTCTGCGCAAGACTATGGCAGGCAAAGTGACAAATAGACACGAGGTCAACAGAAGCATGACAATGAGGTACACAGAAACCAGAACTTAAATAGTGGTGCAAATCAGGGTGAAACGGGAAACAAGAGCGAGTGATTAGTGCCATGTGACGTGCTGGTCACACAACAAGGAACAAGGGCCATTAGACAGACAAGGTTGTCCTATTTGACCTATTATCAAGTCTTAGCAGAGATGTTCACAGACTTGTCCTGAAGCCACTCTTGCATTGTCTTGGTTGTGTGTTTCAGGTCAATGTTGTGCTGGAATGTGAAGCTTTGCTCTGAGAACTTGACCAGGTTTTCCTCCAGAATGTCTCTGTACATTGATCTGTTCATCATTCCTTCAATCCACAAAAGCCCCCCAGTCCCTGTTGCTGAAAAACATCCCCACAGTATGATAAAGGAGAATGTCCGGTCTTTAGTGCATTAAGGTGAAACTCAAGCGCAACTGGATTATGCAGCATGACAATGATCCAAAGCATAGGAGTAAGTCCACCTCTGAATGGCTCAAAAAAGCAAAATGAAAGTTTTGAAGTGGCCAAGTCAAAGTCTTGACTTGAACCAACTGAGATGCTGTGGCAGAACCTTAAATGGGCAGTTCATGCTAGAAAACCCTCCAATGTGGCTGAACTAAAGCAGTTCTGCAAAGCAGAGTGGGCCAAAATTCCACCACAGCGGTACGAAAGACTGATCTCCAGTTTCTGAAGCGTTTGGTTGCAGTTATTGCTGCTAAAGGTGGCACAACCAGATTTTAAGTTTAAGGGGGCAATTAGTTTTTCACATAGGTGATAGGTGTTGGATAACTTTTTTTTGCTGTAATAAAAAAAAATAATAATAAAAAATGTACTATGTGTTTACTCAGGTTGTCTTTGTTTTATGTTGTACAGTATCTCACAAAAGTGAGTACACCCCTCACATTTTTGTAAATATTTTATTATATCTTTTCATGGGACAAAAGTATTCCAGTATTCCAACATGATAACGACCCCAAACACACCTCCAAGACGACCACTGCCTAGCTAAAGAAGCTGAGGGTAAAGGTGATGGACTGGCCAAGCATGTCTCCAGACCTAAACCCTATTGAGCATCTGTGGGGCATCCTTAAACGGAAGGTGGAGGAGCGCAAGGTCTCTAACATCCACCAGCTCTGTGATGTCGTCATGGAGGAGTGGAAGAGGACTCCAGTGGCAACCTGTGAAACTCTGGTGAACTCCATGCCCAACAGGGTTAAGGCAGTGCTGGAAAATAATGGTGGCCAAACAAAATATTGACACTTTGGGCCCAATTTGGACATTTTCACTTAGGGGTGTACTCACTTTTGTTGCCAGCGGTTTAGACATTAATGGCTGTGTGTTGAGTTATTTTGAGGGGACAGCAAATTTACACTGTTATACAAGCTGTACACTCACTACTTTACATTGTAGCAAAGTGTCATTTCGTCAGTGTTGTCCCATGAAAAGATATAATAAAATATTTACAAAAATGTGAGGGTGTACTCAGTTTTGTGAGATACTGTATTTCGTTTGAAGATCTAAAACTATTTAATATGAGATATATACAAAAACAGAAGAAACTTTTTCACAGCACTGTAGATCTGTGTTTCAGATCTGCCCAGATCTGTGTTTCAACACAATCCTGTCTTGGATGTCTATAAACAGTTCCTTTGACTCAAGGTTTGTTTTTTGCTCGGACATCCATTGCAAGGTAAGGGGCTTTATATATAAAGAGTATAACCTAACAAACCAAATATTTTTTGACTGCACTGAAGACTGGACAAAAAATTGGCTTGTATCTAAATGGTACTTTATGGTGTTTTGCAGAATGAAATTGCGTTCTGCAATTAGACACCTGTTTCAGGAGCAACACTTAAGCTATTGGAAATATTTTTAGCTATTGGAAGTACTAACATGAGACTGCTGGCTGATCTTAGAAACCGCAACTCTATATTTAGATGCGTTGTTATCACCTTAAATGTTATCTGAATCTATACCTGTTTTTCTAGGTAATAATTCTTTTGCTGAGTGCCAATATCCCCCCCGGCCTTTTTTTTCACACCTTGCCCCTGACTTCCTCTCAACATGCATACCAATAGCGTTTGGGACCACAACTCCATGAAAGCTACAATCATTACATTTCTTGCTAATTTTTTAAATAGCTCAGTTGTTGGCACTGCAATCAAATACATTTTTCTTCTTACACAGTGAGAAGATTCTGCTTTTTTACTTGGTATCTTCTCAACCAGCTTCATGCGGAAGCTCGAAGAACCCATGAGGCTTTTTTTCCCCCTTCTACGTTCTAAATGAAACCTACTATTTTAGGGAAACTGTTTAATTTTAAACAAAATCATAATGTCATCAAATAAGTATTTTAGACCATGAAAAAAAGTTATGTTTAGATATACATTTAGACTAAATCTCACTAAGCTACTAACCTGTAGATTTGAATTGTCCTCATTCCATCTGGCACAGCCAAGTCCTCAGTGATACATCAATAGATCCAGTGCTGAAGTAACTCTTATAGTGGTAAAGTCCATTCTACTCAAATTACTAAATCCTGGACATTCTGCTATGGGGGAACATGGAAAAGCCATTTAGAAAATATGTTGAATTTCCATATGTCACAAATGTACACACAGTGACTTGCTTGTAACTCTTGTGCTTGTGGCTTTTTGCATGGGAGTATTTTTGAACAGGGAAGAGGACAAACTGAAATATGGATAATGGTCTTGATGTTTAATTTGTCGACAGAGTGGGGGGGGGGTTGGGGGGAGGAAACTAAATATAGGGTGGAAAGGAGTAAGGCACTAAAAGGAACTGAAAGATAGACAGAAAGAGGATGTGCACTCCCTAAAAACACACAATCTAGAGAAAACTATTATATGTTCTGTGTAGAACATTATAACAGAGGGTTTCATTTTCAAAAATATTCTAAGTAGAACCCCACTGAAAAAGCTAGAACCCTCTACCATGCAAAGAAGTGCTGGAACTAAGGTATGCCTTCATCTGCCACTCTCTCTCTCTCTCTCTCTCTCTCTCTCTCTCTCTCTCTCTCACACACACACACACACACACCCACACACACACACACACACACACACGAACTCTACAGATCTATCACTACTCGTAAATATGTATTGATGCTGAGTTGAATTGAAATGAAAACAAACAAACAAACAAACAAACTATAAGGCAGAGGCATGTCATTATGTCATAATTTTCACCATCCACCAGATGGCACACATGAAACGTTATGTTAACCCTCTATGAGCTTCTGGCATAAATCATACAAAGCAAATCATTTTAATGTTCTGTCAGATCATATGGCCTTGATTAAAGGTTATTTATCATTTGACAAACAACAATGGCTGTATTCAGACTGGCATGCTATGTAGCTATACTATTCATACTAAACCCTTTCCAAGAGCAGTATGGAATAGCATGGATATTAACAGCCAAAAGGGTCTCCCTTAATGCAACGCAGTCATTCTCAACAGCACAAACATGAAACAGTTTGTGGTTGCCCTAATTCAGAGAAATCAACAAGTGAACTTAGCAGCCTGGGAGTCAAATGACAGTGTGGTCTACCAAACGATACTTCTCACATACTGCATACTATACTACATACTACAAGGAATAGTATGTAGTATACACTATATATATCGTGTATTTAAGGGTTTTGTTTTCAATAGTCCATGCTTTCTACATTATGTTATACATTCAGGATGTATTTTGAGTATTATTAATGACATTTTACAGGTATATTTTAATAAAGATGAATTATCCACAGGTCAAAAATGGTCAAATGAAACTGACCAAAAAAAAAAAAAGAAAACAAAACAAAGAAAGATGTGAATTTTCTTGGGTGGGGGGGGGTGGGGGGGGGATTGGGGGACCCACACAAAATGCTGAAACACATGTAAATTAATTAACCTTTGAAATGCCTAAAATATGTTTCAAAAGTAGTGTACTAATGAAATAAAGGTACTAATGAAATATTATTCATATGCAAGCAAAAGATATGAAAAAAAAACAATATATGAACCATGAATTTCATACTAATGTTAACAAAAATAACAAAATAAGTTCACATACGGTATGTATTATTTGACATTTGTTTAAATGTCAATGAAATACACTTGCAGAAGTGAAACAACAACAAAAAAACAACTTTTTAAAACCTAAAGAACAACAACAAAATTGAAATTAACAACAAGTTTGTGAAGGATAACATCCACAAGTTATGCATCTGTATAAGGTAATGTTAACTAATTGGGTGATATGTAAAGAAGCCTCATGAGGTGTTCTCTCATTTTCTCATGTTTACAACCAAGAGACATGCCATATCACTATGACTGCTTAGACACTAGCAGCCTAGAGAATAAATGAAGATCCCTGTAGGCTTCCAAGGCTACCTGTTTCCTGGCTACATAGTACCACGTCATTTAACACTCTTTGCATTCGCTACAGTCATGCTGTTAGCGTTTTTGTCCAGTATTAAGATCAAACACAAAACAGGGACAGGGACAAATCGCCAGTCAGGACACAGTTTTAGAGCGACAAGAGGATATTGATTCATGGCAAACTTTGGATTTGTAAATAAAAGGGAAACAGGAGGTGCTCTTCTGGTGCTCGGAGGTCATTAGGCCTGCTCACATGTCTGGACACAGGCGGCACTGAGGCATGGGGAATTATCTTGAGTGATATCTTTTATTTTTCACAGCAACAGGAGAGGATTGAGTGACTTTTTTTTTTTTTCTTCTTTTTTTGGAAATGTGTCAGTTAGACGTGTCAGTCCTGTAACATTATGGAGCACAGGAATACACCGAGCTTGGTGTACTGTGTGGAGCATGGAAATGGAAAGGCGGCAAGTACCGTCTCGCAAGTAAATGATTTATACCAACCTTAAACTATATGTATACTAAAATATACTCAAATGTATATTTAAAGTCAGTGTTTAGCACAGACACCTGATTGATTAGTTGCAAAAATAAAACTGTACAATATATTCATTTTTGATATTGCTGTTACACTTTATTTGAAGGGTACCTACATATGGGCTTTATAACACATTCATAACCATTACAGTACGCTTTTATAAAACAGCGTTCGATGCTGTATGAAAGGCTTATGTCAAAACTCATCTGGTGATACTATAGGTTTTATGCGATATGTCACATAGGAGTGGAGAGAAAAGGAGTCAAGTTCATTACACATTCATAAACATAATGTCACAATCTAACACTGTTTTATAAAAGCTTAATGTATGAAGCCCATATGTAGGTAGCCTTCAAATAAAGTCTTGCAGATAATTAATTCACATGAATAATCAAAAGATCTAAAAGAAATCATGTGTCCTGTGGTTGTGCTTGTGCATGTGTTTCCATGTGAGCCATGTGATGAATCCATGTGATATTCATATTATGCAGCTAACACAAATCATTTTGGTGAAAATGTCAAAACTGAGTCAAAATGTCAAATGCTTGAAACTCAGCAAGAAGATAAATCTCAGGGAAGGGTGTTGGTTAAGCGGCTCTTTTTACTGTCAAAAGTAATTTGTAAATACTACGATGAAACTGTCATTTTATAAAGTATCGTAAATCTGCACCTGTGGTTGTAAGTTTCACAAGAACAATCCTCTTATTATTCATGTTGCAATTAAAAAGTTTATGTACTGAAAGATACACTGCACACAGAGCACCTGATGTCTTTTGTATACTTTTCTGACCACCAGCTTCAGAATGTTGAAGGTTGCATTCTGATTGGCTCTCCCCACTTCCCTTCAAATCTTTTCAAAGGGCCTCATTTATCTTTTAGTAAAGTTGTGTGTAAAAGTTTTAGTAGGCCAAACCAAACCAAACATTCCCATTAGATTTACCAAAGTTTCAATAACAATGAATTTCTTTGTACTCACATAACTACAGGTTGTCCCAAAAGTCTCCATTCACAGGGACTTCCACTTCTCGGTTGGACTGCAACACTTCCAGTCTTTTTGAATTTGCTAATAAGTTTCTCAACAGTGTCGTGTGTGATGTGTTTGTCGTGTTTCCTGTTTAAGTCTATTGCAACCTTGCGACAGCTTCCCGATCTAGCCATGAGAATGAGTTCAGTAAATTCTTCTTTTGTCAAAGGTATTCTTAAAGGCTATCTGAAAAAATATATACAGGTGCATCTCAATAAATTAGAATGTCGTGGAAAAGTTTGTTTATTTCAGTAATTCAACTCAAATTGTGAAACTCGTGTATTAAATAAATTCAATGCCACAGACTGAAGTAGTTTAAGTCTTTGGTTCTTTTAATTGTGATGATTTTGGCTCACATTTAACAAAAACCCACCAATTCACTATCTCAACAAATTAGAATACTTCATAAGACCAATAAAAAAACATTTTTAGTGAATTGTTGGCCTTCTGGAAAGTATGTTCATTTACTGTACATGTACTCAATACTTGGTAGGGGCTCCTTTTGCTTTAATTGCTGCCTCAATTCGGCGTGGCATGGAGGTGATCAGTTTGTGGCACTGCTGAGGTGGTATGGAAGCCCAGGTTTCTTTGACAGTGGCCTTCAGCTCATCTGCATTTTTTGGTCTCTTGTTTCTCATTTTCCTCTTGACAATACCCCATAGATTCTCTATGGGGTTCAGGTCTGGTGAGTTTGCTGGCCAGTCAAGCACACCAACACCATGGTCATTTAACCAACTTTTGGTGCTTTTGGCAGTGTGGGCAGGTGCCAAATCCTGCTGGAAAATGAAATCAGCATCTTCAAAATGCTGGTCAGCTGAAGGAAGCATGAAGTGCTCCAAAATTTCTTGGTAAACGGGTGCAGTGACTTTGGTTTTCAAAAAACACAATGGACCAACACCAGCAGATGACATTGCACCCCAAATCATCACAGACTGTGGAAACTGAACACTGGACTTCAAGCAACTTGGGCTATGAGCTTCTCCACCCTTCCTCCAGACTCTAGGACCTTGGTTTCCAAATGAAATACAAAACTTGCTCCCATCTGAAAAGAGGATATTGGACCACTGGTCAACAGTCCAGTTCTTCTTCTCGTTAGCCCAGGTAAGACGCCTCTGACGTTGTCTGTGGTTCAGGAGTGGCTTAACAAGAGGAATACGACAACTGTAGCCAAATTCCTTGCCACGTCTGTGTGTGGTGGCTCTTGATGCCTTGACCCCAGCCTCAGTCCATTCCTTGTGAATTTCACTCAAATTCTTGAATCGATTTTGCTTGACAATCCTCATAAGGCTGCGGTTCTCTCGGTTGGTTGTGCATCTTTTTCTTCCACAATTTTTCCTTCCACTCAACTTTCTGTTAACATGCTTGGATACAGCACTCTGTGAACAGCCAGCTTCTTTGGCAGTGAATGTTTGTGGCTTACCTAGTGAACCAAACTGAGAGACCATTTTGAAGGCTCAGGAAACCTTTGCAAGTGTTTTGAGTTGATTAGCTGATTGGCATGTCACCATATTCTAATTTGTTGAGATAGTGAATTGGTGGGTTTTTGTTAAATGTGAGCCAAAATCATCACAATTAAAAGAACCAAAGACTTAAACTACTTCAGTCTGTGTGCATTGAATTTATTTAATACACGAGTTTCACAATTTGAGTTGAATTACTGAAATAAACAAACTTTTCCACGACATTCTAATTTATTGAGATGCACCTGTATATAAACTAAGTATAATATATAGTATAGTATATAATGATGTGGCAGTGGTTGTGTTGGCCTACTGTGTGTTGTGTTGGCAATGTTGGCCTACTGATCAGAAGGTCGTGAGTTCAAATCCCAGCACAGCCAAGCTACCACTGTGGGCCCTTGAGCAAGGCCCTTAACCCTCAACTGCTCAGTTGTATAAATGACATAAATGTAAGTCGCTCTGGATAAGGGCGTCTGCCAAATGCTGTAAATGTAAATAACAGTATACAAGACATTTTGCTAAAAGGGGTTAATTTCCCCTATGTATGGAGACTTTTGGGACACCCTGTATTTACCAATAAACCCGTGCATATAAACCATATCACTGCCAAAGCATACAAATACAACTGAAAAAAAAAAATATATTTTTTGACTGAAAAATTTTAGTATTGTAACATGTTAATGGGTGGAGCCAAGTGGATGGAGGCAAATGTCCAAAACGGTGGTCTGAAATAAAAAAAATTGAGTTGCAGCTATGTGGTTTCCGAAATAGCTGTTGACTTGAAGCTACACAAAAGGCTGATTATCTCTTCTTTTGGTTCATATCAGTGAATAACTTTATGAGAAACTCTGCCCAGATCTGTACTGTAATATGTTACTCACGTTTCCACAGGTAGGCTTGGATAATATCCTGATGCCAACATTCACATATAAGGTGGTCTCACAGCGGACTATTGCCCTGATCGTCATCTTCATAATTCTAATCCTTGCTGGAGGTTCAGCCCTGGCCTGGTACTTTCTAGGTAAAAAAGAATAATGAGAATGGAATGGATGGAAAATAGCATTAAATTAAGTTACTATATCAAAGAAATAATAAATGGAATCCAGCAGGTTTTACACACTAACGTATTTTAACAGTGAGTTTAATTGAATTCATTAATTTAGAAGTTCACTCCTCTCCTCTCCTCTTTTTCTGTTTAGAGTACAGAGTGTGGACGTTAGAGCAGCGGGTGGAGCAGCAGTACATAGGCCAGATCGCTATCCTGAACAGGAACTTCTCCAGCGCGCTCTCTTCACACACCAGTCGAGTGTTCCGGGAGGAGGCTCGCACCGTGGAAGCCATGGTCAGAACCTATTTCTACTTTCATAGCAGAATTAAACCTGATCCTGGATATCTACATTACTACAGGATTCAGTTCCAACCCTTTTCCATCAGAACTGATCAAGCTGACCCTGTATACTAAAAAGAGGATAGCTCTCCCAAAATAGGGTTGGTGATCACTGCTTTTGTAGCAACAATTCCAGTTCAGTCGTAGACCTGATCAAACATTTTTTAGTCACCTTTGTCACTGATCAATTGCCTTTGGGTCTGCAAGTATACTGTATGGATGTGTTTCTAAACGGAATTAGGGCTACCAGGTATCCGTGGTATTTCATTTACTCGACACTAGGTTGCAACAGATTGCAACATCCTACATTCTGAAGATTGTGGCCAGAAAATGTACAAAAGGTATCGTAATCCCATTGGCTGAGTGTCTAAGGTTAGGATTGGTTTGAAATTGGAATTCCAGTGACCCTCCCAATTAAGTAAGGGATAAAACATGACAGGTCATACTGTTATAGGAAAATAATCTAATATGAGGTGGTGTGATGTGGGCTGACGTCGATTATTTTTCCAATAACAGTATGTCTTGAACCTCCCTTATACCACAACAATTTGCCAATGAATACAATTTGAAATGTATTAATAACGAACTAAACGTCACACGTGTTACCATCTATAGTTACATTTAATGTTATGGAACCTCCACGGAATAAATGAGTTCCTCTAGGCACTGGAGACGCCTTCCAACAATGTTAAATAAACCAAAACAAGTCCATCAAACAAGTCCCTATTAATGAGCTGTTACTATAGAAACAATAAACATATTAGAATGTGTGCATTAATATAAACCTGTGATCTGCCTTGTTATTTCCACGCAGTAGTACAATATGTCACTGTTATAAATGGCATGGTGATGTATCTCATTAATTCTTACAGCTAGAAAAGCTTGTGAAGTCCTCTGACGTGTCTCGCTATTTCAAATCCACCACCGTGTTTGGTTTTAGGTAAGAATGACTTACACATTTCCTACATTTTTAACACATGATCGTTGACAAACACATCTTTACCATTGGAGAATCTTTACCGTTGGAGAATGCTGTTTCCACAGTGAGGGAAGTGTAGTGGTGCACTTCTGGCTCATTTTATCCCTCCCTGAGAGTCATGCTGGCAAGGTCACCATGCAGAAGGTCAACGAGAGCTTACTGGGAACCCTGCAGAGCTTTATAGAGACAGGTGTTAAGGATACGGTTAGCTTGGAGGGATACCTGCTTCTCCTGTCCTCATTCTCCATATCAGGTAATAGCATACAAATATTGTAAACTCCACCACAAACTCCATTACAGCGCACTTTTTACAGTCTAATTGAGATGTTTTTTTTAAAGTCTTTTTTTAAGTTGTGTTGTTCATTTTCATTTGTTTTGCTTTTTGCAGAAACCCAGCCCAAAGTTATAGATTTTTTGCAAGCCTCATTTGGTACGACATTTTCAATTCTGTTTCCTGCCATTCTGTTTCACGCATGTTTGATCTAACATGAACAAAGAACAGTGCCTCAACATTTACACAATCTATGTTTTTTTTTCTTACTTATCTTTATCTTACTTCATCTCTGTCATCTGTCTATATCCTCTCCAGCTTCCATTCTTGTTCTATATATGTCTCTACTCCTCTTAGCATCTATAATTATTACCCAATCCAGCTCTCTGTTTCAATTCAATTTGAATCGATTTGATTCGCTTCATTCTTATTCAGTTCAATTCAGCAAGCTACAATGGCATGAGATGGATAAAAGATATACTTGGACATTATACAGTCTGACTCCTCTGTGTCTCAGATTGTTACCGGTACCAGTCGGTGTCCTACAGCGTTCCTGTTGTTCTAAAGGGGCCAAACACCCAACGCTCGTCATGTCTATGGCACCTGAAATCCCCTGAGGGTTCCCAGATGGAGCTGAGGGTGGAGTGGCTGCTACCTGAGTGCCGAGACCGGCTGGCCATCTATGACTCACTTGCCCCTGCTGACTCCACACTCATCACCTCGTGAGTCTCTTATCCATTTCTAAAAGGTTCTGTATTAAAAAAAAAAAAATACACAAATATATCAATTAAATAGGAACTATATTATCATCCAAATCACTTCTAAGGTATAGTTATGCTTTCAAATTTTGAGCCATACTTCATGGTGCTTGGGTGGAGTGATGTCAAAATAAGCAATTAAATGATTCCAGCTTCAAGATGAAGTCATTACTGCTCATTTTAACTCTGCCTCTTTATCCATTGCTGTAACTACCAGTGTGCCATATGGGTGATTCCACAATTGTGGTGCCATTTAACCCTTGTAACTATTTTTAAATTAATTTTTCAACATGGAATCTATGCAAACATTCATTTAACCATTCGAAAAAACATCAACATCTAATTTTTACAAGGTTTCCCTGCTGACAGAGGCTGCATTTTGCTGTTAAATGGGTAGCAGGGTTGAGTAGTTATTATAGTACCATAGAAGTAGTTATTAGTAGCACAGAATTAGCTAATACACAAAATGTACTTAACTAGTGTCCATGCTAATGGCATAGGACATATACACACCTAAAATGTTGCTGTTTTTTGTATTTATTTATTTATTTATTTATTTATTTTTAATAATTTACTTTCAATCTGGGTTGCATTTTCAAAGTGAACCCATCAGTCAATATCACAATATCATTGAAAATAAAGGAAAAAGAATGAAAGAACGTTTCTTCTTCCCATGTTCTACAGACATTTTGGATGATGCAACTTCCTGTTAAATATGTGACTTATTGTGAATATGTGGAATATTCCAACTATTTTATAGGGGTGAATATGTTCATGGTTGAGTAAATGTTGTTGGAATAAAATGTACATGGATGACTCAACAAGAATGAATAGGATTCACAGTTTAATGCAAAACTGATAACATGAAACCTTCACATCCATCAGCAGTACACAAATGGCACCCCAATTGTGCAATCACACTTATAGTGTCAGAAACCAAATTAGCAAGTCTGTTAAAGTTTATTTAATGGCTCAGTGTGGTTTGAGAACCACACACGGTTTGAGAAATTAGAGATATGTCTCAACTAATCTACTAATTTGTGATTAAGTCAACATTGTGTTAATACTACAGACAAATCTTATTTTCTTCTTTAAAAAAAAAAAAAAATTCTCATCCTCCTTATGTCTCTGACGCCCAACCATTTCCTGAAAAACTGTAGCTTAATGTTTCTCTCATTTCTTCATTCTATTCTTCCTTTCCCATCTTTTCCCTTTTCTTTCCTTCAATTATTCCACTATTTCCCCCCCCTCCCCCCCCCCCCCCCCCCCCCCAGTTTGTATGGCTGTAGCAGGCATGAGCAGGTGGTACAGGTTTTATCCTCTGCTGACTGGATGACGGTGGTGTGGAAACAGGGCCAGTACAACTATAAAGACCCGTTCTCTCTCTCCGCTCAGGCTTGGCCCAACAAGAGTACGTCATTTGCTTGCTTTTTTGTAAACTGAGAAAACATCATTTCATTGTTCAGATACCGTATAGTTCATATTTGGATGGATCTGTATACTACTTTATACTACTTCAGATTACTGAATGAAAGGGCACTGTACACGAGTTTACACATTCTGTTGTAGAGATGATGTCTTCCTCTTGTAGACTGCTCCTACAGCATCAACTTGGAGAGAAAGGAAGGTGTTCAGGGAAGCTTACAGACCCCGTTCTACCCCAGCTACTATCCACCTAATACCAACTGTACCTGGCAGTTCACTGTAAGTCACATAGAGATGTATTAGCCTAGCTGTCAGGAACCTTGGATGGATAGATGAATGAGTGAATGGACAACGGAAATTGGAAATGAATGTGAAATACAGTCACAGGTGTAATGAGTGCGAACAATTTGGATTATTTTATATTATCAGTCTTTTTTCATCCCCAAAATGCTTTTAAAATAAACACAGCATGATCCCACGCATTGTGGACTTGAAATACTTAAAGAAATTAGAAATCACAAGTCTATTTGCTTTTCCTTGTGTATGTAATACTTTGCCCCACATCATTCTTATTACTGAGATCTCGAGATATAATGCGTTGCTTAATTTCATTGTTGCGCTGTCTAATATCAGAACCAGTCATCACTGGTGATTGACTAATAAAACAGATAGATGGATTAGCTCCTTTAATGTCATGCTGTCATGTTTCATTTCAATGGATTCCTTTTTTTTTTTAATTGCTGTGTGTGTAGTTGCCGTCATCAGAGTATGGAGTGACCCTGGAGTTTGAGGGCTACGAGCTGGGTCGGGCCAGTTACAACCAGAACTGCACACAAGGCCAGTGGCTCATTCAGAACCGCAGGTGAGCTTTAAACTTTAATACTTCAGGAATGTGCTTGTTGGGTTGCACAAAAGCAGTGCAAATATACACTTCCTGCATTACTCAAATTCATCATTGGCATATCTCATTTTGTTCTAATTCACAATTGGTCAATGTGAATGTAAATTTCAACAACCTGAAAAGTGCTTTTTAATAATCAAAATCACTTATTCATATCTCGAATAATTATAGCATAAATCAGACAAAGATTCGTTCTTACATAATTTCTGCCGTTAAAATCTGACGTAATTTCTTTGCAACTTAGATAAATTAGGGCCAGTGTTCCCAGTTTAAAAAAAAAAAAAAATGTCAATGTGTGTACCATTCTTACAACTACAAAGGTTGCAGCAATGTTGTAGGATCATTTTTAAACATTACTTAAAAATGCCGTAACAGTTTGAACATTCTTTGTTACATACATTGTTAGAAACGTAACAGTTTGAACATTCTAAAAACCAAACCAAACGGAAAAAAAATTTCCCGAGAACCATAACATTCAGAAAAATCCTAATGTTAAATTGTTAGCTGGGTATTAGCTCTGAATGAGAGTAAGAATTATGCACTTTCAGGAAAATTAATCTGTGGCAAACACTAAAAATTTCAACACTAGAAAAATCAGCTGAAATGTTAACAGTAAAATGTATCAACTGCTCCAGAATCACGGTGGACATTTATCTAATTCTGTCTCATACTTGCTGTCTGTCATTTACTTATATAAGCAACACATGACACTAATTAATGATCATGGCAACTGAGCAACTAGAACAGGAAACAATGACCGTATAAGGAAAGGACACACAGCATATATAGTAGAGTGCAGTGTGTCAACTGGGATAGAATCAGCGCTGACATTTACCTGATTCTGTCCCTTTTGACATACCATAATTTGTGCGCTAGCTGTCCTTTCCTTATATGGTCATTGTTTTCTGTTGTAGTTGCACTGTTGCTATGATCATTAATTAGTGTCACCAGTTGCTTGTTTCCCTTGCCTTGTTTATCTCAATTAATTTTTTGCCCATGCTGTGTGTCTGAACTCTAATGCTGTTTATTTCTGTTTTTAACTTTTGCCTACTGTACTAATTACGAGTATTTAATTAACTTATTATCAAAATAAACACGCTTAAAGTAGTCCTGTATATCTGTCTGCCATTATGTGTTTTAATAGCAATTGTGTCCTAAATCTTTTCTGATGATGTCACATAGACAGAAATGTTTGTGTGTACAGAATGTGTGGTACGAGGGCTCTGCAGCCGTACTCTGAGCGGCTCTACCTGCACTCTACCACCACCGTCGTTTCCCTGACATCAGAGGTGTCACTCACAGGGCCCGGCCTCCAAATCCACTACAGCATCTTCAACCAATCAGATCGTTAGTTCTCTTGGCAATCACACACACACACACACACACACACATATCTGGACTCTGGACATAGAGATTGTGGACATATCTGTGTGTGATGGTATTGTTGGTGTGTGTGTATGTGTTCAGCCTGTCCTGGTCAGTTCCTGTGCAGTGTCAATGGCCTGTGTGTGTCAGCGTGTGATGGGATCTCAGACTGTCCTAATGGTCTGGATGAGAGAAACTGTGGTAAGAGATCAATTACTGCAGTAACTGGTTTTATTACAGTTCCCTATGGCAAGGAATCAGTTTGTGTGTGTACTTTAGCTGTGGTGATGTGTCTGATGAAGTTGCACTTAGTGAAACTTTTAAAATTAGAATTAGGTTTGCAAAAGATTTGAAAACAATAAAACAAACATGCAGAATAGCTAACGACTAAATTTCGACCACAGTTTTGGTTGAAAATGGACAGAAATGACGTCAAAACAATATACTTTGCAAATCTTCTAAATCATAATTAAAGTGGTTATGGTAATTGGTTTATTTGTATTGAGATGTGTATTTCATTGCAGTGGGTCCTGCATTTGTGTATCTGAGCTTTAATTTGTGGTATGGTGTGTATTATATAAGGACTATTTTTAAAAACATGGAAATAGTAGTTGTATTTTCTCTAAAAAAAAAAATTAAAAAAAAAAAAAAACAGGTAAAATATGATTCATCACAATCAGGGTCATAATAAATAGTTTCAAAAGCTGGGGCTATCAAACACCAATTTCAAAACAACAAGCAGAGGAATTCCTGAGAGCATATCTCAAAATGCAATGCCTGAACTTCACCAAGGTTCAGTTAAAATTGTTAGATGAGACTGAAATAAATGTTTAGGCCATAAACAGCATCAGCATTTTGATGAAAAAAGGAGGTTTTATGCATGGAAAGTCCCCCATGGTGGTTCAATACTGCCAAATAAATCAATTGTATGGGTTCCAATAATTTTATAACCAGTTTTGCAGAAAGAACAGGAGAACTATGTTGAAAAGAAATAGCATCTTGATGAATTTTAAGTTCAAAATATTGTTGCTCATTTTCATGAAGTAATATGATGTATACGTTTGGGTCACAGTGTGTATTGCCCAATACCGCTGTCTCGGGGACAGTCAGTGTGTAGACTACTACAAGCTGTGTGACCAGCATCAGGACTGCTCTGATGGGAGTGATGAACAGAACTGCACAGTGGGTACGATGCACAAACACACATTATGGCTACATAAAGTGAAACGAATATATAAAAGAAAAAGACAATTTGCAATACATAAAGAGGAAACCTTGCTGATGAATATTAGACCTTGCTATGTGCTCGTGTGTATGTGCAGGAGTTCCTTGTACTGACAGGACCTACACGTGCGCTGATGGCACTTGTTTGAAGAAGCAGAACCCTGCTTGTGATTTTATCACCGACTGTCCTGATGCTTCGGATGAGAAAAATTGCGGTGAGACTGCTTTTTAATATAAATAAATAAATAAATAAATAAATAAATAAATAAATAAATAATAAAATTATAGTCTGTATACAGTAATCAAATGCTTGAAATGTTTGTAGTGCCCAACAAACTACACCTATGTGTAGTTTCCATTCATTCCACTGAAGAATGCCAGATGAATATGAATATGCACAAGTGTACAATTTGGAAATGCTTCCATGTCTTCCGGCTTTTCCAAATACTTCTCACCAAACTGTAAACATAAAATTGACCCATTTCAATTGAGTCACTTTGCTTTAGTTACTATAAGCTACAATATTCCTACAGATTGTGGTCTGCGCCAGTTCAGTACGCGAGTTGTGGGCGGAGTTGATGCGATGGAGGGGGAGTGGCCATGGCAGGCCAGCCTGCAGATCAGCGGACAGCATATCTGTGGTGGAGCATTAATCTCCGCCCAGTGGGTGGTGTCTGCAGCACACTGCTTCAGCGATGATCGGTGAGTAAAACATGGTGTGTGGTGAACACTAATGCTAAAATATTAGCATAAAGTATCATGAAAGAGAAAATAGAATCAACTAGGATCAACATATTAAAATGTATTGTTGCCTTCTTCCTCCTTCTGTCTCTCTTTGTTTTCATTTCTCTCTCAGACTGTACTTGCCTTCCATATGGACGGTGTATCTAGGTAAGCTGCATCTGCGAACCTCTGCTCAGACTGAGGAAGCTCTGCGTGTGACCCACATCCATCTGCACCAGTACTACGATGACGAGATCCACGACTATGATCTGGCACTGCTTAGGCTTGAGAGACCCGTCTCAGCGAGCACACTGGCTCTGCCTGCCTGCCTGCCCGAGCCCACACACCAGCTGGAGCCCGGTCTGCTCTGCTGGGTCACGGGCTGGGGGGCACTCAGAGAAGGAGGTGATGACACGCATACACACACTGACATGAAGAGAAACTGGTGGAAGAAATGAATCATTAAGTTGAGTACTCTGACAACAGATTTAGAGTTAAGGGAAGTTAATTTACTTTGGTAACCTCCACTTTTACAGTAAAGGCCCGTTCACACCAAGAACGATAGCTATAAAGATAACTATAACGATAACGATATTAGTGTCCACACCAACACACGATATCATTCTAAGCGTGCGCTGCAGTTATGTCGTCTGCCACTTTAAATGCTCGAGTTCTTTAAAGCAGGATGGATTCTGATTGGCTGTCAGTGGTTTTAGCGTTCATCAACTGGAAAAAATTGTTCTGAAAGTGATTCCAACGATATCATTTCTCTGTGCCATTATCGTTATAGTTATGGTATGGATTCTGCTATTCTTTTATATTTAAAACAATTTTTAGAACTATATCTTCATCATTATCATTATAGTTATCGTCCTTGGTGTAAACGGGCCTTAAGAAAGGAACACCAAGATTCATTTGGCCTGAGATTCATATATATATATATATATATATATATATATATATATATATATATATATATATATATATATATATATATATATATATATATAATTTATACTTTAAAAATATATATGTTTAGGTAATTTATTTGATACTTACTACTCAATGATTTGTTAATATATATTCCGCCAGGTGGCGTAAGCAATATCCTGCAGAAGGTTGATGTGCGGTTGGTCAGTGAGGAGGCTTGCGTCCGTTCCTATGGATACATTATCACTCCTAGAATGCTGTGTGCTGGTTATCGGCGAGGGGGAAAAGACGCATGTCAGGTAGGACGTCTGCTGAGACTCTCGCTCCAGTTAATGTAGTTATCATGTAGAGGTATCACCAACGAGCAGTTTCTCTTTATCTCTCATCCTCTATCGTCTTCTTTTTCTATCACTCATTCAAGTTTATCCTTCACTTGTATTAGTTTTCAGTTTAATGGCTGTTAAACATTTCCAAATCCAAGTATTCCAAGTATTAGTGATAGTTATTGTGCACGTATATAATGAGCTTTATTTTTATTATTTGCTCCCTCTCTGTCCATCTCTCTCCTCAGGGGGACTCTGGAGGGCCGCTGGTTTGTCAGGAGCGGTCCGGTCGCTGGTTTTTGGCTGGGGTAGTCAGTTGGGGACGTGGCTGTGGCCGACCTGATTATTATGGCGTTTATACAAGAATCACCAAACTCTCTCCCTGGATAAAACAACTCATCGCATCCTGACAAGCAGTTATTCCTTAAACCTGTGTTGGTTTAAGTTCAGAAGAGGTATTGGCATGAACTCTAGAAGAGTTGATGGACTGCTATGTATGATGAATTCTAATTTTAATATCAGGGTTCATTATTTTCTTATTAACACACTGCAAAAAGGGAAAATATCTTGAATATAGTCAGAATATAGTCATCTAGTATTTCCTATTACAAGATATAACCAAAGATAAGATTATTAAACCTATTTCTAGCATTTTTTTTCTAATTTCAAGACATTGGCAGATATGGTCATTTTTCAAATTTAAGCATTTCTAGTAAGAAGCAAAAATGTGGCAATAATAATAATTTTATATAAATTAGTTAAATATTAGATAAATGTGCACAAATTCAAGATATTTTCACTTGCTATAATATTTTTGCAGTGTAGATCAGATCTAACTCATAGATTGTAATGAAGAAAAGAGAGAAACACTCTAAAATGGGAACAAGAGAGGAGTATTTTACACCTTGGACAACTCACTGTCATGGTGATGGAAATGTGGAAGGTTGGCATTTCTGCTAAAGAGGAGCTTTCATTATGGTTTCGGTTTTGTCCACCATATAACAAAACCACATGCATATTCTGAAAGACTTTGTGTTGCACAGAACCCTCATTTTTTAAGTGACTGTCCATCATGTTTGCTGATAAGTATATATTTTGGATATACAATGATCAGCCATAACATTAAAACCACATGCTTAATATTGTGTAGGTCCCACTTGTGTAGGTCCCGCAGCTCTGACCCAACGAGGCATGGACTTCACAAGACCTCTGAAGGTGTGCATTTGGAGGCTAAATCGACACCCTCTTTGTCATGTTCCTCAAACCATTCCTGAACAATTTCTGCAGTGTGGCAGGGCGCATTATCCTCCTGAAAGAGGCCACTGCCATTAGGGAATACCGTTGCCATGAAGGGGTGTACTTGGTCTGCAACAATGTTTGGGTAGGTGGTACGTGTCCAAGTAACATCCACAGGAATGCCAGGACCCAAGGTTTCCCAGCAGAACATTGCCCAGAGCAACAGAGTATCACACTGTCTCGACACTTGCCCATTTTTCCTGCTTCAAACACATCAACTTCAAGAACTGACTGTTCATTTTCCGCCTAATATATCCCACCCCTTGACAGGTGGCATTGCAATGAGATAATCAATGTTATTCACTTCACCAGTCAGTGGTTTCATTGTTATGGCTAATCAGTGTATTTTGGCATGGGCATTTGGCATGAGTGTCATTCATTATAGGTTAACAATTTGTAGACCTATGTCTCTAAATATAACACTAAATATAAATATATAAATATATATTTATATATTAAATTCAAAACAATTTAAAACTGCAGAAAAAAACAAACAGCAAAACAAGCTTGTTCTCAGTTTGTAGAATACAAAAGATGCTTCAGGTCTAACGAACATGAAGAAGAAATCAGAAAATATCATTTTTTTCCAGAATAGTTCAATTTATTTTAAATACTGACTTTTTTTTTTTTTTAAATGAGCAAATAACTTCAAGCACACAAACACATTTGTACAAATAAAAGCAGTCAAGCAGATTTTGCAGAAATATTAGATGTATAACTGTTATACCCCATGTTTCCATTTTTGATTAAAAATTTCCAATTTCAAGGTTTTTAAGAAACAGATGGAGCTAAAAATCCTTCTGGAAAAAGCTAAGTTAATATTTGTCATGTGATTGGCGGGTGAACCAATATTTATCAGCATATAAAATGTCAAAATGTTAAATCCATTTGACTTTTATATGTACAAATGTGATTGTGTGCTTGACAAAAATCAGGAAGTCTAAAGTTCAATAGCAAGATACTGCAATGACATTTTGGTGTTGTTTTTGTAGATCTGATTTCACCTTTATATACTTTTCATATCTTATCCTTTAATTCAGTTCGGCATCACCTCTCACTGTATGTTGTTGAGAGGCGTTTTAATTGCATTTATGACTCATTGAACGGAACATTCGGAGTCTGGCCTGAGTAAAGCATTGTTTTGTTCCCATAATCATCAGCCACTAAAATCTGTAAAATGACTGAAATCATATTTTCTTCTTGTTGCATTTTCATATCTGTGTATTTATATAACTACTTGCTGTGATACACCTGGAATAATGCATATCTCACCTTTTATTTATTATCCATTCAGATTTTGTAGGATATTCAAACAGTTTTTTTTTTTTTTTTAAATAAATAAATATATATATATATATATATATATATATATATATATATATATATATATATATATATATATATATATATATATATATATATATATATATATATACAGGTGCATCTCAATAAATTAGAATGTCGTGAAAAAGTTCATTTATTTCAGTAATTCAACTCAAATTGTGAAACTCGTGTATTAAATAAATTCGATGTACACAGACTGAAGTAGTTTAAGTCTTTGGTTCTTTTAATTGTGATGATTTTGTCTCACATTTAACAAAAACCCACCAATTCACTATCTCAACAAATTAGAATATGGTGACATGCCAATCAGCCAATCAACTCAAAACACCTGCAAAGGTTTCCTGAGCCTTCAAAATGGTCTCTCAGTTTGGTTCACTAGGTAAGCCACAAACATTCATTGCCAAAGAAGCTGGCTGTTCACAGAGTGCTGTATCCAAGCATGTTAACAGAAAGTTGAGTGGAAGGAAAAAGTGTGGAAGAAAAAGATGCTCAACCAACTGAGAGAACCGCAGCCTTATGAGGATTGTCAAGCAAAATCGATTCAAGAATTTGAGTGAACTTCACAAGGAATGGACTGAGGCTGGGGTCAAGGCATCAAGAGCCACCACACACAGACGTGTCAAGGAATTTGGCTACAGTTGTCGTATTCCTCTTGTTAAGCCACTCCTGAACCACAGACAACGTCAGAGGCATCTTACCTGGGCTAAGGAGAAGAAGAACTGGACTGTTGCCCAGTGGTCCAAAGTCCTCTTTTCAGATGAGAGCAAGTTTTGTATTTCATTTGGAAACCAAGGTCCTAGAGTCTGGAGGAAGGGTGGAGAAGCTCATAGCCCAAGTTGCTTGAAGTCCAGTGTTAAGTTTCCACAGTCTGTGATGATTTGGGGTGCAATGTCATCTGCTGGTGTTGGTCCATTGTGTTTTTTGAAAAGCAAAGTCACTGCATCCATTTACCAAGAAATTTTGGAGCACTTCATGCTTCCTTCTGCTGACCAGCTTTTTGAAGATGCTGATTTCATTTTCCAGCAGGATTTGGCACCTGCCCGCACTGCCAAAAGCACCAAAAGTTGGTTAAATGACCATGGTGTTGGTGTGCTTGACTGGCCAGCAAACACACCAGACCTGAACCCCATAGAGAATCTATGGGGTATTGTCAAGAGGAAAATGAGAAACAGGAGACCAAAAAATGCAGATGAGCTGAAGGCCACTGTCAAAGAAACCTGGGCTTCCATACCACCGTGCCACAAACTGATCACCTCCATGCCGCGCTGAATTGAGGCAGTAATTAAAGCAAAAGGAGCCCCTACCAAGTATTGAGTACATGTACAGTAAATGAACATACTTTCCAGAAGGCCAACAATTCATTAAAAATGTTTTTTTATTGGTCTTATGAAATATTCTAATTTGTTGAGATAGTGAATTGGTGGGTTTTTGTTAAATGTGAGCCAAAATCATTACAATTAAAAGAACCAAACACTTAAACTACTTCAGTCTGTGTGCATTGAATTTATTTAATACACGAGTTTCACAATTTGAGTTGAATTACTGAAATAAATGAACTTTTCCACGACATTCTAATTTATTGAGATGCACCTGTATATATATATATATATTTGCATTCTTCTCCTAATAAACTCATACATTGATTTTCAGTGTTTTTCACACAACCACTATACAGAAATACTTGCATTCCAAAACCAAGTCAGTTGTGATAGTTGGTCCTATATGATTAATGAACATAAGATATACATACAGTACACTATATGGGCAAAAGTATGTGGACACCTAACCATCACAGCCATATGTGGTTCTTACCCAAACTGTTGTCACAAAGTTGAACACCACTGAACACCTAGACCTTCTCACCCAACATCAAGTGCCTGACCTCACTAATGTTCTTGTGGCTGAATGGGCAGCCATGCTCCAAAATCTAATGGGAATCCTTCCCAGAAGAGTGGAAGTTATTATAACTGCAAAGGGGGGCTAAATCTGGAATGAGATGTTCAACAAGCACATACAGTATGGGTGTGATGGTCAAGTCTCCATAAACATTTGACCCTATAATATACCTGTGAGTGTTTATGAGGGAAATAGACACTTTATAAAATGCAAACTACTTGTAAAATTGCTAGACAATTTAGTTTGCAGTAATGTTAGCCAATCGTTTTATTATTAGATACATCACATTAGCTGCATTTTTAATGTATACTTTTTCATTAAAGACAAGCACGCGCACAAAGATAAAGAAAGAGTGATAACTGTAAACCCAAATATTTAAATACAATACAATACAACCTGACATGAGTCATATTATGAGTGCTTTCAGTTTATGAAAAAAAGAAACTAGAATTTAGGAACTGGTGTAGTACACATTCGTCACTGTGGTATATCTTAACCGTTAAACTTTTTCATCCTGCTTACAGCCCTGAATGTCAGTAATAAGGAAGACCGGCATTTTTTGGGACTTGCTTCCATTTCTGCATTAATTTGGAAACTTTTAGTGGTTTGTATACATTCCTCATCCATGTGTAATCCTAAGACAGGCCGATATTTATGGTTATTTATGGTTATGGTTAGACAGAAAAGGAAGTATTTCATTTAATGACAAAATACAAACCAGAAACCCTGAGCAAAAATTTTTTATCTTGAAAAAAATGAAGCCATTTGTTTAGGCAGCAGTTTATATTTACAGGAATATATTAGGTGTGAATAAGCGCTGAAGAGCACAAATTTTTTGCATTAACACTATAATTTTGCTCGAGTTGTATGTTCTGTAGCAGATTTCTAGGAGTGGGTTATACGTGTATGTGAGTGTGTGAGTGTGTGTGTGTGACACCACTGAGAGCAGATCAATAGCACAGTAGCCCGACTGACTGTCGCTGGTGGACAAACAAACCGAGACGTTAGGTTCCAGATAAAAGAAAAAAAATGCTTACCTACTTCATCTAGTCCATTCTATTTAGTGTGTGCTTTCAGAGATAGCAGACAGAGACGGATATTCATTCAAGCAATTTGCTTAGTTTGAAATGAACATTGTACTTCAGGATCAATTTTTTTTTAAATAGAACCAGTGTTTTATTCTTCTTATATGACAGCAATTACCCAACACCAATCATTTTTATGTATTAAAGAATAACATATCTTTTTTTTTTTATCATTTGTATCCATCTACATTCAATGTTGTGCAAGGTCATAGTACGACATAGAGTGGACCCTACTATAATTGGCTGTTAAAATTATTCCTACTTCAACATGGTTTCCATTTTTAGGTGAGCACCCCCCCTTTCAAGTTCCCTACTTAGGGTTTAATTAATTGCTTTGGACTGTACTGACACTTTTACAGCTAAATGTCACTCGCTTTCTGTTTTCACAACCGTCACATAGCACCGATGAACCAGTTAGATTACAATAGACAGGAATTAGACAAGTGCTGTATGGGAGTATGCAAAAAGATCTGAACCATTTCTACATACACACAGTGAAAGTGGTGAGAGGAAGTGTAAGTGAGTTTTGTTTTTTTCTGGAACAGGAACTGAAATAGAGCCACATATAGGGGTCTGTTAATGTACAAATCCAGCTCCCTACTGCCATTATGTGGCAAAAGTGCGAAAATACAGTAGAACTGTGTGAAATTTATCTGTGTGAAACTTCATCAAAATCGTTGGATGGTTCAGAGTTCTAGCCGCTTTCTATGGGTAATACTTAAAGTGTAAAAATTCAGTTACATGAAGACATGAACAATGTCTTTGCTTACAGCACTGTGCAAATGCTTTAGGCACCCCATTTTTTTAAATACAAACTTTGTTATAGATTTTTTATTTTATGATTCTACATGATCAAGTCAGTACAAAAAACATTTTATATTCCCAAACATTAGTTTTCTAGCACAAAGTTAAATGTTACAGAAAAATGTTTGTATGTCATTAAATAAAGCAGTATATTACGTAAGAGACACTTTTCAGACAAAAAACACAATGAAGGCTGCTGGGTTTTGCTGCAAAAATAAGAAGCGAGTGCGAAAGTCAAAGTCTCCAGAAGAACTGTGGCTGGTTCTGCAAGATGCTCAATAAAACTTACCAGCTCATTTCCTTATAAAACTGCACACATTGTACCGGAGACTACTATTTTTATTTTTTTATTTATTTTTTTGTCACACCAAATATTGACTTTTTTTCATTTACTACTGTTTACTGCTTTTTACGGTATTTAAGAAAAAAAATTATGTATAAACATTTAATTAAATTATTTTTAAGGCATCTTTGCTCTAAGGCATTTCTTTGCTTGTGCCTAAAACTTTTGCACAGTACTGTATGTTTGAAATTAAAATGAAATCTACACCAGCTGCTAATATTGCTTACAGCTGCTTTAATTTAGAGGTTTTAGAAACTAGCCTTCTGGACACACATGCAATACATGTACAATTATGCTTGTCAAAATAATCACATCCATACATTTTAATGCACTGTGTCTACTTGAGTGACATGTAAACTGCATACTCACACTTCTTGTAAGTTATGTGCTACACATTTAGAAAATAAATGGGGGTGGGGGGGGGGGTTCTTCAAGGGTTCTTTGGATGTTTCAAAGTTCTAGCCTCTTGACACCTTCTATGGGTAATACTTTGAGCAAATGAAAATCAAACATCTGCCAGTTGCTAATATTGTTTACGGCTGGTTTAATTTGGCGCTTTTCAAAACTGGAGATTGGAGCATGCATGCAGTACATTTAAAATTGCCCTGACTCCATTCTCTTCCACATGCTCATGTGTATTTAATGTCTTTCTTTGCATTGTAGGATGATACCATTATCTATGAGCTTTGGAGCAGTTTCCTCATATTCCATGCCATTTAATTCTCCCTTTCTCTCTCTGCAATATAACGCTTCGTGGTCTGACTTTCCGCCAGTGTTTAGCCTATAAAACACTCCAGAGTTTGGGATTTGAGCTTGATATAAACCACAGCACAGTTATAGTACACCCATAACCTTTATCTGATCTCCATGTGTTCTGTTGGTTTGGATTGGATCAGGACAAGTACAGAGCTTTACAGAAAGAGGCAGAGTGTGATCCAGTGGAAACCGCTACACTTGGATGGAGTGGACTTTATAACAGAAAAGAGTTATGAGCTGAGAAACAGGGGCAGAGGAGTTTGCACCCTACACTTCAGCAGTTGTAGAATTATGTGTTGTCTTTTGTTTACATGTACTTTATATTCTATGCCCTGAAACTGCACAACATTTCCTGGACTCAAACTGGCCTCGAGTCTTCTGGCAAATCAACCTTTCTCTAAAGGCCAGCCAGAAAGCAGCAGTGGAATAGGGCATTTCATGTCTAATTCTTTCTCAACCATACACCAAATCAGATGTAATACAAAAGAAAAAAGTCTGGAGATAAGCTATGACTTTTAACCTCATTTAATCAAAAAGGAATGCTTTGACAAAAAATAAAATTTGATACAATTTTCCACATAATATAAACTGTGTCAAGATAAACACATCAGTGTTTGTATTATAATGTTATGAATTGTCAGAATTGTTATAATTTTATTTATAGAGTTCTGAAATTTATTTAGTGCAATTTGTTAGAATTTTGTTACCAACCTCCTAACATTATAAAAGGTCATTTCTACCAGAAAACGGAATTATATTGTTTCACACTGAACTACTTTTCCAAATGCAGATCTTTTTCTGCTAATGCAAAGCAAGCATATAAAGGTTTGGATATAAATTTGTGATTTTAGCACTGGAAGATGTTCATTACTCGGTTGATCTTGTGAAAAACAAGAAAAGCAACCATCAACTATCAGACATTTTACCTGATCAGCTACATTTCAGACAGTGTGCAGTTACACAGCTCACTCAAGCATAATTTTTCACAATGTTAGAAAAGACAGGAAGAAAGCTGAAATGAAAATAATGTCTACAGTGTTTGCTAATATTGCTTACAGCTGCTTTAATTTAGAGCTTTTCGAAAGGAGAAGTCAGAACATACATATGCAAATCAAATTTTTAAGACACACTCCCATTTCCTGTATGTTATAGCCACACAAACAGAGGGTTCAGGGTTCTAGCGACTTGAAACCATTTATGGTTAAACTTTACTTACATGTACAATGTCTTTGCAAAGTTGAATTAAAATGAATCCTACAACTACAATGTTGCTTAAAGCCGCTTAAATTTTGAGCTTCTAGAAACTATAGGACAGAAAACACATGCAATACAAGTAAAATTGTCCTGACTCAATTCTCTTCCATATTCCCATCTATATGTAAAGTTTTTCTTTGCATTGTAGGATAATACCACTGTCCTTGAGCTCTCTTTACACAACATGACGTTTTACTGTCTCAAATTAACTTTTATAGTGTTAAACTCATTTTTACCATTTTGTTTGAGCCCAAAAGGAAACCACAAATGTTAATTCTGTGTTTACTGCATCTGTGTTTATTGAGATTTACTTTTCCACTGGCAGCATAATGAGAGCATGGTGGCTGGTTGATGACATTCAGAAGTGCAAACAATCTGTACTAAAAAGATCTTACTAGAGATTTTTCTTATTCTTAGTTCATTCCCTTTCTTTTTATCCCTCACAACCTTCATCTCAACCCTGTGGGGATCCGTTTCCCATCTGTCTTTGTGATGATGCACACTGCAGCTGTGGGCATTGGGTTTTTCCAGACCCTTCCTCGCAGGAGTCATACATTAAGGCAACAGGAGGAGGAGGAGGAGGATGTTGGGGGAGCCTTTGCAAGAATCTATAGCTCTGGCCTGCAGCTAAAGACTGAAAGAGAACGAAGGAGGTCTTTGAAATAGAAATTAGAAAGTAGGAGGATAAAAAAGGGCAAAAGAACACAAAGAGGCGGAGAGAGGCATCAGAAACTGAAGCATGAATAAATATAAGCCTTGAGAAAGGGAGAAAACCAGGACAGGCACTGCTATTACATAACAAGTGTCTTCTTTTTGGTTTCAGAAAAAAGGAAAAATCCTCAATATAGATATGCACGTTTTATTGATGTTAATTCAGTATATTGGGAAGGGTTGAAGTTATCTTCTTACATGTAATTGCACTTAACAAATAACAAATTTAAACCTCCAGGTCTGCAGCACATTTTCATAAATAGTCATTGATCACAATCCAGCTGCTTTCACAGGTCCTGAAAGCCAAATATAAACTACAGAACACACAACAGAGAGAGAGCGAGAGAGAGAGAGAGAGAGCGAGAGAGAGAGAGAGAGAGAGAGAGAGAGAGAGAGAGAGAGAGAGAGAGAGAATGGATGGGGTGATGATTTGTATTCAGAAAGTGTTACAATACATTACTGTATATTATTCTATACCACAGCACTGTTGAATTCTCGATTCTGATTGATTAACTTTCTCTAATAGCAGCTAGAGCAGTGGTTCGGTTGTAACTCAAATCGCAGGTTTATATTAATGCACTCGTTCAAATACGTTATCATTTCTATAATAAGAGACTTTGTATGGCAGACGCTGCACATAAACAAATAAAAGAAACATGTAATTGTTGATATGGTGAAGATTTCTGTGAGGAGATTTATTTTTCATTCTTGGAAAGAGTCTGCAGTGTCAGCACTTTGGAACAGTCAGAGGTAAAGCTGTAAAAAATTTTTCCTTCATGAGAAAGTTTTCAGGACAGAGGATATTGTGCTTTGTGGTTTCTTGGTAACATAACAAGCTACATATTTCTCTTGTTAACTTCAAAAGAGAGAGAGAGAGAGAAAGAAAGGATTGTTTAGCGCTACTATAAGTGATAACAGGAATTAACTTGTTTTGTGGATGTTCCACAACCTTAAATATGACAACAAATGGATAAAAAGCACATGTTGTTCTATTGCTGCTCTAGTGCAATATACACATAGTTATATTAGTAATATAGCATACACTTTCTCCATTAGGCACAAATGTTCTCCAGGATCTAACTAATTGCTTTAATATTGGAAGTAAGAATTTCACTCACAATCTCATTGTGTAAACTGTGATATGACATAAATCCTGATAAAGTCACCAGCTAAACATGGACAGGAACAGTTAGAGAATAGTAAGTGCTCTCCTCCAAGCATGTAGAAACTCAAGAAGATGAGTGAGACATCACCCATATACAATTAACCGAAACTTCAGCTCAAAACCAGAAACCATCCAATTGGCCAGAAATTCCTGTGCCTCATCCCAGGACTCTTATTCACAATATGGTCATATTGAACATCCTTTACACCCTTAGTATTGTTTGTCTTTAATCTTCAACACCTGTATACTGTAATTATTTATGAATCCCACTGTCCAGTGTAACCCAGAATAAGTTCCTTTTCAAGTCTGGTTCTCTCCTCTCCTTGCCACTGTCACCTGTGGCTCGGTATACAAATGTATGGTTGTGTTCTTGTCGCTGTGAATCACAGATGGGACTGGATTCTCATACTTAGGAGGGTCTGAATTTTTCACGTTAGGATTTATGGTCAATGCGGACCTGCCTTAAATTCCTCTATCCCAAAGCAGCCCTGAATTTGAGACTCTGCGGGATTGTGTGCAATCCTTCCAGCTATAGTGTGTGAGTTAACCACCTGCTGTTCTTTTCTTTATGTGAATATTTATTTCATAGCATGATCGCCTTGCTGAAATTGCTACGCCTAGAGAGTCCCTGTCCACCTCTTCAGGCTGCCAAATGTTTTTTGATTCATTCCAGACTCCAGAGGTCATTTTATTTATTGAAGCAGATACCACATCAGCGTCAAGTTCTCAGTGGTCTGAGGGCTCAGCGAACGTCAGCAGAATATGCTTGTTAACTACGGCTGTGTGACTAGCTTTATGGATGAAGTAAATTTGACATCTGTTCTCTCAGAGTCTTTAATCTAAGTCTTTGTTTAAGTTGGGTGTCAACTTACATTGCTCCCAGTACATCCTTCATACACACACACACACACACACACACACACACACACACACACACACACACACACGGTCATACTATCCTTGTGAGGGCCTTCCAATGACATAAATGTTAATGCAGCTAATTAATGCTATGCCAAAATTTAAACCTAACCTTAACCTTGGTCACCAAAACAAAACATTGTCTCTTTTTTTTTTTTTCAAATTTCAGCACAAGCTGTCAGATATTCCTATCCTTGTGGGGACATTTGGTCCTCACCATGATATAAAAACATGTCCACACACAGACATACATCATGCATGAACATCTGTCTTTGGCTATCTATGCTTCAGATTTAGCAGCTGTGAAAGGAACACGGGCCAACCCGACAGAAAAAAAGATCCAAATTCATCCCAACTCAGCAGAACTGATTCACAACATAAGTTGCCGTTCAAAGGTTATTGAACACCCTATAAATATTTTTGCGTTTTCTTTTGTATAATTGACCTCATATTAACCAAGGGATATATTTAAGTGAATTGAGAAATGTTACTAGAACGATCTAGATCAAAAGGGCTAAAATTTTTATCACTCTAATTAAGCACTTTAGGTACATAAAATATTTCTGTTTTACAGTTAATACTAGTGCTGTCTGAGGTTTTTTTTGTTTGTTTGTTTGTTTTTTAATCTATAGGCTTAACAGCTTTAACCTTCAGGACTTACTTAATAAAGCACTCTTGACAGCCCCATTAGGATCTGCGAGCAAGCAGCTCAAAAGTTCCACAAAGATTTATGTTTCCATATTTGATTGCTATTCAGTATCATGCTGTTTGGTCTGTGTGATTAAATTGAATTAAATCATAGTAAACCTCAGGAGGTAAAAATGTTTGAGTGGCATTTCACCATACATACTAAGAGAAATTCAGTACTCTAATACGAAAAGATCAACTGTACCTGTGCAAAATAAGTTCCTCTTCATCCAAATATGTTTTTACGTCCTAGTACTGAAATCTAGAGCTAATGTTAAGCTAATATTCTGGACACATAATATGAAGTCCTGTGCTTGGACCCCTTTGTAATCACTTTTCATTTCTGTGCTATAGTATTTTAATTTGCACTACAAAACTTGACAACCTTTCCAGCACTAGCACTATGAGCACTATGCTCTGGTGTGATATATAGCGTAAACACATCCATCTCCACACACACACACACACACACACACACACACACACACACACACACACACACACACACACTGCATGGGATTGTATGATTGGATTCAACGTGCAGCCCAATGTGAAACACATGTCAGGTCTGAGTTCCAATCACGCGTGACGCATCAACTGAAACCAGATTCAGGCCTAATAGCCATCGATAACCTGATATTCTCGACAGAGATGAAGCCTTGAGGTACAGAAGCTCTTCAATGAGGGAAATATCTTTAATTCAATTTCGTTTACTTACTTTCTTTTCTAATCTGGGTGTGGAAAGTCAAAACTGTTTCAGGACTTCGCTAGATTAATCAGGGTGTCCAGGAGTGTAATGATTGTGTTTGCATGGTTTTCACAGACTTAGTTAAAATTATAATGCAATATGTATGTTTGAAAAGGGCTGGCAAAAGGGTTTGCATAGTCAGAAATTGTAAGGGTAGAGATATCCAAATAATATATACAGTTGCAGTCATAAGTTTACATACGCCTTGCAGAATCTGCAAAATGTTAATAATTAAATTAAATCGCAATATGTTTTTTATTTAGTTCTGCCCTGCATAAGCTATTTCACATAACAGATGTTTACATATAGTCCACAAGACACAATAATAACTGAATTTACACAAACGAACCAGTTCAAAAGTTTACATACCCTTGATTCTTAATACTGTGTGTTGTTACCTGGATGATCAACGACTGTTTTTATGTTTTGTGATAGTTGTTCATGAGTCCCTTGTTTGTCCTGAGCAGTTAAACTGTCCACTGTTCTTCAGAGAAATCCTCCAGGTCCTGCACATTCTTTGCTTTTCCAGCATCTTCTGCATATTTGACCCCTTTCTAACATCTTTTCACACTGAGGACAACTGAGGGACTCACATACAACTATTACAAGAGTTGCAAACATTCACTGATGCTCAAGAAGGCAACACGATACATTAAGTAAATATGTAAAAACATGTAAATATCTTATATAGATTCTGAAGGGCTGTACTAAATGAAAAAAATAAGATCTTTAAACAAAACAATAACAATTTACACCGATCATTCTGTTCAAAAGGTTTTAAATCCTTGAACAGGATCAGATTTACATTTCAGAATGAGTAATGATAATGGTGCTGTCCATGGTTTTTGGTGACAGAAAATAGGCAACATATTAATGCAATGTAACACAATTTGGTCGGTGAAACAACAGAGGTTCGTGGCAGACATGAGGGTGTGACAAGCAATATACAGTAGAACTGAATAAACTAAAGAATCTCTGGTAAATGAACTAAAACTCCATTAAATTAAAAATATATAGAAATAAATAGCAGGTATGTGGCTGCATGTACCAAATGTACAATTTCTATTAATTACTTGAATTGACCTAAAAAGTCAGCCAATTAAAACCACTCAGTGACAAACTGGGAACAATTGCAAGCAAAATTGCATCAATTAAATTCTTTAAACAAATATCACACACCTCTGGTCACAACCAATCAAAATTTTGAATTGTACCTGAGGTTGAGTAAAAACAAAAATTAGTTTAAAAAAAAAACAAACAAACAAAAAAAAGACTAAATTGGGTTTTGGTCAATCGCAGTCAATCAAAAAACAAAATAATGAAAGGAAAAACCTAAACAGGATTTGCATTTGGTAATCCAGAAGACAGTAAAAGCTCATATTTTTGGCACTAGTGGTTATATCAAAATATACAAAACAAAATTTTATATAAATGAAGTCATAGGGAAAGCTAAGACCACATAACCTACCCCACGGTGTATCGTTAACCCCACATAACTTTTCATGTGCATTGGCTTGTGCAAATTATACCAAACTTGCAATTATGAGGACATGTCAGCCTGCCAGCTGCAGGAATTCTTGACTGGGGCTTTAAGAGATCTGAACATCTGTTAAACTACTACAAGGAACAACCTGTGCCCATATAAAGCACAGAGAAACATGAAGTTCTCTTTACTAGTCATGGCCAAGTAACTAAACCAGCACCGTATCATGATTGTACACACAATACTCAATTCAATTCAATTTAGTTTTATTTGTTTAGTACTTTTAACAATGGGCATTGTCTCAAAGCAGCTTTACAGAAATATATAAATTCAGGATATAGATTTTAAATGTATGAATTTACCCCCAATGAGCAAGCCAGAGACGACGGTGGCAAGGAAAAAATCCCTGAGACGACATGAGGAAGAAACCTTGAGAGGAACCAGACTCAAAAGGGAACCCATCCTCATCTGGGTGACAATCCCTTATACTATATGGTCAAATAGTGCAATTGTGTAACCAGGAAATTCATTACAGTTTTTACATGAAGTCTGTTTTGTTGAACTTATCCACTGTTCACTGATGGAGACTTGACACAAAACTGTTGGTAGCAATTGTAGTCCTAAGCCATTATAGCATAACTGTTCATATGATAAGTGGTACCATCCTCAGTAATCTCAATGATCTTTAGGCTGCACCATGTGGGGCCATCCTCAGCAGCAGTACTGCTTTATTATTATTTCAGGAATATATATTTTGTGCACATAAAGGTGCTGCAGGGAGGGTTGTCACCTCATAGCTTCAGAATTCCTAGTTCAATCCTGAGCTAGAGTTACTGTGTGCATGGAGTTCTACATGTTCTCCCCATGTCCATGTGGGTTTCCTCTGGGTTCCCTAGTTTCCTCCCACTTCTCAAAACATGTCAGTTAGTGGATTGGGTACACTAAATAACCTATAGGTATGATTTGTGTATGAGTGTGTGAATGTGTATGGGCATTCCCCTTTCAGTGTGTATAAGATCTGTAGCAACCCTGACCAGGATTAACCGTTGTTAGAGGATGAAAGGCTGGGCTTTAATGGTGGAAATGATACAATATGGGAGAGAAAGTAATGACGTCACTTTAATGTGACAATCCTGTGGCCATGGAGTAGCTCAGTGAGACTTCTCATTTAACAATTAGCATAAATAATACTTATAAAAGTGCAGAATATTTCCATTTGCAAGGAAATATACAAGGTGTCCCAAAAGTCTCCATACATAGGGGAAATTAACACTTTTTAGCAAAATGTCTTCCAAAATTTTTCATACTTATTTCATATTATTTTTTTTTTTTTTCAGACAGCCTTTAAGAATGCCTTTGACAAAAGAAGAACGTACTGAAAGCATTCTCATAGCTGGATCGGGAAGCTGTCACAAGGCTGCGATCAAGGGGCATAACCTGGCCTGGGCATTCGGGGCTGTAGCCCTGAATATTTTTTCTTTAGCCCCGAATAATTATCCATTTGGAGCAGTTTGTCACTACGTAACTGAATATCAGTAAAATAAGACGACAGTGTTGTCATTTTATATCTTCAGTGAACGGAGGCAAGGCCAATCAGACAGGGTTTACAGGAAAATACGTGGAAATACTTGTGTCTTATTGGCTGACAGGTCTCAATTCTGCACACACAGTCAGTCTGAGGGAAAATTTATATATATATATATATATATATATATATATATATATATATATATATATATATATATATATATATATATATATATATATATTTTTTTTTTTTTTTTTTTTTTTTAACAAGTAACAGGGTTGAAAATGAAACACAATCTTAGATAAAAGATTGGTGCACCCAATTAACTAGCAACTCAGTGTAGACAGGATACAGTCAAAGCATACTGATAAGCAACTGATGTTTATTGCAGTGGTCCTGCGATTTAACCTAACAACCTTCCAGTCATTAGAAAACAACAGTATTTGATGAGCTATCACTACAAGCCAAATTACAACCCAAACTCATGGGATGAGATGGTCTCAGTTCAACAATAAAGAATATTACGCACAGACAAAAAGCATCCTAACAATTTCCCAAACCTTTGGGTGCAATAGAAAAAAAAAAAAAAAACAATCATACAGGCTCCCTATAGTGTCATTCTGTCAAGCACACCATTAAAGACAATCATAATGATAGCTCACACTTAATTTTGGCAGCCATTTCCTCACAACGCTGTTCCAACCTATTGGAGCCTGTTGGCTCATTATACCACATGTTGGTTACAGTGTGCACATTTGATGATCCTGGCATTAAATCTAACACCTCTAATAGAAGTTAAAAACATGGTCGATGTGATATACAACCAATCAGATGCAAACATAAAGTCGGGTTTGTTCATGATTTGTTTTAACTAAAGCATCCAAGCTGTGTTAAGTCAGTGTAAGGAAAAGCTGGTACCTATTAGTCCTGGTAGTCATCAGGACGAACCAGGAACAGACCCGAAGCAACAGGAATCATTTTTATGAAGTCTTTAAGACAAGTTAATTGTGCTCTTACATTGTGTCTGGAATAAGTATCTAGGGATTTCCTAACAAAGAGTTTGACTGGAAAGTTTGACTGTTCTCTTGTATCTACTGTTATCTGTTTACAACAAATATTATAATTTATTCTTGCTATCCAGAATTAGCAATGAATGGTTTAACCTCAGTAAAAGGTTTTCTAAATAGCTTAGCCAAAAGTGGGGACTTGCATGTCAAAACTTTTTCACAATATAGCCTGGGGATGTGTCTCATTCAAGGGTGTTTATAGTGTTGTGCCAATGCAAGCTGTTCCACTGCCAGCTCCAGGTTAGGTGTAAAGAGAATCATAAACAAATATTAATGAAGTTAAAAGATTATGGATGTTATACTTGCATGCATAAGCTTCAAACCCTGTTAAGAACCCATAAGAACCCCTTGAATGAAAATTTACACTTTAAATTTACACTTTTTAAAAAAAAATTTTTTTACCTTAGCCAAAAGAAGTCGATCAGCCAAGACATTTTTGTGCCCAAATAGTTGATTCTTTAGTTTTACATTTAAATCATGAGTGAAACTGGTTTTAGAATGTGCAATTACGGCCATCTTTAAAGTTTATTACTTATTACACCGTATGACATCCCTATAAAATCTTGGCCGAATTCTATTACAGACTGTTCTCAATGTAACATTACATAAGGAAGATCCTTTAACAGAAAAAAAATTTACTATGTTTTGCTTATGTATGGGGTAATCCAATAGAAATGTTGTGGAAGGACCTGAAGCAAGTAGTTCATGTGAGGAAACCCACCAACATCCCAGAGTTGAAGCTGTACTGGGGAATGGGCTAAAATTCCTCCAAGCCGATGTGCAGGACTGATCAACAGTTACCGGAAACGTTTAGTTATCGCAATTATTGCTGTGGGTCACACCAGATACTGAAAGCAAAGGTTCACATACTTTTGCCACTCACAGATATGTAATATTGGATCATTTTCCTCAATAAATAAATGACCAAGTATAAACGTTTAGTCTCATTTGTTTAATTGGGCTCTCCTTATTTACTTTTAGATTTGTGTGAAAATCTGATGATGTTTTAGGTCATATTTATGCAGAAATGTAGAACATTCTAATTCACAAACTTTCAAGCACCACTGTATAGTGGTCAGTTTAGTATTGTGCAAACAGTATTCTTAAGCAAGATTCAGAGACTAAATAAGACTTTGAGCAGCAACTGACCAGAAATATCAATGGAGTCTATTACTCCAGCATTCTGGACCATAAAAAGATATCATCACCTTTACCTTGATTAAACATCTGTCTTTTTCACTTATATATATAGGTTTGAGAATCTTCTATAGGATTACAGTACACTGTTTGAAAATTTACTCATTCTTGCTTCCAACCAGGGGCTTGTGCCCAGTCTAAGGCATTGCCCATCAGTGGGCTTCGTTTGCTTGACCACAGCCCACTCAAGGAACTCGCAGAGTGTCTAGGAAAAAACTGCGCATAAAGTCAGAAGCTCTGGGAATTTAGGAGGGAATAAAGCAGAAAAAAGGAAAGGGGGATAAATTACACTACAGGAGAAGCAGAGGAGGAGGAGGGGGGGAAAATCATATACAGTGTTCATAAGGAGGGAACTCCTTTAGAGAGAGAGAGAGAGAGAGAGAGAGAGAGAGAGAGAGAGAGAGAGAGAGAGAGAGAGAGAGTTTCCAGCTGATCACTGGAAAGCAGCAGCTTCAGCAGCAGCACTCGGATCGGCTGCATGAGGATCCTGCGGTAAGTGAAAGTTTAAAAGATCATAAATGTATTTGTTTTGCACGTGCACGCTTTTTTTTTCACAAAGCAAAACGCGCGTTCACACATGCGCGCGACACGTCAGCGCGCAAATTACTGGCAATATATAAAAGAAAAAGAAAAAAAAAAAAAAAGAAAAAGTCGGAAAGCCGGAGATGATTGACATTTATGATAATGTTGAGGAAAATCTCGAGAGTCTGTTGTGCTGGCAACCCTGCCATGCATGAGATGCAATGTGTGCATGCAGCATGCAGCTTTCTCCACTCATTACTGCTGCTTCCTTTGTGAGGACGTGGCTCTTTTTTTGCAGTTTTTCTTTTTTTCCCCCCCCTCTCTCTCTCTCTTTGTATTAAAACATCTGGATTTGGAAAGAGTTACAGGGTTGACTTGTTCCACTTAATAAGCCCCTGTGCACGTCCACAAATTTGCACAGAACAATCTTTCATAGATATGAAAACTTTCGGAATGTAGCTCCCAAAACAAAATAAAAGGAAAAATTAATAGGCTATGTAGAGTAATGAGACAGCCGTTTTGCGCATGCGCTGTGAGAAGTGCCCTCACTAAATTTAGTCGTGCACATTGTGGTTTGTGCACATTTTTATTCAGTCCTGCAGGATATTGGATTTAAAAGGACTAGTGTGGACTTTCATTAATAGGAATAAATCATAATGATTTATTAAAGGCACCAAATGTGAACAGAAAATAAATGGATGCAGAAATAGATGGATGGATCATAGACAGATTAGAGTCAAATGTATCAGGAGACGATCAAACCTGAGCCCTGAGTCAGTGCATTGTTTAACATTCCCAGTAAGACATGTCCGACAAGCCAAAGTGCAAAAAAGGAAAAGAAGTTGACAGCATCTTTAATCATTGTAAAGGAGCCCAAAAATCTGCCATGCATGAAAAATGGGGGAGCGAGTAAGCCCAAAGACTCTGTTTAACATTCCTACAACTCAGTTAAATACTGCAGATTTCCTCTTTCACCCACTTCTTAAGGTTGTGAAAGCCAAGGAAAGCCAAAGTTTCAACATGTGTCATAAAATTCCCAGCCAAAATTCCCAGGATACAGTAACTACAATAACACAGGGTCATGAGTATCAGTACAGTGGCCATCACAGATTTTAATGGGGGAGTTATAAGAAAAAAACAAACAAACATATATTTATATGGAACATGTGGTTCATTACAGGTTATGAGGATATATTCTTGACATGCCTGTCACCAAGAAAACATTTGCGATTAAGGTCCTAAAAGTTAACAGTTTCTTAAAGAGAACAGTGTTTAACACTGACAAAGAGCTTCAGAAGTATTTTCTGAGTAAGATCCAGTGTGACCAGTCAGGAAGCCCATCTGTACCAAGTGTTGTGCGTTCAGGGATGCTTTTCTGCTCACCATGGCTGTAAAGAGTGATTATTTGAGTTACCATAGTCTTCCTGTCAGTTCGAGCTAGTCCGGCCATTCTCCTCTGACCTCTCTCATCAAGGCGTTTTGCAATGAAAACTACAGCTCACTGGATGTTTTTTTGTTTTTCGCACCATGCTGTGTAACATGCAGAGACTGTTTTGTATGAAAATGCCAGATCAGCATTAACTGAAGCTCTTAATCTGTATCTGCATGATATTATGCATTGTGCTGCTGCCACATGATTGGCTGAGCTTTCAACACAAAAAATGTAGATTGTTCTTGACCTACACAATTAATTTAATGGTTATAAGAATTGTTAACAATATAAATATATAATTTAATATTTAAATATAAGTTAAATATATAATTATGCACAATTAGGGCTATAATAAAAATAAAATAAAAAAAGAGAGAATTTTCAGCTGGAATTTGGATCACTGATGTTTTTTGTTGCTGCTGTGAAGATTGATGGCATCATCAAACTTCTTTTAAGACCTGGCAGTAGACCGAGATTACAACTTACAAGATTGCAGATTAGAAGATAAAGATAGCAAACATGCACTCAAATTAACACAAAATTGGTTGTGGGACACAAAATCAATGTTTTGCAAAAGCTGTCTCAGTCTCCTGATTTGAACCCTTTGAACCCCCCAGTCCACATCTGCATAAAAGGACAAATATAAATGAGTTGAAATGTTTGGCGTGGAGGAAATGTTCTCCAACCTTGTTAGAATATCACAGGAAGAGGCTTTGTGCTGTTATTCTCTTCAGAGGGAAGCTTCAGCAAGTATTAATTTCGGAGGTGCCAATAATTTTGAAACAAGTTCTTATAATTCTTATAATTGTTTTAAAAAAACATTGAGTTAAAATAAAACTATACAGCATCCCCATGTGCTCAACCTCATAATATTACCAAAAGAATGTGCTATTTCATATATTTGCTTTTGTTTATTTTTATGAAGGGTGCCAACAACTATAGGAGCCTGTACAATGCTGAGAACAGGTTACACTGATGAGATGTATTTGGGATCAGCAACATAAATGAATACTTCTGGCACACAATCTAGGTGTTAATTCTTACAGTTACTTAACCCTTTACTGCATGGTGTTGCCATATGGCAACAATTCATTTATCTCCAGTTTTTTTAATAATACAAAACTACTAGTTTCCTTTGTAACTGGTAAAAATGGGCTTTAACTTTGACATAACAAGAAATTCCATGTCACATGACCAGGAAGTGCTGTTTGCACTTCCTTTTCTGCAAACACATGGCATGGTGAAGGTCATCATCGGAGGGCTCTCAAAATTTGATTAATTTTTCAATATTTAGGCAAAACTACTTAAAGGGAAAAAATGAAACACTATTTGAGATAGTGGAGAAGTTAACATTTATTTTTTTGTCATTTAAACAAATTTATATATTTTGAGTATGCTGTTAAATAGTAAAATGTAATTGTTGCCATATGGCAACAACATGCGATAATGGTACTGTGGTATGTGCATTCATGAATTGAAACAGACCTGCATAGCAAAAAAGACATCAGGATCCTATATATATATATATATGTATATATATATATATATATATATATATATATATATATATATATATATATATATATATATATATATGCATTCAAAGTAAGAAAAACTGTTGTAATTTCAGACATTACATTTTGCTATTGGACCTTATGTTCTTAATGTTATGTTTCAAGAAAAAGAATTAAGAAATCAAGAGAAAGAATTAAAAAGACGTAATAATTCATGTAGAGGGTTAACTCACCCACTGGATACACAGAACTAACACTACATTCTCATGCGTTCCTTCTCTTGATACTACATGGATGCTAAGCAGGACAAGATTATAGCTGCATCTATATCAGAGGTTCCAACATTGATAATAAGATAATCCTAGCAGGCAGGGAGACAAAACTGAATTAAAAGACTTCATAATTGCGTCTTGGCAGGTAGTAAACATGAGCGTCTGAGGAGCTTGTGAGACTGTAATGTCTTTTGACAAGGGCAGAAATAGAGGTCGAGCTTTTGGCAACTGCAATAAACATAAGAAAGCACAAGAGCAAGAAAGGTAGGCAGGAGAAAATGCAAGGACTTTATTTACTACTTTGCAGGTAGTAAATAAGAGCATTTTTGAGGAACTTGTGAAAGCAGCATGAATATGAGGCATGATGATGGCACTGATACTGAAGTGCTACATGATGATTAAATTATATAATTTAAAAAGTAATGCTATGCACCTGCATACACCATCCTGAAGGTTTACGTAACGTCTGTGAGCTAAAGGTAAGGTGGATATAAACATAATATAGTACAGCAACAGATGTACACTGCAAGGGTTTCTATGGAGGAGGGGTTGAAGGGGAGGTGCTCAGGAAACAAGTAAAATTACGGCCAAAATCAACATAGACCATAGGGTCAAGTTCTGCACCACCTCCCACATCTCCATCTTTGTGTCTACCTCTCTTACTCTCTCGCTCTTGTCTCCTTCTCTTTCCGATGTTTATTGTGATGCCAAGAGCTTGACCTCTATTTCTGCCCTTGTCAAAAGACATCACAGTCTCATTTCGATGTTGTTTTCCCCCCCGCCTCACTCTCTAGGCTTGCTCAAATCACCAGCACTGACCAGGTGTCCTTGGGGCCCATTCAGCTTGAGAAAACACAGTTTATGGCAGGTTGACTATCACAATAAATGCGATCACTTAACAAACACTATAATTTTCTTCCATGAGGTGTGTAACTCATTTCTGCCTGACACCTGCGGAATCGATTTACAAACCGGCTCACTTACTGTGGAAATGAATCCAGTTTTATTTAAAATGAATGGTTCAGTGTTGATTTATGTTATACATTCAGACTATTATTACTATTATTATTTTTCGGAGAAATTTGTCCAAATCTGAACGGAAATTTGAATTGTTGTAGGATTTTGTTTAAATCAATGCATAAAGGTTAATGGTCAGGTTTCACTGTTAACTGCTACTTAAATAAATAGACTACTTAAAGAAAGAGAGTTCTATGCAGAGAGTCAGCTAGGCTAGTTAATGATGATTCCGACAGCGATATTTGCATGAAAGTTGAAGCTTTGGAATCTCATCAGAGTGCTGAGATGAGGAGGTGAGAGAGCTGGACAGACTAAAGGATTAAAGCACCGCTGCATCACTCTCTTTAGGAAGAGATGAAGCGAGAGCTAATTCACTAATACCCATTATGACTTGTGGCATTGTCTCTTCTATGTATTTAATGCATTTCTGTACATCCTTCAGAGATCTGTCCACACTGGAACTATTGTAGTCAATGCTTTTATTAGACAGAGCCTGATTTATTTGTAGCAATCCATTCCTAATGAATGCATGTTAACCATCCATCTACAGTAATTATGCTGAGGCACTGCCAACATTTTTCCATTACTCTGTACTTTCTCTCCCTGTTCAGTATATATTTATTTGTTTATTTATTTTCACTCTGTCCCTCTGTCTCTCTTTATCTGACTCTTTTCTTCAGGTGTGGTCATGTCTGGATTCTTTCTACCTGTGCTGTTGCTCCTCCCCCTGGTGGCCTCTGTCCCCTCCCCCTCCAGGTCACCACCCAAATACTGCCGGAGGTGCTGTGATCACCTGGACCCACCCCTCAGCAACTCACCCCATCCCGTGGCCTATCAGACGCCAGAGGTTCGCACGTTCATTAACATGACCATTCTCAAAGGTAAGGGCTAAAACTGCATACACACATCGAAAATCTATGAGTATTTTCCCCCTATTTATATTTATATTTTTCCCCTAGTTATATTTTGCTAGCATACAGGTTTAGCTCCTTCTCAAGATCCTTCATAAATCATACTTCATATACCTCCAGAGAGGAGTTTATTGTTTCTTATATTTTATTACAGATTAACCTTTAATGGTGTCACAGACTAAAAAAAAGGTGAGGAAATAATAGAAAAACTGCTCCATTGAAAACCTCATTCTTTGTAATTAAGGACTTTTTTTTCCTAGGTGCTCTCAAATCTTAATGTGGCACAGCATGAAGTTTCATTAAAGGCGTGAACTCAGGGAAAAAACTGTTAAGCCTATAGTGTTAGTAACAACTGTGAATGTGCATTGTGCTACTATTAGTGAGATCAGCATCCAGGCTTTTTCCAATTATATCTAAATTGTTTGCATAAAATATATTTAAAAAAATATATAATATACAATATATAAAAATATATATATTTTTAAGGGTAAGTGAGTACATTGCCTGACATTTAACCAAAAAGTTGTTGAAAAATATATATGTATATATTACATTAGTTGGAATGAGTACAAATACAGATACAAACAATAGGTGGAGTATTCTGGGGGGTTTTTTGTTGTTTTTTTTTTAAAGAAAACTACAGACTACATGTATGTGCGTCGAGATAATATCATACAGCCATTATAATCGTCTGCCACTTTAAGTGTGTCCCAGCTTTATAGGAGATTCTGAAAGCATTTCTGAAAACTTTTCTGATCTTTCTGGAATGTAACAAACTGAAATGAATCTAATAAAATAATATTAGACAGCTATTGTGGTCAGCTGTAGCCTAAATAACAGTTTCTTGATTTGGGAAAGACATTGTTGCCTTGAAACATTGATAGATTTCTTACTTAATCATGTTAGACAGAAAATAGAAAGTTTTCCAGAAAGGTCCACAGATCATCTGGTTCAGATCATGTTCTGCAAATTGCTATTTGTTGTTAGAATTTCAGTGCCAGTATTTCCAGGGCATAGTGGTAGGGTTAACATGAAAACACACACACACACACACATATATATATATATATATATATATATATATATATATATATATATATTTGTTTATTTTATTTTATTTTATTTTTTTATTAAGAAAACATAAATTAATAACTACAATTTTTTGTATAGACCACGCCCACTTCTGATTTTAATCCAAATATGAAAACAGATAAGAATAATATGAGCATTAAAGAGATACAGATAATGGCACTGTGTTACACCCCTTATTTTTTGTTTGTTAGGATATTAATGGCTCTATTTTTCACACACGAACAAACTTCTGCTCTGTCTATCGCTTACTCACCCACTCACTCATTCACTCGCCCATTCAATCATATACTCACACCCTCATGTTGTTACCTCGCTCTTTTACTCACTCACCCACTACCATACTGGCTCACTCAGTGCCTTCCTTCCTTACTCACTCTCTCTCACTCACTCACCAACTCACTCACTAACTCACTCTTCTGTTCTGTGTATGTGCCTACTTGAGTCTCAGATTAACCAGGCAGCCTATCAGTGTTTCTGTGATCAGAGAGGAACAGAAGTCCTATATCATATGTAACCCAGCGATGACCCTAAACACTAGCCACACCCACTAACATGCTTACTTTTCCTTCTCTCTCTCTCTCTCTCTCTCTCTCTCTCTCTCTCTCTCTCACACACACACACACACACACGCTGTCATAGCTTTTCTCTGCCTGACTCAGTGTCTAATACACAGAAACTCAACCCAACCCTCCAGTTCTGGAAAATGGTGCATTGGCTCTAACCTCAGCCCCCTGCATTCAGACCACAGCTCTCAGCTCTCTTCTGCTTTCTTAATCAGAAAAACCGTGCCGACTCAGTAGAAGTCATCCTGAGAGGCGATAGCAGGCTCTAGAGGCATACAGACCTGGCAGGAAACTTGCCTATGTGGCAGTAAACTACAAGCGGCAACATGTGTGTCGTGTTTGTCTGCGTTCTGAGATTACAGCCCTGAGAATACTCAGCTTCTTGCAGACCGCCTGTGATTACTCAGAGCTCAGTAAAAGCTGTTCTGGTGGATTCACTGAAACAGCCATGCATGGGAACAGTAACAGCGTGTGGTTAGACGATGTGCAGATCAACTTTACTGTGAAATAGTGCTTGTGAAATTCAGGATCCATATCCAGCACTCAAATCCTTATATACTAAACACGCTACATTTCTCATTTCTCATGGCTTTTCACATCAGGATAGTGAGTTCCTGGTAAGAGCCAGTGAGGTGAAAATTACCATAATATTCTGTGGCTATTGGACATGGTGTGTTAAGCATGACTTGGCTGGATTTTCATTATTACTGCCTAACAGCTGTAGGGTTCCTAGTGCATAATGTGAACCGTGTGGTATTTAGAGTCACTCACTCACTCACTCATCCATTCATTGCCTTGCCCACTGACATCCTTGCTTACTTACTCAGTTGCACCATCACTCACTCATTCATTTACTGACTCCCTAGCTTTGTTACTCACTCATTCACCAAGACACACTTTAAATTTCCATGCCTCCATCCTTTTATCCATTCATTTGTTCCTATCTTACAGGAGATAAAGGCGATCGAGGTGAGAGAGGAACTCCGGGTAAGGCAGGAGCAGAAGGTCCTCCAGGTTCCAGAGGCGCCACTGGCCCTAAAGGCAGCAAAGGGCAGGCTGGAGCTCCAGGAGACCCCTGCAAGACACAGCACTCGTCCTTCTCGGTGGGCCGCAGGAAGGCCCTCCACAGTGACGACTATTACCAGGCGCTGGTGTTTGACACCGTCTTCGTCAACCTTGACGAACACTTCAACATGTTTAAAGGCAAGTTCTACTGCTATGTGCCAGGTGTTTACTTCTTCAACATCAACATCCACACGTGGAACTTCAAGGAGACCTATCTGCACCTGATGCAGAACGAACGGGAGCAGGTGATCCTGTATGCGCAACCCAGTGACCGCTCCATCATGCAGAGCCAGAGCGTCATGCTTTCTCTTGAGCTTAACGATGAAGTCTGGGTGCGCCTCTTCAAGCGCGAGCGCGAGAATGCCATTTACAGCGATGACGTTGACGTCTACATCACCTTCAATGGCTACCTGGTGGCTCCTGCCGCATAGAAATGGCATCGCATGGATGGTTTCCCAATACTGAGAGTGGGAATTATGGATTAAGGCTTCTCTCAGGGAAAACGTGTGCCAATGGAGTTCTCTGAAGAGGAAGTAAACAGTGCTAATTTAATAATAACAATGCATTAGGTACATTTAGCTGACAGATGATTAACATATTGGTGCTAAAAATAGCTGACTCACTAAAAATTTGATTTGGTACCTTTGGTACCCTTTTAACCCTTTTGTTTTTTGCTGTGTTAAATATGATTAATTTGGCTGCGGAGCAGCCTCATTAACTTATCAATGGGCAAAACTATGCAGAATATCATTTAAATCTTCTCAGAAGCTTCTTCTGAGCACAGTATTGTACATTGTGAAAGGAAATCAGGTCACCTGTACTGTATCTGTCCTTCCAAAAAAAACACTCACTTCCTGAAAGGAGGTTGACTGGAAAATACTCCAGACTTACATAAGCATTTGGACTGGATCATCGTCTGTACTTTTTACCATGTTTCTGGAGCCAGCCTGGTCTGAGTAAGATCTTTTGTTTGTTGAAGTCTTAGCTTATACCAGCTGGACAGGGTTTTTGAGTGCCATTAACACCAATACTGAGTGACAGGAGTGAAGGCATAGCAGCAGTAATACCTAGGCAGGAACCAAAAACTCAATCCATCCTGCTAACTTTCAAAAACGCAATGAAAAAGAATCAGACCATTTTTTGTAGTCATAACCAATCCAATCTTTTTTTTTTTTTTTTTTTTTTAGCATAAATGCATAAATAAGGCATTAGATAGTTGGTGTGTGGTACAGGATGAATACATTCTGAAGATATATGGTTAGATGAGTTATATCAAGATGAGATATATCCCATTCCCTTTAAAAAAAAAACTGACTGTACACTGTTGGTGCAATGACATACGACTGGATTTCAGTTATATACTCGTTGGTATAAATAACCAACTGCCTACAGTATCAGTCAGCTGGCTATTTATCAATAACCATAACCATTATGTTTTCGGTCTTTTGGTACGTTAGCAGGTTTTCAACATAGGTCATAGATAACGCCTTGTTTCTGCAGTGCCAGTAAATTTGGCAAGTCTGGCATTTAATTGGTTTTTAAAGGAAAAAAGTAATTAAATCAATTGTCTTTAATTAGATGTTCATATGAGGTGACCTAAATAGCATACAAATCAGAAAAATACCATTATCTTTGCTTCTGCACCAAGTCAGTAATATTATTGCAATTTTGGTCCAAAATGGTTTAAATATTCAGGTATTGGCAGATATTGATTGTTACTCCTCTTGCTGCACCCATATCAGCTTAAGCATTTTAATGATGACCATAAAAATAGAAACTGGGCAAGAACAAGAAAATTTGGCTGATGCCCAACCAAATTAGCATTACGGATGTGATACATCACTTGCACCACTTACAAAAAATGAATCCTGAAAGCTTTTATACACACTCTGTGTGTTAGGATAATGCAGCCTGATGGATTAATTTTAACATGATTTAGCACTTAAGTATGACAAAAAGGAGGTTTTATGGCAAAACAGCCATAAAGCATAGCCAACTGGCAATCAATTTAAAACAGTCTTGCACAGTAAATGTGCTTTTCTGACTCATGTGTAAATGCACCCCATTACTCATGATTGCGTTGTGTAAAGCTCACACTGTCACATTGTGGATTACTAGGATGGTACGGCATGGAAGAACTAAGGGACAGCGGTACATCAAAGAAATAAACAGAGTAGCGTAAAAGTGTCTAAACTGAGCTGTCTTAATACTGTGCCACTGATATTGATTGGAGCTGAAAGAAAAGAGGCCACCCATCTGTCTCTGGGAGGAAACCCAGCTGCGTTAGAGCTGCTATGTTTATAGACACCAGAAACAGGAAACCAGACCAACTATCTGTAATCACAACCAGAGAACAAGTCAGTGAGAGAGAGAGAGAGTAATGAAGGACATGGGGGTGGGTCCTTACTCGAAATAAACCACACACCACTTGTTTTTTTTGTTTTGTTTTTTTTTTAACACTACATAATAAAGCAGCCTGTTGTCAGAACCACTATTAGTCAATAATACAGCCATACAGCCAAGAACAGTTGGTAGACGCCAAAAAATTGTGTAGGTTGGATTTATTTTTGCTGTTAAAGACATTTATACCATCTAAAATGGCTAGTTCTGGGCAGAGAAAATCACTCTTGGCTTGGGCAGACTTAATTCAACACTGATGTTTTAATATTACAGTATAAACAATTAAACGAAGGGCTATGAGCAGGTCACGGTGAGGCAGCGTCTACAGAAAACTCCAAACCTGGATCTTCTTAAAATTTCCCCATTGTATAAATGTGGTTTTAATGGCATTGAGGAGGTTTACAGTGTTGGCTGATTTTGGAGCAGTTTTCTGCATGTATGTGTGCGAGTCTGGGTTTTGTTTAGTCTCGATTTCCAGGTTGTTTTGCAGCCGTAACCTCAAATTCAGGCCTGTGACAACTATAGTTATAGCAAGTATCTGACTGAAACACTATCGAGTTCCTGTGTTTGTCTCAGGCACTGCCATGTGACACAGTTATACGCGCTTCACTGTGCTGCTAGAAAAAAAAACATCAAAAACCTTAACCACAACAAGGCCTCAGAGTGAGGGTAGTATTGGCTGAAGTTAGGGCATCACAACATGATTTTAGGTGATCCTACAATCGAAAACCTGACTCCGAGTGAGGCTAGTGTTAGCTTGAGTGAGCATATAACAAGAAAACCATTTTATGAGATTTTCAGGTGATCCTACAATCAAAAAACCTTGCTATGAGCAAGGCAAGTATTGTCTGGAATCGGTATATTACAAGAAAATAACTTTTTAGGTGATAATCCAGTCAGAAACATGCCTCAAAGTAAGGCTAGTAGTTTCTGTAGTTAGCATATTACAACTAACTCCATTTTGAGGTGATTTTGTTATCAAAACATGCCTCAGAGTGAGGCTAGTATTAGCTGGAGTTAGCATATCAAAAGACAATTCATTTATGAGATTTCCAGGTGATTTTGTTGTCAATGCTGACCCAGAATGAGACTAGTTTTGGCTGAACTTAGCGTATCACAAGAAGGTTAATATAAGATTTTCAGGTGATTTTGCCATCTGATTCAGAATAATTGCTAATAATCGGCTATGGTTAGTATATGACAAGAAAATCAATTTCATGAGATTTTCAGGTGATATTCAAAAACTGACCTCAAGTGAGACTAGTACTGTCTGGAGTTAGTATTTCACAAGAAAGTCCATTTAAATGAGATTTTCAGCTGATCCTTCCATGAAAATTGACTCAGAGTAAGGCTAGTATTCTCTGCAGTTAGTATATTACAAGAAGGTCCATTTCAAGCGATAATACTATTAAAACATGTCTCAGAGTGAAGTTTGTATCAGCTGGAGTTAGCACATTACGAGAAAGTTCAGATTTTCAGTTGACCCCCACCATAAAAAAAAAAAAAAACTGGCTCTAAGGGAGATTAGCACTGGAGTTTTCAAGTAACGCAAGTCAATTTATGATATTTTCAAGAGATGCTGCAATCAAAAACCTGACTCAGAGCGAGGCTAGTATTTTCTGGAGTTAGTATATTACCAGAAAATCCATTTTCAGGTTACAGTATTATCATAAACATACCTTAGCTTCAGTTAGCATATCAGAAGAAAGTTTATTTATGAGATTTTCAGGTGGTTTTGCGATTGAAAAACTGACTCAGATTAAGGCTAGTATTGTCTGGAGTTGGTATATTACAAGAAAAACCTTTTTTTTTTCTTCAGGTGATCATACTATCAAAAACATGACATGGGGTGAGGCCGGTTGTTAAACGGATCAAACATTTGACAGGGAGGAAAGCTTGTATTGACTCGCATGAGCACATTACCATGCTAACATTAAAGTAAACTGTCACTTCCGACTACAGCTTAGCAAACATGGCTCATATACTTTAACCTTGCCAGCAGAGTTTATAGCTCCACCAAAATCTACTCCATTCTACGGCTAATCCAGATGTTACCGTGGACTTTCAGATGACTGGAATTAAACAAGGCAAAGGTCAAATGTCAGCCCTGGAGCACTTACCACAAAAGGCGTGAAGAAGTTTATATTTCTGACCCAATTATTTGGCTTGTCTTTAAAAGTCATTTTTTAAATTGGGGTAATATTTTGTTACGACCTTCTATCAGGAATTGAGAGAGTCGTGACAGCTTGCCTGTCACACTGAGCCTTTCCATACTGCTTTTCACACTTGAGCAAATTACATATGTCAGCCGTTGAAATTACATCATGTTTGCAATTACAAAAATTTTTGTTCATGCTGGGACTTAAACACCTGGTGTTTGCCAGGTGTTTCTGATGCTGGGCCTAAAATTGGTGCTGTATTATAAAGGTGCTGAATCGTAGGTTTACTGGCAAAAGTGCACTTTTTGTATACGTGAATATAAATATTGCTTGTATTATGTAAATATATTTTTTATGTACCAAATATCACCATTAAATTCTGCAGCAAAGTGACTCTTGGTCAGCTTCTGTGGTTTTTACTAGGATAATATAAAATAGCATGTTACAGCTCTGCTAACATCCTGTAGGCTCGTTCTTGTTAGCACATCTGTCTGTGCCTTCTTATTGTGTCTTGCTATAAAAATTCTTTGGCAGGCTGTGTACCCTCAGTGTCCTCCAAACATCTTCACTTTATCCTTTGCCGTGAGTGTGTGCAGCCTGGGCTGTGATTACAGAGAGGGAGAGAGAGAGAGAGAGAGACACTCCACCCTGCCCACTAATGGAGGCAGAGAAAGAATAAACCCAGGCTAGAGACTACACACTACAGACATCTCATCTCTTCCTCTGTAATCAACCTCCTGTTCCCATGGTGTTTCTTTCCCTCCTTTTTCTTTCCCCTCTCATCTCTTCTCTCCAAATTCCTCACCTTACTTTTCATCTCCTCTAATTAATCTGCATAGTTATTCATCATCTCATCTCTACCACCCTACTGTTATTATTTGGTACTTCTTCGACCTCCCTTCATCTATAATAATGGTGCTCTACTCTGTAATTAATCTGCACCAGTGTTAATATTTAGATTTTTTTATTTTTTTTAATGAATGTAGTTTCAATAATTTCATTTGTAGAATGAAAATGAAAATGCACAAAAAAGCACAACAATTAAGTACTTTATCTGGTTTAATGACTAATAACTCGAATCATGGGCTATTTACACACATTAAATATTGAGTAATCCCTTAAATGCTTGTCTTATTCCTTATAACACGGCACTGTTGAATTCTCAAATCTGACTGGTCAAAGGTTGCTGATCGATTTTCTATAACTCACTAATGTGAGGATGCTTGGACTGAATCAGACGTGTCATGTTTGGAAAGAACCTTCTCTCAAGGAGCAGCCTGAGAAAGATTTTTGTTTTTTCCCCCATATATTGAATAATAATTCCTCAATGTTCCCCAAAAATCTCATAAAACATAAGAAGAAAGTACCAGAAGCCACCAAATATATACTCTCATCAAGAATCTATGAATGTGCTAATTGAAAACAAAAAAATCCTGAAACCTATATGCCCAACCATAACCTCAGTAGACTTGTTTGTTTGCATGCCCTGCATTTGCATAGTGGAAGATGATTGGCTCTTATATTTTATGACGCCCTACTACTACATTCCTAGCACATATTCAATACTAACATTCTCCAATGGGATTTTCATTGCTTCTCGATCCTCGTTTCTTAAAAGAATGTAGCCATGTTTGCGTTTTGTGTCTGTGCAAGTAATATCTGAAAGAAATGTTTTATAAAAGCCTGTTTTTTTAAAAATCTGAGGCAACTTTAATGCACTCGCTGTTTCTATAATGACAGCTAATTCACATGGACTTGTTTGACGGATGCTCTGCATAATCTAAGGAGAATAATAAACAGATATTTTAAATAGTTTTTGTTACTTAACAAAGAAAAATGTATAGTCATTTATATTGTGAACCTTTCTGTAAGGAGATATTTATTGAACAATTATGGAAGGAGTCTCCAGTGTCAGTAACTTTTCTGCCATGGGAGATTCTTCAGGACTTTCCACTTTCTAGTTTCTTGGTAACAGGATGTATTTTTTCCTTAAAGAATGAGAGAAAAAAAGTGAGGCTGGTGAGGGACTGGGCGTTTATAGCTGCTATAACATAAGTGATAACAGCAACTAACTTGTTTTGTTGTCTTTCAGCAAACATTGAATGTAACTACCAATTGATGTGGTGTAAGAGGGATAAAACACTTCAGATCATGGTGTTATTGGAAAATTTTTTTTTTTTTTTTTTTTAGTGGAAGCAGTAATTCAGGTTGATTATTTTTCTATAACAACACACTCCCAAAGTATTTTATATTTCTTATGAGTACTATGAATTATTTGTTGAAATTAATAGGGAAACTATGTAGTTACAGGAGTCTGGAACATTCCAAACAAACCATATGTTTAATCATATACTTTTGTGTAAATGTAAAATATTTTCCACACTCACTTACTTTCTCTTCTATAATTAATCTCCTGTCCTCTCCCCTGGAATGAATCTGTATCTCATCTCCTCTCCTTTCTTCTACCATCCCCTGTAATTAACCTACACCTCATCTCCTCTTTTCTCTTCTCCCCTTCCCCTCCTCTGTAACTAATCTGCAGATCTTCTCCTATCTTCCTCTCATCTGTATTTATTCTGCACATTCTCTCCTCTGTTCTCATCCATCCCTGTGTAATTAATCTGCACATCCTCTCCTTTCCTCCCTTCCCCACCTCTTCTCTTCCCATTTTCATTGTTCATCCTTATCCTGTCCCAGCCTTTGTTCACTGCACTAAAGGATCAACAGGATCTCTCTCTCTCTCTAATATTGTTTCTAGCCAGCTGCCAGCAGAGTCTTGGCTTTGTTTTAGCCTCTTTATGAACTGCTGTTACATTATCAGATAGGGCTGGGCGAGTGTAATATCATTCTCTACCCCCATCCTAGCAGAGATAGTCTATCAGGACAAACTCACACACTCACAGAAAATATGCTGCAGTTATCTGATCTGACCAGCTTTGGTTGCAACACTAAAGTCAGGATGCTCGGACTGAATCAGACGTGTTATGGTTGGAAATAACCTGCTCTCAAGGAGCAGCCCGAGAAAGATTTTCGTTTTCCCCCCATATATTGAATAGTAATTCCTTGATCTTTTTAATACTACATTCCTAGCACATATTCAATACAAACATTTTCCAATGGGATTTTCATTTCTTATCGATGCTTGTTCTTAAAAGAATGCAGCAAAGTTTGCGTTTTGTGTCTGCGCACTCAGAGTAATATCTCTGAAAGAAATGTTTCATAAAAGCATGTTTTTTTTTTGTTTTTTTTTAAGTCTGAGGTGACTTTAAAGGAGCTGTTTGTAATTTTCAGGTCCGTCTGCTCTAAGGCAAAATGCAAAATATTGACAAGATTTCAATTTTCTGAAAAAGTAGCATGGCTGAGCAGTTCTTTTTCAGCAGTGGGCGGGGCTAATTTCTGGGCCAGAAAAATGTAACCAGAAACCTGAAATGTAAAAACAATCCAGATTTATTTATAACATGATGACATTGCAAATCCCATAGGTATATTTGGAACTGAATTGAATTATAACACTTTCAAACATTACATATTGCATCTTTAAAAGTTCTCTATTAGCAAGAGAGTGCTAATGTAAACTGAGTGAAACCTGCTTGTTTTCCTCACAAAACTGATGACAAATGTGTTGAATTTACGGGAATAGTTTCCACACACATGCAGTACAGACTGTGCGCTCTCATTACTAGGATAATCAGTATGCTTGGTTTTGGGATGCAGTGTTAAAAATGATCAAAGGAGCACGAGGAAGTCAGAGAAAGATGGTTGGAGGAAAGAGACAAATACAGAGATATGGACATGTGGAGAGAGAGAGAGAGAGAGAGAGAGAGAGAGAGAGAGAGAGACTGAGAGTAAGAAACACTATCTAGCTCTGGGGTAATTAATATCAGGAAAAGGGCCTCAATATGCCTGCAGCCGCTGGGTAATCCATAGTGACTGGATACTTGAGAAGGGAAAAAGTTTCAACATGGACAAAGGCCAGTGCAAACATGTTTTAACAAGTTCAAATGTTACTTGAAAGAAGTTGTAAAAACAAAGAATGTGAAACAAAGACAGGAAAACGGTGGATATTTTCTGATACAACAAACCAGATGCTCTTGGTGTACTGGTATATGATCCGAGGCTGTTTTGACCAAACTGCCTAACAGAGCCTTTGTGGTCAATACGCTGCGGTGGAGCTCCACCCATAGCTGACCTTACCAGAACCAAAAGATTTACTACACAAACAAGAACAATCCACTCTATTGCAGAGAAAGCCAATCTGTGCCCTCTAGAGAGTTTCCCTACTTATTTACTACAAAGTCGGACTAGAAAGAGACTGGATTTATCCCCTGATTTATTCCCTGGCAAGAGATCGAGCGCAAATTAGCCCAGAAGACAGAACCGTGGCTCCTTTATTTCTCAGTCACTACAATTTAACATCTTTAGTGTCTGTACAGGGACTTAACATTGGAGAGGACATAAATCACTTACACCTCCAGTGCATAAAAGCTCAGATTTTACCTCAATTCTGTCCAAACTATGGTCTTACTAGAAGGAATTCTAACTAGTAAGCATGGTTGAGAGGGTTTTGAGATTTCAAGATATAGGATACTTGCGTCACAAAAAGCGTTCATCATAACAAGCTAATCATCTGCAAACTGACATGCTGTAGATTCACAATGCGTGCAATCTCTACCTCTAGGATTTTGTTTTACAGTCCCTCCAGGATTTTGCAATTTTGTGATCGCAGAAATTAACACAAAATCAAGGAAACTCCGCAATATTTGCAGGAGCTTGCGATTTTTCAAAATTACCGCAGATTTAGGCCAAGACTCCTCATGTGACGTCATCACAACGCACGTTCAGCCAAAGCCCCCTTCAATTCACGTGCGTCAAACATGAGTACAGCTAAAAGGTCTCATTTACCAACAAACATCACTGCGAAAGGCCGTGCAAAACAATTTCGTGCAACTGCAATTTCACCAATTCTAGTAGTTTTGTGCAAAAAAAAAAAAGCACAAAAAAACTCTGCAAATTGCATCGCAAATTTTTTAAAAAGCCACAGCAAAGCTTGAGCATTTTTGAGCATTTTTGGCCGCAACAATGTCAAAAAAACTCTGCGAAATCCTGTTTCTACTGCTTGTAGATATTACTCCCCGGTTTCCAAGTAATCTCCTTAACATCTACTAACCCACATTGTTTCCTAAATGCTACACAGTTCCTGAATGCAGGTCTCTTACCACAAAATCTCTCAGTTTAAGTGTAAATCAAAGGCATACCTGTTTAGGCAAACCTACAGTTGTGAGCCAGAAAAATATCTTCAGTCACACTCTAGCCTTTTCACATTAAGCATTATTACATTTGTGGATACACAAACAAGCGGACTCAATTTATAAGCATCAGAAACACGTTAAATATTTTGCTAAACTGGTCACAAATCGTGTTTCGTGTTTGGATGGCCTTAAGCCGGGTTTACACTGTATAGTTTTGCTGTACTAAAACAACCGCACATCGTAAGAATTCTTTGGTCATTGCGATCAGTCTATGTCTGATCACAATTATTATTTTGTCTTCTGGGAAACATGTAAATATCATATATAGCGTCTGAAGGGCAGTACTAAATGAAAAAAAAACAAAACAAGATTTTTTAAAACAAAATAATAACAACTTACACCAATCATCCTGTTCAAAAGTTTACACCCCCCTGGCTCTTAATGTATCGTGTTGCCTTCTTGAGAATCAGTGAATGTTTGCAACTTTTGTAATAGTTGTGTTTGAGTCCCTCAGTTGTCCTCAGTGTGAAAAGATGGATCTCAAAATCATATAGCCGCTGTTGGAAAGTGGTCAAATATTCAGAAGATGCTGGAAAAGCAAAGAATGTGCAGGACCTGGAGGATTTTTCTGAATAACAGTGGACAGTTTAACTGCTCAGGACAAACAAGGGACTATGAACAACTATCACAAAACATAAACACAGTCGTGGGTCATCCAGGCAACAACACACAGTATTAAGAATCAAGCGTATGTAAACTTTTGAACTGGTTCATTTGTGTAAATTCAGTTATTGTGTCTTTGGATTATGTGTAAACATCTGTTATGTGAAATAGCTTATTCAGGGCAGGACTAAGTAAAAAACAAAATGCAATTTTTATGATCCCTCTTTAAAAAATAAATAAATAAATACAAATTATTAACAGTTTGCAGATTCTGCAAGGCGTATGTAAACGTATGACCTCAACTGGAGATCGTATGATGGGGCGAATTTTGTGCCAATGTGACCAAGAACAGCTGAAGTTCTGGCAGTGTCAATTTTTTATTTTATTTTATAAAACTCTCAGCACCAATAGGAAGATGGTTTAGGATTACGCAAACAAAACATGCTAATGGACAGACAAATATCCTTATTAACATTAACTCAAGCTCACTTTGGAGAATGTGTGTTAACGCACAAGTGCAGATAACAGTGATTGATGTCGTAAGCAGAACGTAGTCATTTTCTTTGAAAATGTGTACATCATAAGAGGATCTTTATTATATCATCTGGCACGGAGAACACATAATTTATTGCACAGTCTGTCATAGAATTGAGCCAGGATTTAATTGGGATCACAGTGTCAAACCAGCTTTAGAAAGAATACCCAAGTCGCAGCAATGACACAATTTTAAAATTAATTTATTATAGTTTCTTTGTCATAGAATTCATTATTTTCTGTTCAGGTTAACATAGCGCCATTCATATACAGAACAAAAAGTCTTTCTTATTATTTCATAAATGTACACTCTTTCATCTTTACCCACAGAGGAGGGAAAAAAATCACTTCGTCTCATAAATGTCTGCGCTCTTTTATGTAAATACATCGGCATTTTTTTGTTTCGTTTTTTTTTATTTTTTTTTTTTTTTTATTCTCTCGCTCTGCTGGGAAAAATATGTTAGTGAAGTGGTTTGAACCCTGAATAGGACACAAATGCAGAAAGAAACGCAGAAATATGAGCAGGAAAGGAGAAGAAAGGAGATGCCAAGCCACTGAAAAACATACACACAATTACACAGAGTGGGTTTTTTTCTTAACCACATCCTCTCGAGAAGAAAACAATATATAATAAAAGAACGAGGCAAAAAACATGACAAAGACTGCTCAGTGCTTTGCCTTCTGGAGGCTCTGTAGCAGTCCTAGGAAACATCCAGAAACTCACAGAAAGGAAAGAACCAAAAACACACAAGGAGACTTTTGTGTAAATCTGGCAACCTGGGTCTGAAAGTATTAAAGGTTTTATAGACACCGAGGGTTTGTATTAGACTCTGAGGGCAAGTAGGGTTCACTGTGGGCCTCATCACTCATTTTTGGATGATTCAGTGAGACAGACGGTGGGACCGATGGCCGAACATATTCAGCTGAGGCATCTCGTGCCCTCTAGTGGCTACAATCTGGCATCACGTGACACAATTGAGCTCCACTCCGAGGACATGGTCATGTTTTGAGGCTTATCAACAGCACACAACATAACATAACATAACATAACATAACATAACATAACATAACATAAGCATTAATGACAAAACTGACCCCAGTTTCCCCAGTATGGGAAAATGAGTTTGGTTTGTCAAAGCAAAAAAGAAATTCATTTTCAGACAGATAAAAACCAAAAGACAAGCTGCCGCAAGTGTAAATCACTGAATATATCACAGAAATGTAAAATGACCAAAAAAAAAAAAAAAAAAAAAAAAAAAAAAGGATTTTCACTGATAACATCAGATTCACATTTAAACCTGATGATTCACTGCAAAAAAAAAGAAAGAAAAGAGAGAAAGAAAGAAAAAACAGATGCAAGTTAGTGAAATCCACAGAGGCCATCCATCATTATAATTTCTTCTGTCCTGCTCCAAGAAAAATAATTGTAATCGCCAGAAAACAAGTTTGTAATTCCACGACTAAACTCAATGCCAAGGATTGACGAATCTTTTTCTTTCACTGGACCATTTTTCTTTCCATTATGCAGATAAACTACAACCAACCAAATCATGCTCTCATAAAAAAAACAAAAAACAATTATCTAGAGAATGATATTTGATCTTAAGATAACAGGACTGTAAGAAAAAAAAAAAAAAAAAGGGAAAAAAAAAAAAGCAGATGGCCTCTCTGGACTTTCATAGTAAGTGGCTTGATGATATACATTATACACATTATACACAGTGCATGATTAGACCTGCATCCTCGACTAATGATCTGACTAAGTGGAGAGAAGTCAAGTGTGAAAGAGTGTGTGGTGAGTCAGACAGGTTAACCAAGCACACACACACACACACACACACACACACACACACACACACACACACACACAGTGCATCAGGTAATGGTTTGAGATGAGAGTCCTGACAATGCAGTGTGTGTGTGTGTGTGTGTGTGTGTGTGTGTGTGTGTGTGCGCGTGTGTCCATCTGTTGCTGGGTGCAAAATCATCAGTACGGCTTTTGATCTACTTTGACACAACATATGGGACACACACACACACACACACACGCACTCTTTTTGTTGTTTCTTCACCGCTGCTCTATGCTCTAAAATGATTTGATTGGCTGCTATTTTTACACAGGAGCCGACTGTGGCATGCTGTCAGATCCTAAAACAGAGAAAGAAAAAAAAGAAAAGCAAAACAAAAAAAAAAAATCAGAAAGCAGCAACATATGGACAGGCAGAAATCCCTGATAGATGGGTTAAAATTCACAGGTTAAAAATAAATGAAATTTAAAAAAAAAAAAAAGAAAAAGAAAAAAAAAAAGGCAAGTGCATATCAGATATGTTTCAGTAATGTCAGTTCAAAATGTCGATTTTACATCAACAGTCAAAGATGGATAGACAGTGCTTCAAAACTAAAAAAAAAATTTTAAAAAAATAGATTAAATAGCTCTCTGCTCCATAACCATCTTTTTTTTCTCTCTGCACCATCACACAGTTATTTTCCCTTTTAATTTCAATAAACAAGATTGGAATAACTTAGATAATTAATGTAAACAGCAGCGAGGATGTGTATAACAACAACCAGCTCATAAATCATTACAACCAACAACGAATAGCAAACAAAACCCAACTAGACAAGGACGTTCCGTAGCCGAGACAGAAAGAGAGAAAAAGATATATATATATAAAACAGAGAGAGAGAGAGAGAGAGAGAGAGAGAGAGAGAGAGAGAGAGAGAGAGATCCCTAGTGCAACTCCCATAGAAGTGAATTTCTACAATGATTAGCAAGAACAGCCTCAGGTTTGGGCAGCAGCCAATATCAGCGAGCTATCCCTTGTTCACCTCACATTCAACAAACAAACGAAAGTCTTCCGGGACTCCGTTTTCACTCATAGGCCTGTATAAGATGTATAAAGTTGAATAAAATGTGGCACTTTAATGATGTAAAAAGAAATTATCTGCACCTCTCAGGAACCACTCTCTAGTGGCCCAAATAGATTTCCTCTAACGCTGCTGGCTTTTCAGGCTTTTTGTTTTCCATCCACTGACTGCTTTTTCCCACTCTCAGGGTGGATGACAAAAAAAAAAAAAAAAAATCAAAGCTCATTTGCACTCACCTATTATAAGATGTCAGATAATTGAATCGTTTAAGGATTCAAAATCCATCCATTAAAATGGATGCCATGTTTCGATTCATAGCCTTTGAGGAGCACTTTTCATTAAAAACGCCAGTGTTCCATCCCCCCCTCTTTCTCTCCCTCCTTCTCTCAGTATAGGCACGTTTTCACCACAGGAACCTTTTCAGGAAATCAGGAACCTGGGAACATTTCTATCCCAGGAACCTTTTCAGGGATACAAGCACTTCGGGAACATTTTCACCACAGGAAAAGTTACAGGATGTCAGAATCTTTGGGAAAATTTTCACCGCGTGAATCTTTACAGGAATCCAGGAATTTGGGAAGCTTTTCTACCCAATGAACCTTTTCAGTTTAACAGCACTTTAGGAAGATTTACACCACAGTTCATTTTTACAGGAATTTCAGAACATTTGGACACATTTTCCTACAGGAACATTTAACAGAATTCAGAAAGTTTTGATATATCATCACTACAGGAAACCTATCAGGGATACGAATGACCAAGCCTTTACCTGGCTTTAGCTAAGGAAGGTTCGACATGAAGTGAAGTTTCTGTTAACACTCTTGAGGTGATTACTTTCCTATAACGGCATGTGCTGAAGTGTTTGATTCCTTTCACACCAAAGCAAATTCCCAATGCGAACAATTTGGTATTTATTAAAGAACGTCACTACATACGTTTTATCTGTTTATAGATAAATTTGATGTAGTGGAATGTTCGTGAATGAGGTTAACTCCTATTATAATTTCCAACAGTTTCCAATGGTCTCTCTTTTTTTTCGTTTTTTTGAAGTTAAGACAATAAAATGCAGCTTATGTTACCAAGGAACTGCAAAGCCCTCCAAAGTAAACACATTCTTGAGTCAGAAAACTTTTACACGTTTATAAGTGCGCTTATGTGGAGCAAGTCCAGGTGTAAGATGTTAGACATGACAACATGTTAGAACCTTCTTAAAACAAATTCTGACCAATCAGAATCGAGAATTCCTAATGCTTGTTTTATATCAGAGGTAAGGTGGTGTGGTTATGACACGCAAAGCATAAAACTGTGGGTTTCAGGCTTCTGGGTACAAGTTAAAAATGCAGATTCCTACTCAAAGATTACATTCCAAACTGGAAACATCAAGGCTTTCCTACCCTCCCCCTTCTCCTAAAGAACTGAGAATCGTATTTGTGATTTCAGTTGGCTGTGGAAATTTACATTACGCTGGCCAAGACTTCCTGCAGCGCAATTCTCACTTATCTGCTGTCTCACTGTATCAGATAGCCAGGTCAAGTGGAGCACGCCCTGATTTTGCCGTGTGACAAGCGTCCCTGTGTCAACAAGAATGGATCTTAAATTTTAATTGAACATATCCATAGGACAGGAAATGGCCTGGGCCCCCAAGTATTGTGGGGCTCCTCAAAGGCTGATCAGTTACTTCCCTGGAAATGTTGAATGTCAAAATGCTGGAGGCCGTGTAAAAGTAAAAAACATCTTAGGAAAAGAAAGCCCCTAAGCAGGCTCCATCTTATTAGCATGTTCTCAACTTACACATGTTTAAATGCATGCAGGCATGGTCAAGAAGAAGCCAAGAAACAATGAGGCAACCATTTTACTGTCTAGTTGAACCTGGGTATCAAGTAGCAAGCTTGATAACTAATCGTAGTATCCATCTATCCATCCATTTGCTCTACCGCTTATCCTACACAGGACTACGGGGAGCCTGTAGCCTTTCCCAGGACACTTGGGGCACAAGGCGGGGGACACCCTGGATGGGGTGCCAACCCATCACAGGGCAGAATTCACACACCCATTCACACACTACGGACAATTTGGAAATGCCGATCAGCCTACGATGCATGTCTGTGGACTGGGGGAGGAAACCAGAGTACCCAGAGGAAACCCCCGAAGCACGGGGAGAGCATGCAAACTCGGCAAACACAGGGTGGAGGTGGGATTCGAACTCCTAACCCCCGAGGTGCGAGGCAAACATGCCAACCACTAAGCCACCGTGCTCCCTAATCGTAGTATATTATATTATATTATATTACTGAAGTAAGACCAGGAGCCAGGTTCGCTAGCAAGCTAGCTAACATTATGCTAACTATTACACTGCATAATTAATTTTGCTGGCAAGCTAGCCAACATTAGGTTAACTATTATTATATTGTGTAATGAAAAGTAATAGATCATTTTGCTGGCAAGCTAGTGAATGTTATGTTATCTATTACACAAAATGTTTAGAATGTGTCATCAAAACTAGTACCCACTAGCAAGCTAGCTATGAAGTAAAAACTAGTAACCACGTTCACTAGTAAGCTAGCTAACATTAAGTAAACTATTACGACGATGTCATTTGGTCAAGTTTGGTCATTTTTGTCCTTATTTAACCCAAGAATGCGGCAAGAATTAGGACGTGCTTATGAGGAAGCGAGTGAGAGAAGTCCACAGGGGCTTGGTTCTTTCTGAATGAAGCACATCCCAGAAGCATAAAAGAATGTTGCACTTGTGTTACTGTTCAGCGGTGACTCACTTGGCTGACGTGTCACCAAGCGAGCACATTTCCAGCTGTGCGTGTGCATCTGTAACGCGTGTTAGGATCCAGGATCCCGGTTGTAAACACAGCACTGCTGCATTGCAGATGTGACAGGGCACAGCGGAGCTTTGTCCCGAACGCAGCAGCTTAGAGGGCGACGCTATTAAAGTGCATCCTCTTAATCCTCTTGCCGTTCTGGCTCAGCGCTCTTAGCAAGTGCACACTTGGTGTTGGGGGGTGGAATGAGAAACTGCGTCAGCAACACGGAGAGAGCAAAGATGACAGCAGAACACAGGCATTTAGAACATCCTCCTCCAGATTTCGGTCAGTTATTGAAGGAACAGGTTTGCAAACACATACTCGAAACTCTCCTCATCTCTGAGTCACTCGATCTCTGTTTCACAACATGTACAGATTTAAGTCAACAAGAATGAATTCGATCCGATTGCAGACTTCAAACAAATTGTGTACCCTGAAGCCTTGGTTTTCAAAATAGGGTCTGCAAAATTTCTATGTATCTATCTATTTATTTATTTATTTATTTTACAGGGGTAGAAATCACAGTCTGCCATTATCAAAGTTATTATATTTATATTTGACTTCTTATAGTCAATAGTTTGGACACACCTGCTCATAAACAGGTTTTTAATTATTATTTTTTTTTTTTACTTTACACCTAGAAGGCTTTTTTTTTTTTTTTTTTTTTTTTTTTTTTTTTTTTTTTAAAGTCCCAAACAATTTCAATGTAAGTAAAAAAAATGCTCATAAAAATAAATTTTCTTTCTTGAGTCGCTTGAATTGAATGGGTTTAACACCTGGAATCAAATTGATTAATAAAAATTCTTATTCTTGTTCCACGAGTGAAAAGTTCAGGGGGGAAAAAAAAGATCTATGACAGCAATCAATAGCCAAAAATAAAATTGTACATTTTAACTACTGACCCTAATATTTTAATAGTTGAATTATGGCCATAAAACACAGATGTACTGAGGGGTTCCATTGATGACTTCTTGTTTTTTTGTGTTTTTTTTTTTACTGGCTTCAAATCTCTCTTTACATGTGCATTATATATAATCCATACATCCAAAATGTATGCGTATGCAGGCCGTGGCATTTAGTGTCCATGTTACCATAACAGTAGCTCATAGTAGCTCAGTATGTTAGGTGTTCTCTGCAAAAAGTAGCCTACTCCTAATTACTTTTAAAAGATTTCATGTTCAGTGACATTCTATTTAAAAAATGTGGATTCGAGGGGCTATTTTTTTTTTTTTTTAAATCCTTCTTAAATTTGTAACACAAACTTTCCTTAAAAGACCCATTTTTGGCAGGTGCCACATCTGGAAAGCATTTAGATTTAAAAGTGTACATGCCGATTTATTTAACAGGTTATTAAACGAATGATCCAGCCCTTTCAGTCGGATCGAAGTTTCGTTCAGGTATGTAAACGTAGCCAAGTCGTTTTGAACGGTGTTCACTTTTTCGGCAGGATGGTATGTTGCCATGGAAACAGTCCAGCCTGATGTGGTAGGGCAGAGCTTGGCATGCCCGGTTGAGCATGATGCCCATCAAACACTCATCATCCTCTGGTGTGAAGACAGAGGAGGGTACAAACCCTACACATAAGCAGCTAGTGTGTGTGGGGGGGAAAAAATCCCACTGTCATAAAGCCGAGGTTATTTTTGGCAGTCAGGGAAAGCTCAAAAGCTGGCAAGGAAGAGGAACGCAGGAGAAAGAAGGATGCAGTGTGGAACTATGGTTATTTACTTAAAAGAAAACCCAAAAATACACCGAAAATGTGTCAGCTCTTTTCTTTGCTTCTCTTCGTCCCTTCATTTGGCACTCATGAGTGGTTTTGCTGCAGTGTGGAGCTCGGCCTCTCTCTTTCTTTCTTTCTTTATCTCACACACATACACACGGGATGTGGACGCCCCATGCTGAGGACTTTGTGACCTCATTTGAATGCTGGGATTTTGCTGATCTCTCGCTCTCCCTCTCTCTCTCCCCTTTCCTATCCCTGCTGGTTTACTACCCCGCTTTTCACACTCCCACAATGACACAACACACACTGCTGCTTGAGATAAGATAATATGAGAAATAATTTGGGTGTGTCTAGTTAGCTACGTTTCCATCGACTTTGTGCGTATAAATAAAAATGTTTTATAAAAGATTTGCAAATTTTGCTGCCAGCAGCTCGTTCCACATCTTACATAAAGTTATTTTATACGAAAACTGCTGTCCCATGAGTTTTGTTTTTAGTGAAAATGGTTCTGTTGAACACATTTCTATTAAGAATTTCTTCTATGTTGTAAAGTGTGTGCATACTTTCTTTCATTTGGCTACCCTGACTTTTCCATCACCTACCGCACCTGATGTAGGAATTTATCATTGGCCTTTTAAATGTGTCCATTTCCCATCAAATTTAAACATCATGTTAATTCAGAGTGGAACTCGTAAAGGTTCTGCTCTCATTTCCATTCCAGGCTGTCCTGCTTTTTGTAAGAAGGGACGTGAAAATATGGATTATGTGTAACTGTAATACTTTTACAAAAATGTTACCATTAGTTTTCCATGACATTCCATATAAGGACAAAAAATTATATGACAAACTCAAATGGTAAAGGGTTTGTCGATATAACTGATAATTGTGGTTTCTGTCGTCTACGCAGCCAAACATTTCAAAATGCTAAATCTGCCTTATGACAGAAAAACAGGCCGGGAGAGAAGGATAGAAAAGGGAGGAGGGACTATTCTCTTCTCCTCTGTGGCCTGCTCTTCAACTGAAATGGTCTCCTGCTGTGCTGAACATTACCAACATCCCTAATGTATTCGGTTCTGCTTAGACAGGGGAATGGACAGACCTACTCCTGCCCTCTTCTCCACTTCTACCAACCCTTTACTCCCTGCTTTAACTCCTTTCTTTTCTCTTTTCCTCTTCTATTCTGCATGCATGACCAACATTGTCACCAACATCTGAGCCATTTTTCTTTCTCCATAACTGAACCCTCTGAGTGCACTGCATGCCATTATCCAAGAGTGCAACAGTACATCACCACACTGGCTTCAGCAATCAGAGCTGAATCTGGACCGAAAGTGCTGCATTAACTAAAGCCCATGTTTCACACATTCAGAAAGTGATTCAAATTTAGAACTCTTTTCCTCTTTCTCTCTTTCATACAGAAATCGCTCCATTGACTGCCATAATCAGCCTAGTTTGGTTTTTAAAAAGAGTGAAATATATATGACAAATCTGTATGGTTAGTTTTCGTTTTTCAAAACTGCAAGCAAAAATGATGCACCAAGAAGCATGAAGGCCAATCACATAAACACACACACTCTTTCTCTTTATCTCTCATACACAAAGGGTCAGAGTGTAATAAATTCATCACTAATGAAGTTGTCTGATACAGTCTCTTGATGGATTCTGCACATCCACTGAGCAAACAGCAATAGAAACAAACAAAAAAAATCACTTATGTTCATCCATTGCCATGGCTGGTCCCACCCTTCTCTGCCAGGGACTGGATGGTGGTAATTAACCTTTGGGGCTTGAGCCAATGAGTAAGAAAGGGGAAAAAGGATGTAGGCAGAGTTTGGTTCCCTTCCTCCCCTGATAACTTCCACTGGACCATATTTTCCTTTATTATCCAGATGAACTACAACTAAGCCCCACCTTGTCTCCTCCTTACCCCCCACTCAGAGCAGGCTGCTTAACATAAGGGTTCTCCAGCAGGTAGCGAAAGTTCTCATAATTGTCTAACATGTACTTGGGGGCATACATGTGCTCTTTAGGGTCCGTGGGAGGGTATTCCTGCACAGAGCCATCAAACCAACCTCCAGTCCGGATCAGCTCACGAATGTAGTTAAGGTCCCGCTTGTCCTCATAGTCACCCCAACGGGGGAAGTCACCATTCTGGGCAGATATGAGTTTGAAGTGGATGCCCTCAGGTGTGAAGCACCAGGAGCAGTGCCATCCGGCAAAGTGGAACGGGCTTCCAACTGACCACTGCACCAGGATGTGTCCTGTGTCATTCTCATATTTGCGGAAATTAGGCATGGTGTAGTACTCGCGCCGGCGCAAGCGGATGCCGTCATTTTCATAGACCTCCTTCAGCATCCCCACTGTGCATCCTGAAACCACTTCAAGAGAGCCAAGCTGCTTCCAGAAAAAACCATAGAGTGATTTGCGCATGTGGATGGCAAATGGTTCAGTCCAGCCATCAAACAGCTTGAGGAAAAGAATGCCCTCGCGGGCCGGGATCTCGTCAGCGTCATTGATGAGGAAAACATCATCAGACCTTGCACCCCGCACTCGACCCATGCCATTCCGTGTAAGGAAAGTGCGCAGGTAGTCATCAGCAATCCAGCCATCCTGTCGGCCACCTTCAGGAAAGTGGTCCAGGAATACATAAAGGATCTTATGACGCATGTAGTCGTAAGTGCCATTGAGCAGCAGATGCAGGAAGCTCAGCGGGCGCCTCTCTCCGTATGCTGTGAAGTTGGACTCGCATACAAGGAAGAGGTCAACAGCATCAACCAGCTCATGGAAGCGGGCGTGGAGTAGGTCAAACTCATGGTTGATGTTAATGGCATTAATGACGCGTCGTGGCTTCTCACGAGGGGTCAGTCTCTCTTTAGTGGGCAGGTTTGAGTGGTATACCATTGTAGGCACTCCACAGTAGGGACCATGCCAACCAGAACGGCATACACACTTTACAAGACGCTTGCCGCGTTTGAGCTTCAATCGGGTGGGACTGGAGTCTTCCACCAATTTTGCTCGAGCACTGGAGTCCTCTGCAATTTGCAAGATGTTCCTATGATGGACCCCAGCCATTGTAGGCTTACCTTTCCCTGCCCCAGAATCATCTCTTAGGGGCACTATCTCTGTCCCCTGCCGGAAACACAGAGCGCCAGCTTTGGTGCGGACAAAGTAGGGTGTGTTGTCCTCCTGGAGGATGAAGTGGCGCTTGTGTAAGTCACCCAGAAGCATGATGGGGTCTGGAGTTGACGCACCCTGGGGTTCCTGCTTTTTCATTACCACACTGGGAGCATTCGATCTCACAATGTCCATTCCCTGGTGCACTGCACTACTGGGTTGCCACATGATCAACTTCATGTCTTCCTTCTGCTTTCATTCCACAAAGATAATTAAAAAGTAAAGATGTGGTCAAAGTTTGAAACACGGGTATAAATTGCACTATATGACCAAAACTATGTGGACACCTGACCAGGTTGGTGTGGAAGAACTTGAGTGGCGTGCACAGAGCCATGAAGTCACCCCTACTGAACACCTTTGGGATAAACTAGAACACAGACTGCCACAGGCCTTCTCGCCTGTCATGACTCACTAATTCTTTTGTGGCTGAATGTGCAAATCCCTACAGTTACGTTTAAAAATCTAGTGGAAAGCTTTGCCAGAAGAGTGGAGGCTGTAATAGCAGCAAAGGGAGGACCAATTCCATATTAATGCCCATGGTTTAGGAATGGGATGTTCAACAAGCACATACGGATGTGATGGTCAGGTGTCCGTAATACTTTTAGCCATATAGTGTATATACACTATATTTCACATATATTAAAGCCTTTTGGACATCACAGTAATATACAAAAGCAACAATTTTCTTTACCTCAGGGTCTGGATCCTTGTGTTGCGGTTCCTCTGGTCTCACCCAAGGCTGTGGTGCTCTGGGTTCTCCAGCCATGTTCAACTCCACTCCTGCACCCATGCCCCCGGTTCCTTCCTGAGCCCGGTGCCTGGTCTCTGAGGGTCTAAGGACTGGTGGGGGTCCCTCTTCTGGAGAGGCACTGGACAGAGGGGTGGCTTTCTCTTTCCAGAAGAATCCAGTCACCATGATAAAGGACTTGATGTTTGGGTAGGGTGCTGTAAGTTCCCGTAGCAGAGACACGTAATGCAGGGCCTTGTAATAGTGCAGGAAAGAAATGACACACAGCCCCACGGTGCAAAGCAAAAACACTCTGTGACGTCGCATTTTCATCCTATAAATATATAAACAGGGGGTGGGGTGGAGAAAAAGAAAAGCTTCATTAGAAATTATTGGGATTTTAAACTCCAAAATAAGCTTTCCTCACATGCTAACCCATGCAATTTATTCAGATTCAGCTATGCAAATAAAAATGAGCATTGATAGACCACACAGTATCCATCTTGTAGTGAAGGTCAGGTTAGTTTAATGCAGGACCCTCTCCCATCATTTAAGGTCATCTCACTCGCTCCCAGCCTCTCATTCATCTTTATGTTCTGTATCGATTGCAGTCCACCTTAAGCAGGAAAACCAGACGGAAGCAGAGACACCCAATCTGGCTGAAATAGCATCTGATACACAGGCTGAATGTCAAATTGCTCTGGCCTAGAGCCCATGGCCCTCCATTTTGCAGCTAAATCTAGAGAGGTCGTATTTTTCATAGCTGGGTCTGCCGCAGGAGGATACTGTAAGAGAGTTATGAAAAGAGCAAGAGACACTCTCACGTTAAAAAAAAAAAAAAAAAAAAAAAAAAAAATTCACAAAATCTGATGATGAGAATGAAGCCATTGTGGCTCTGATGTGACCCTTGTCAAAAAGACTTCTGGCTTGTCTTCAACTGTACAAGCTGTGTGCATGAATAGAGAAAGATTCAGAGGACAAAAAGTGAAAGAGAAAGAGAGGGTGTATTTGGCTTTATTCTGCCAGGCCTGATTTCCTGTTTCTCTGTGTTTTTATTCCTTTTCTATTCCCACTTGCCTATTCTTCTTTTTCAGGCCTGCATGCCCTCTGCTTTCCTTCCGTTTCTCTTCTCACACAGAGTAACAGCAGGGAAGGTGGTTAAGTGCTTGGAGAGAGTGTGACAGGAAAGAATGAACAAGCATGACCGGATGAATAAAAAGGCTTCTTCTGTCTCTAAACATTATTGTTCCTGGGCACTCAGAAAGAAAAGCTGTTAGCATCTTTTTAAATGTACAGCTGCAAAAAGCACAGAAAATGCAACAGGGTTTAAGTGCTTGCTAGATTAATGAATTTATTATAAAACTCGTGATAATGGACAGAACAAGCGCTGCAGAGATGGGGTCATTTTTAGAAAAATGGTGACACTGCCTTTTTGGAAATCCAGTTTTGAAAGACTTTAAATGCTATGGTTCATGATCTACTCCATTCTTATTGGCATATTCTGAGCTGTGCAAAGAATTTGGCATGAACCGTTTTCTTATTTCTTATCAGTTTCGGTATGTGTGAGGTCATAAAAAAGCCTATCACAGAAAAGGCAGCTGGGTGCTTGCTAGATCATTATGATGTCTGACATGAGCTATCTGGTTAAGCACCACATGTTAAAGTGCATTACTACATTACTCCTGCTTTGCTATTTTCTTCTTTAGTGTGGAGGTTATTCAAATGGAATAAATTGGTTCAGTGAGCTACCTACATAGCTACATAGTTAGGTAGCATCTGTAAGTGGCACTGAAATATAGCAAAGCAAAGTCCAGTTTTTTTCTTTCAGAAAGCAGAAACTGCAGCATCTTGTTCTCTTCCACTGACTCATTTTCCAAAGTTTCAGGGTCAATAGCAGCTCATCCATTTTTTATTTATTTATTTATTTATTTTAAATCGACCAATGTGATGAGTCTCACACATCTGGTTTCTTCTGCCTATCAAAGTTAAAGAGATAGATAAAGTCCACCCGAAGCAAAAGTAAATGCTACTAGAAGCAAATGCATGTCCTTTCCCCTTCAGTGAAATTAGAGTTTTCATTTTCTCTTTTAGAAACCAGAGACCATAGCACATGCTGGTATCTTACAGTGGCTCATCTTTCCAAAGTTTGCAAATTTGCAGGGTCACCTAGATGAACCTAATACCTCTTGGGTCCTTTCCCATTCAAGTGACCTGTTTTGTTTTTTTTCCACCAGGCATTTTTTTTTTTTTTTGTCTTCAGTCCTTCAGTCTGTCTGCTCCTTAACCATACTAATCTGGGATCTGTCTTTTGTTCTGTGTTCTTTCTTACTAATGAAGAACTGATGCTAGATAAGGTGGCAGCTATGGTAGTAATTCAGACAAGCCAAGAGTGCAAGAGTGCATGGAAGATGGGAAAACTTTTACTGCCAATAACATCTTAGCTTTCTTCTTTTCCTTTCGGCTGTTCCCTTCAGGGGTCGCCACAGCGAATCATCTGCCTCCATCTAGCCCTATCCCCTGCATCCTCTTCTCTCTGACTGACTACCTTCATGTCCTCCTTCACTACATCCATAAACCTCCTCTTTGGCCTTCCTCTCGGCCTCCTGCCTGGCAGCTCTAACCTCAGCATCCTTTTACCGATATATTCACTCTCCCTCCTCTGAACATGTCCAAACCATCTCAACCTGGCCTCTCTAACTTTGTCTCCAAAACATCTCACATGTGCTGTCCCTCTGATGTACTCATTCCTGATCCTATCCATCCTCGTCACTCCCAAAGAGAACCTCAACATCTTTAGCTCTGCTACCTCTAACTCTTCCTCCTGTCTTTTCCTCAGTGCAGCTGTCTCCAAACCATACAACATCGCTGGTCTCACTACTGTCCTGTACACCTTTCCTTTCATTCTTGCTGGTACTCTTTTATCACACAACAGACCTGACACTTTTCTCCACCCATTCCAACCTGCCTGCACACGCTTCTTCACCTCTTTTCCACACTCCCCGTTGCTCTGGACTGTTGACCCTAAGTACTTAAAATCCTGCACCTTCTTTATCTCTTCTCCCTGTAACCTCACTGTTCCACTTGGATCCCTCTCATTCACACACATGTATTCTGTCTTGCTGCGACTAACCTTCATTCCTCTTCTCTCTAGAGCAAACCTCCACCTCTCTAGAGTTTCCTCCACCTGCTCCCTGCTCTCACTACAGATCACAATGTCTTCCGCAAACATCATAGTCCATGGAGATTCCTGTCTGACCTCATCTGTCAGCCTGTCCATCACCACCGCAAACAAGAAGGGGCTCAGTCCGATCCTTGATGCAGTCCCACCTTCACCGTGAACTCCTCTGTCACACCTACCGCACACCTTACCATTGTCCTACTGCTCTCATATCCTGCACCACTCTAACATACTTCTCTGCCACTCCAGACCTCCTCATACAATACCACAGCTCCTCTCTTGGCACCCTGTCATACGCTTTCTCTAAATCTACAAAGACACAATGCAGCTCTTTCTGACCCTCTCTGTACTTCTCCATCAACATTCTTAAAGCAAATATTGCATCTGTAGTGCTCCTTCTTGGCATGAAACCATGCTGCTGCTCACAAATGCTCACTTCTCCCCTTAGCCTTGCTTCCACTACTCTTTCCCACAACTTCATTGTATGGCTCATCAGCTTAATACCTCTGTAGTTTCCACAACTCTGCACATCTCCCTTGTTCTTAAAAATCGGCACCAAAACACTTCTCCTCCATTCCTCAGGCATCCTCTCACTCTCTAAGACCTCGTTGAACAACCTAGTTAAAAACTCTACTGCAATCTCTCCTAGACACTTCCATACCTCCACTGGTATGTCATCAGGACCAACCGCCTTTCCTCTCTTCATCCTCTTCAAAGCTCTCCTAACTTCACCCTTGCTAATCCTTTCTATTTCCTGCTCAACAATATTTGCCTCTACTACTCTTCTCTCTCTGTCATTTTCCTCATTCATCGGTTCCTCAAAGTACTCCTTCCATCTTTCCCTCACCCTCCTGTCACCTGTCAACACATTTCCATCTCTATCTTTAATCACTCTAACCTGCTGCACATCCTTACCATCTCTATCCCTCTGCCTCGCCAACCGATACAAATCCCTCTCACCTTCCTTACTATCTAACCTTGCATACATGTCCTCATAAGCTTTCTGTTTGGCCTTTGCCACCTTCATCTTAACCTCATGCTGCATCTCCCTATATTCCTGTCTACTTTCCTCCGTCCTCTCACTGTCCCACTTCTTCCTAGCTAACCTCTTCCTCTGGATACTCTCCTGAACTTCCTCATTCCACCACCAAGTCTCCTTATCTTCTTTCCTCCTTCCAGATGACACACCTAGCACCTTCCTACCTGTCTCCCTGATCACTTTGGCTGTAGTAGTCCAGTCATCTGGAAGCACCTCCTGACCACCTAAAGCCTGTCTCAACTCCTCCCTGAAAACCGCACAGCACTCTTCCTTTTCCAACTTCCACCACTTTGTCTTCTGCTCTGCCTTTGCTTTCTTCATCTTCCTCACCACCAGAGTCATCTTACACACCACCATCCTATGCTGTCTAGCTACACTCTCTCCTACCACTACTTTGCAATCGCTAATCTCCATCAGATTACAGTGTCTACATAAGATATAGTCCACCTGTGTGCTCCTGCCACCACTCTTATATGTCACCCTGTGTTCCTGCCTCTTCTGAAAGTACGTGTTCACCACAGCCATCTCCATACTTTTAGCAAAGTCTACCAACCTCTGTCCTTCTGGGTTCCTTACCTGAAGACCAAACCTGCCCATCACTTCCTCATCCCCACTATTCCCTTCATCAACATGTCCATTAAAGTCTGCCCTAAAGTGTGGTTTAGTCTGCCCTATCACCACTCTCTCACCTCTGGGAACACTGCATCACTTCCTCAAGCTCGCTCCAGAATCTGTCTTTCTCCTCTTGCTCACAACCTACTTGTGGAGCGTAAGCACTAACAACATTCAACATCACACCTTCAATTTCCAGCTTCAGACTCATCAACCTATCTGACACTCTATTTACCTCCAGAACATTCTTCACAAACTCCTCCTTCAGGATCACTCCTACTCCATTTCTCTTCCTGTCCACACCATGATAAAACAGTTTAAACCCTGCTCCAATGCTTCTAGCCTTGCTCCCTTTCCACCTGGTCACCTGGACACACAGAATGTCGACTTTCCTCCTCTGCATCATATCTACCAGCTCTCTGCCTTTACCCGTCATCGTACCAACATTCAAAGTCCCTACTTTCAGTCCTAAACTCCTGCCTTTCCTCTTCTCTCTCTGCCTACGGACACACCTTACTCCTCTCCTTCTTCGACCAACAGTAGCCCAATTTCCACCAGTGCCCTGTAGGTCAACGGCACCGATGGCGGTCGTTGTTAACCCGGGCCCCAACCGATCCGGTATGGAAGTCATGCTAGTGATTTGCATATTGAATTTGAGAAAAGTTTTACGTCGGATGCCCTTCCTGACCCAACCCTCTCTATTTATCCGGGCTTGGGACCGGCACAAAAAGTACACTGGCTCGTGACCTCCTGTGGCTAGATTGCCAATAACATCTTAGCAAGTGAAAATATTTTGAATATGGCTAAATTTATATCACCCTGTCATTGAGAGATCACAAGTTTGAATCCTGACAATGCCACAGACTTCAGTAGCCAGGGGTCCAAGAGAGCATAATTAGCTGCGCTCCCTGGGCTACGCCAGAGGTGCCAACATTGCTAACAAGAAAGTTCTAGCAGGAAGAAAAAGAACAATGAAAAAACAGAACTGTACCACAAAATCTCTAGCGAGATTCGTCTCGGCCAAGACGGTTAATTTTTTCCCCCCAGACTACCAAGCAACAGTAAGAAAATAAGACAATAGTCTACTTAATCATAAAGTGTGCTTCCTTTTTTGTGTTTACCAATCAAAGAGATGACAGTCTCACCTTCTTGGTTTCTATTGGCTCACAAGGCTGAGGATCGTCAATTCACAGGCCAAAGTTCACCTAGAAGTTGGTGCGAAGTGAAAGTAACCACTATCAAATGTGTGCCTTTGACATCCTGCGTCCTTTCCCCTTCGGTGAATTAGCTTTTCTGCCAGGTGAAATCTATTCGTATTTAGACTGACTGCAGCTTTATCTGAAAAAGAAGGAAAGCGTAGTTTTCAGGTATCAAGGTCAAAAATCGTAAATGCTACACCTAAAACGCATATGTTTACTCTCTCCCCCTGTCAATCAGAAAAATGCTAGCCAATCAGGGGCATCTATTAGGTCATGCCTGTCGAGTGGTACAGTATGACCCTGTCCGATTTGTAGCTGCCATGCTATGGGGGGAATATTGCAATCAATCTATCTGTCTAATCATATTCCTTTTGGATACAAAAAGCAATAGATCATGGGCATAGACCTATACTCACACTGCTAACACTCTATAGTGCGTGTTTATTCAGGCACTGATATTGTTTCCTCAAACACTCTCCCCATGAGGACTGGTTCAAAACCCCAGGACTCTTAACACTGCCAAGAACCCAAACAGTTCCATTGCCTCTGCTGTAACACACATCAATCGAGCCTCTGTATCTCTCCCCCATGGTTTGTTTGTTGTTATAGCCACCTGTTAATCTAAGGGAACACAAATCTCAGGATTGGCAAGAAGACTGCGGACAGGCCGGACAGGGAGCCAGTCAAATTAACAAACCAAATATTTGGATCTTATGCTTTGGCAGATTTGCTGATAATAAACAGAGGGTGATATAGCTTGACAGTGAAACACATAACTGGAACGTGGTGTATTCAGGAGTGAAATGTGTGATAATTTGATGCTAACAAACCTCTTCCTAATGTCAGTCATACCACCCGCTGCTGCTGCAGGAGTGGGCGAGGCAGAAATAAACATTAATGGCTTTGTGGGTAATAGGACTATTAAAATGGTGTATGATTGGACGGTTACCTCACCACTGATGTTTTCGAAATAGTGATTAAAATGTATTTGTCTATTACTATCTACATGTTCATTATTTACAAAAATACACAAGGATGTGCAAAGATTTATAAATAAATGAGCAACTCCAGTGTGTGTGTTCTTAAATGGTTAATTAATAACGTGATCTTTTTAGACTAGGTTATTGTAATGTGAAAATTTAAAACTGCAACACCCCCAGTGGGTAACCATGGGTACATTGAAGGAAAATTGGGTGCAACTGGGAGCCAAAACTGGGTATAACACAATAAACTTCCTCAACAAACAGAAACAAAATCTAAAAACACAGTTGTCCCACTGTGAGCCCTAGATACACACATACAAGAACACGAGCCATTCAAGACAGAATTGACCTGACTGGAGACTGGAAGACCATAAAAGAACACCATGAGTCTGCAAAGAAATTCCCAGCCTAAATGGCCAAAACAGTGCAATCGATGTGCTGTGCCATTTTTCATAGAAAATATCCCAAATGGCAGAAACCTATTCTGTGTGACAAAAGGGGCAGCCTTTTGTCGAAAACTAGGTCACGGACCTCGCCCTTAGACAATGTCTCCTGATGGACGGTGGAATGTTCCAGAAATAGCTGGAATTTATTTATGGACATAAAGATGTGGACGTGCTCTCTGGTGAGCACGTCCACCCTGCCCTCTGTCAATATCCATTTCATACCATTTAAACAGGCCAGTAACAGCTCAGATGATGTTCCCCAGCACAATCTGGGCTAATTTTTGCTGACTTTGCAGGCAGCTAGTGAATATTGTGTCCTTGCCGTGTCCTGGTCTTGGACTCACTCCATACATTCTCTGGCTGCCAACAGCTGGTCATGATGATCCCATTGCTGTTAACCTCCTTAACCATGAGCTGGCTATGATCATCTGGACCCTGACTCAAGACATCGACACGCGCGTTGATTTCTTTCTCAGTAAGCATCTCGATGCTACTAATGATCGTGCATAACTACTGGATTTAGTGACAAGCTTCGTTAAGACTCTCCACATTGAAGGCCATCTGTCGTCTTGCACGCAATTAAAGTACGACAGATGTGCTGTGACTTGGACCACGTTGATGGGCTTCTCAGCAAAGGCATATCACTTTCCTAATCTCCTGCTGGGTGACATCCCTACCTCTAGTGTTTAATATTCATGCCTGCATGGAGACTTTTAGCTGGATCAAATGTGTTATGCTGCTTTTATATGCTCCCTGGCTGTTGGCTGTAGTGTACTGCTAACATGAATCTATTTTGGTATCGTTTTGGTTGTACATGTCTGTCCATGGCTTGATCGGTGACCACTAAGTGTCATATTTGTAAAAATGAAGAATTACTTTCCATGGACCACTGAAATTGTCCTTTCTTTACCCATAAAAAAGTGAAAAGGTCAGGAACCATGGTATCAAAATGCCATTTGTAATTATGACTTAAAGAGACATTCACATGCCTGTATTTCTAATTCAACCATACTCTCAGGTACCATACTGGTACCATACTGTACCATTCCTTGTTGCTGGTGTGGTATCATGAAGGCTTTTGTACCTTTAGTATGTACATGGTACACAACTGTACCTTAACAAACCACAGATGAACCTTTAAAGCTTTACTCTAATTAATGTTACACCACATGTAGGCATATACTAAAAGGTGCAAAGGATGTACCCTTGCTCGTACACCACCCCACCCCCACCCCAAAGGATTTTACATTCAACCTATCTGAATTAGAGCTCTTTATTATCAAACCTAAAAGTCGAAAATAAAAATTCTTAAAACATATAAATCAGCTGATACATTTACATTTATTCATTTAGCAGACGCTTTTATCCAAAGCGACTTACAAATGAGGAAATGCAGGCAAAGCGATATATCAAGCGGAGAACAATACAAGTAGTGCTACCATACAAGACTTTTAATTTAATTCTAGAGAAGCAAAACAAAGTGCGCAGAGTAGAGGTGTAAGAGTTAGTGTAAGTGCAGTTTACCACTGCAACAGTGGTACCACATGATACTTTTGGTTAAAATACTGGACAAGGGCTCCCGATGGGTGCAGCTGTCTAAAGTTTAGCCTTATCATTGGAAGGTCATCAGTTAGAATCCCACAGTCAAAGGTGTAGAATATGGTCCAATAATATAGCATAATGTGGACCAGATGGCTATTTTTTCTGATATGTGCCAAGCAACAATAAATAAATAGCAAAACAATAATGAGTGCCTTCTCCATTTTTTACTGACAAAAGAGACCAGAGTTCTGCTTTTTTGTTTTTTGATGATTCACAAGACCAAAGTTTTGCAAATTAACCGGTCAAAGGTCACCCAGATAAAACTGGCATGAAGCAACGATACTTGTAGAAAATACTTGTAAAAACTCCACAATCCCAAACACAACCCCATAGCCCTGGGCCCCAGATACTCTGAATCCCAAACACAACCCCATAGCCCTGGGCCCCAGATACTCTGAATCCCAAACACAACCCCATAGCCCTGGGCCCCAGATACTCTGAATCCCAAACACAACCCCACAGCCCTGGGCCCCAGATACTCTGAATCCCAAACACAACCCCACAGCCCTGGGCCCCAGATACTCTGAATCCAAACACAACCCCATAGCCCTGGGCCCCAGATACTCTGTATCCTAAACACAACCCCATCGCCCTGGGCCCCAGGTACTCTGAATCCCAAACACAACCCCATAGCCCTGGGCCCCAGATACTCTGAATCCTAAACACAACCCCATAGCCCTGGGCCCCAGGTACTCTGAATCCCAAACACAACCCCACAGCCCTGGGCCCCAGATACTTTGAATCCTAAACACAACCCCATAGCCCTGGACCCCAGATACTCTGAATCCCAAACACAACCCCACAGCCCTGGGCCCCAGATACTCTGAATCCCAAACACAACCCCATAGCCCTGGGCCCCAGATACCCCGAACTGAGCATCATGCTGGCAAAAATAAGATCAAATTGTAAGCTTTGGCTCTGAAATAGAGGTGAAATGGTATGATCTTTTTTTTTTTTTTTTAATCGCAGCATCACAATTCATGTATTGAAAGAGGACGACACTAAACAGAATGAAATGCCAAATAAATCTGCAGAGACGGAGCAACTATTAAAATACTTGCAGTCTGCTAAACTATTTATTAAAATGGACTTAAGAGGACTGCTCTTATCCTTCTGTAATTTATCAAGTGAACATAGCAATACAAGTTCCTTGGCCTGCCATCTGGCAGGTTCTTTAAAAACTGGCCAAAATTTGATGACTCTTTATGACATCACCACGTATGCCGGTATAGGGTTAACATTAATGATGTGTCTGTATCAGATTTCTTAATGCCAGTATACCTTCACACCTCTGGTTTGAAAATGTAGTTTGTGTCTGCTGGATCCGTTACACGATGCCTGAGCTGTTCTCCAGTTTCACTGTGATGTTGCTTCACACCCAAGAACGGCGGTAGACAGACAGCCAGCAGGCACCGGAGCAGATCAGGGCACAGACCCACACTGAATAATACAACGAGATTAAACGAGGGATAAGGTGGAAGAGCAGGAGCAGAGGAAAGACAGGGAAGGATAGATAGAGAGAGGAACAGGCAAGGTGAGGAAAGGGCTAGCCAGCAAAAAGTATTCATCAATAATGGAAGTGTACTGGGCTGAGAGCAGAGGATTTCGCCCAGCTGATTGGACTTTGTGCGACTTTGTGCGAATATGTGTGAGTGTGAGAGTGTGAGAGTGTGTGTGTGTGTGTGAGTGAGAGAGTGATGCTCCTGCAGCCTGTCTCCCAGAGCCAAAGTGAACAAATCTGGTCTCCTCTGAAATGGAGTTCTACAATCCACCGAGTCACCTCAATGCCCTCATCAATAATGCAGCTAAGCCGTTACAGGAGGAAAAGATCTCCTCTGAGCTCTCTGCACATACAAAGCAGAAAATCTGCAAACACACACAGCTGTGCTGGATAATTTAGAGCTAAACCCGAGTTGAGGGCGTAATGAAGCTCCAAATGCCTCTCAAATCTGGACTTTTTGAAAGAGTGAGCCTATAGTAGTGGAGTTTCTTCTCCTGAGACTATACAGTGAACATCTTGATACATAATCAATGATTCAGTGTGTGAAAGACTCATTTAACGTAGCAAACAATTTAATATGATACAGACAACATTTAATATTAAGGCTGAATATTAAGGACTTGTTATGCTATTTTGAACAATGCCAACACAGAGGCCTTACCTCAATCACTGGGACTGGTGGCCACAGAGGCCTCACCTCCTTTACTGTGACAATCAGAGGCCACACCTCCTTTACTGTGACAATCAGAGGCCACACCTCCTTCACTAGGACTAACAGCACAGAGGCCACACCTCCTTTACTGTGACAGTCTGAGGCCACACCTCCTTCACTGTGACTAACAGCACAGAGGCCACACCTCCTTTGCTGTGACAGTCAGAGGCCACACCTCCTTTACTGGGACTAACAGCACAGAGGCCACACCTCCTTTACTGGGACAGTCAGAGGCCACACCTCCTTCACTGGGACTAACAGCACAGAACCCACACCCCCTTTACTAGGACCAACAGCACAGAGACCACACCTCCTTTACTGTGAAAAACAGACGCCACACCTTCTTTACTGGGACTAACAGCACAGAAAACACACCTCCTTTACTGGGACTTATAGACACGTAGGCCACACTTCTTTCACTGAGACTAACAGACAGAGGGCACACCTCCTTTTAGGACTGAAAGAACAGAGGCCATGCCTTTTTCAATGGGACTAACACAGAAGCGACGCCTCTTTCACTGGGACTGACGGAGAGGCCACACCTCTTTCACCTCACCAGGACACACATCTTTATACTTTTCTCTTGACTCACCACCTTGGCCTCAACAGTACGACAGATAATTGGTTAAACACTAAATCAACACAGAACAAAGTCTTTCTCTCTCTCTTTCTCTGTCTCTCTTTCTCTCACACACACACACAAAAATTCTTTAGAGGACGAGCACAGAAGTGCTGATTACTGAACTTCCTGAAATAGTAGCTTCATTTCCGCTAAATAAGATCAGGCAATGTAATTTGGGTTTTCTTATTAACTATGGTCATACCACTGGGTAGTCAGGTGTCTCATATTCACACACCAATACACACTCAGCAAAATAAAACCATCTCACACAGGCACACATGAGTACACATTGCCTACAGATGTCCTATTATAGTTTGTCCCCAGGTGTGTGTCATCATTTGCCAGACTGCATTGTAAACAGTGGACCTCCTGCACAGATTGACAAACTTAAGCTTAAGTGAGACTTAGTTTCTCCTGCAGGCTTTTTTTTTTTTCTTCTTTGTGTTGCACATAACAAAAGTACTACTTTAGCTCTATGCACACGAGCAGAGAGCATGCCATCTGTTCCCCAAAACACATATTTTTAAAGTAGTTAAGTTACACTCTGTAGCATGTAATGAGGTATCTTGATTAAAGTTACCGTTCCACCCACTTTAAATGAGGTGGTTTTGTTAATTGGTAAACCACTTAAGGACATTTTTGGTGTAAAAGCACTTACAACACTGCACCAAATATCTATACTATCTTAACTATATAGGCAGTGCTTTCACTGCACTACACACACCCAAACCATAGGAATCAGTCAATATTTTTCTCACAGAGTTAATGCTTTTATCACAGTATTGTGTTGCTGTTCAAAACCCGATCTGAATTATTTTTTAATTTAATAAAATCACAACCTAACTGAATTGCCTGCAATAATACTGACCTTGGTTCCCAATCCCGTCCTGAGAGAAATAAGCTGTGCATGCACACACTTGAGCATAAGTAGTTTGGAGAGCAGTTGGACGACCACCAAAAATCTACCCACTGGTTATGGAGAGTTTTATCACTAAGGGAATGAATAGCAGGATTTATTTATGGCATTCCTGTTACCATTAGGTTCTTGCAAAAATTCATTTGCATGCACTTTATATTGACTGCTGCCACGGAGCATCAGAGTATGCACATGTATGTCGAGAAGTTGTATACATAGCATTTGTTCACTTGCAATCACTCTCAAGCATCTTGGCTTAGACAATATTTTTGAATAGGGTTAGAATTGTATCGAAGTGTTCATCCATCCACTTTCCATATCGCTTATCCTATACAGGGTCATGGCAGAGCCTGGAGCCTATCCCTGGGAACTCGGGGGACACCCTGGATGGGGTGCCAACCCATCGGAGGGCACAATCGCACACACATTCACATATTACGGACAACTTTGGAAAAGCCAACCATGCCTACAACGCATGTCTTTGGACTGGCAGAGGAAACCGGAGTTACCAGAGGAAACCCCAAAAGAGTGGGGAGAATATGCAAACTCCATGCACACAGGGTGGTGGCTGGATTTGAGCCTCCAGCCCAGGAGGCAAACATGCTAACCACTAAGCGACCGTGCAGTATGCTAGTTATGGTAACTAAGAATAAGTGAAGCATGGGTGGACCTTCTGGCAATATACAAAATAATTGTTCATTAAAAAACAAAACAAAACAAAACAAAAAAAACAAGCAACTTACAGTATAATAAACACACCTCAATGTCTGCCATGTTTTTCATCTAGTCTTGTGAATGGAATTAGCATTAGGTCTAGGCCAAAATGAATACCTGCAATGCTAGATTCCAATTTGGAAAATGAAAATAATAATAATAATAATAATAACAGTATCTTCAAAGACAGCCATCTTATGTTCACTTTCTCTCAGGATGATGATCGCTCAGCCTAGGATCATAGCTTCCTCCCACATGGAGCACGGGAGTAGTGCCGGTGTTTTGTCAACATTAACAATATTGTCTTATTTGATTATAGACACATGCCTAGTGTGGACACTGGACAGCAGGTCAGTGCATTAGCAATGATCTCAGTGTGTTCAGCCAACGTCACACTATTCTGTTGCAGCTGAGCCTGGTGTTCAGGAGGAGCCAGATTGTCAAGTGCAGCAGAGAGAACAAGCTGTTAATGTGGGGAGAGAATACGATGTCTAAATGTATAGATGTCCAGTTTTATTACAGTTTTATTGATTTAATGATCTCGATGAACCACGTGACCTGACAAAAGAGTGGGAGGGGAGAGAGCTTTGCAAAGTACAGTGATATATTTATCTAGCTTATGAAATATGGCTGTCCTTTTTCACCATTTTATTTGTGTCACGTTCTTGGTTTTCTTTGCTTTTTTAAGAAAAACAAACAAACATCTATTTAGGATTTACTCTACAAACATTTGATTAAAACAAGGCAAAGACCAAACCAGGAAAACTAGGCTAGCAAAGGTAATAGTGCTAACTATGCAAGCTGAGACAAAGAGGGCTATGGCGCTGCTGACCAAGTGACCTAACCAAACAAACCCTGTGAGATGAGAGATGTTGAATTTACTACATTGTAATGTAAATATTACATTGTATGATGCAATTCATATTTTAAGCAACTATTTTTACCTGAAGAACTTTTTTTAAACTGTACTTTTACTTACCTCAATCTGCTAACAAAAGCTAAGGTGCTAATCTAGTGAGAATGAAAGCTGAGGCGCTAATAAAAGCTGTAAAAGTCACTGGTATATTGTTGTCTTGAAGTTGGGGGTCAGTGGGTTTCTTAACTTTTCTGGATACTCTATCCTCCTCTGCTAACAAAGGCTAAGGTGCTAATTGAGTGAGAGAGCTGACCTAACGAAAGCTGAGGCGCTAACAAATAAAGCTAAAAAAAAAAAGCTGTAAAAGTCACTGGTATATTGTTGTGTCTTGAAGTTAGGGTCAGTGGGTTTCTTAACTTTTCTGGATACTCTATCCTCCTCTGCTAACAAAGGCTAAGGTGCTAATTGAGTGAGAGAGCTGACCTAACGAAAGCTGAGGCGCTAACAAATAAAGCTAACAAATAGAGCTAACAAAAGCTGTAAAAGTCACTGGTATACTGTTGTGTCTTGAAGTTGGAATTGCTAATCGGTTCAACATTTTATTAGTTCTGTGTAGTTAGCTAAGCTATGTGACACAAATGTGAACATATCTAGATGGCAGAACATTTAGTATATGGTATATGAGCAGAAATTTCACAATATTTCCCAAATCTTCAAATTCTGTGTAACTGAAATGATTTATTTTGTGTTAATTCTCTGTACTGTGGAAATCCCAACAGTATCATCATCAGGAACCATTATACTGCACAATGGCTTTGCTAAGCATGAAAAAGATCTGTTTATTCTGGGATTAGATCACCGTTTACTTAGCTCGTAGCTTAATAGCCTGCATACATTTATTTATTTATTTGTGTCTGTGTGTGTGTGTGTGTTCGTGTAGTATATATTTCATTTCAAATACCACCACCGATGCAGAGAATTCTGCAAACACCCCCCAAAGCCAAGCCTCGTTCACCTGCACTGCTAAAATAAGTGCAACGAATGAGATTGCGTTTCTGGTAATGCCGAGGTTCTCTCACTGTCTAATTCAATTCAAATCACTAGTGCTTTACTGGCACAAATTGCAATGCTCTTTCCGGGCTTTCTCTCTCTATGACACTCTTGTATGCAACACCCACGCTTTTGGTTCTATCTCTACTGCAACTCTCATTTTCTGTCTTTCTCAGAAATATATGCAGGGGCAGAATGACAAGGGAGTAAGAGCTCGCAGTATTTCAGATGTACTGAAACAAGTTCGTTGACCTATCTCAAGCATAGCATCTTACCTCTCGTCTCAAGACATCGGAGGATTCCCGTGATACTCCGTGCATCTCTCTCTCTCTCTCTCTCTCTCTCTCTCTGGAAGTCTGACTCATCTCTGTTCCACTGTTTTTATTTTTCATTCAGGTGGCGGAAGGTCATATCAGGGCAAAGCTACATTTATATTATGGGAACCTTATCCCCTCCCACTCTTACTGTAGTGCACACACCCACTGAACAATGGAAACATGCATTACATGTAAATCTAAGATAACATCAGGCAAAATGAATGAAGCCTTCAAAGCCATAACGCTAATCTCACCACAATTCCATTATCGAACATCCTTTCTTTTAAAGCCTTCATCAGTGTGGCTTCAAATGCCAAAAAATATTTAAGATACTGAAGATAATAATTTGCTCAAGGAAGTTTCATGGCCTATATCCCTACTAATGATTTAATTCTAACTAAATGGTACAAAAATCAGAATGGTGTAGGCGCAGCAACACAGTGATGACACAAGATGACAGTGACATCTTCCCAGCAACCAGATGACAACGCGGAAAGTACTTTTTTTAACGACTCAGTCACAAGTCAGAAAATTTGCAAGGGTGGATGAGGTGTTTCAGAACGATTCTTGAAGAAAGCAACGACAATAAGGCAAGCTTGTGGTTTCGGTGTTCTTTACTGCTGGGGCACTGCTTCCAGCTAGTAAACAGACTTGCATTACAAGCACCAATGCAGCAATGTCGAAACAGTGCTTTGCGTTAAAATGAGCGTCGCATTTATTTATCCTCACATTCATATTGATAGCACTGTGGCGACAGGTTAATACACCAAAAGCTAGCCTTTTATAGTACTAGACAGAGGTCAGGTGACTACTGGAGATCTTGATCATCTTGCCATAGGCTTACTTGCTCTGTAAATTCTCGTTCCTTTTGCAGATTTTGCTTTAGGCAGCAGTAACCAAGTGTATTCCTGCATCAAAAACTGTGCACACAAAATGTTAAAAACGCTAGCTAGATGAAGTTTCAATTATGGTCATTCAGAGGCCGAGAGAACAGGAAAATAGTCACTTCAGGTTCTGAAGCAGGTTTTGGAGTCACTTTATTTAATTTCTGGCTGCCAGCAGTGACAGCCTATTATTTAACAAAGTAATAATTTAACAAATAATTTCACAAAAAGGTAGGCCAGATTTATAGTCAAGTTTGTTAAGTTGTTGTCAAGTTTGCATTTGGGGAAAACATGACAAAAATCACACAAACTTTAAGGCATTTTTATGATACACAATATGTATCATGATATATACAGGTGCTTCTCAATAAATTAGAATGTCGTGGAAAAGTTCATTTATTTCAGTAATTCAACTCAAATTGTGAAACTCGTGTATTAAATAAATTCAATGCACACAGACTGAAGTAGTTTAAGCCTTTGGTTCTTTTCATTGTGATGATTTTGGCTCACGTTTAACAAAAACCCACCAATTCACTATCTCAACAAATTAGAATACTTCATAAGACCAATAAAAAAAAAACATTTTTAGTGAATTGTTGGCCTTCTGGAAAGTATGTTCATTTACTGTACATGTACTCAATACTTGGTAGGGGCTCCTTTTGCTTTAATTGCTGCCTCAATTCGGCATGGCATGGAGGTGATCAGTTTGTGGCACTGCTGAGGTGGTATGGAAGCCCAGGTTTCTTTGACAGTGGCCTTCAGCTCATCTGCATTTTTTGGTCTCTTGTTTCTCATTTTCCTCTTGACAATACCCCATAGATTCTCTATGGGGTTCAGGTCTGGTGAGTTTGCTGGCCAATCAAGCACACCAACACCATGGTCATTTAACCAACTTTTGGTGCTTTTGGCAGTGCGGGCAGGTGCCAAATCCTGCTGGAAAATGAAATCAGCATCTTCAAAAAGCTGGTCAGCAGAAGGAAGCATGAAGTGCTCCAAAATTTCTTGGTAAATGGATGCAGTGACTTTGGTTTTCAAAAAACACAATGGACCAACACCAGCAGATGACATTGCACCCCAAATCGTCACAGACTGTGGAAACTTAACACTGGACTTCAAGCAACTTGGGCTATGAGCTTCTCCACCCTTCCTCCAGACTCTAGGACCTTGGTTTCCAAATGAAATACAAAACTTGCTCTCATCTGAAAAGAGGATTTTAGACCACTGGGCAACAGTCCAGTTCTTCTTCTCGTTAGCCCAGGTAAGACACCTCTGACGTTGTCTGTGGTTCAGGAGTGGCTTAACAAGAGGAATACGACAACTGTAGCCAAATTCCTTGGCACGTCTGTGTGTGGTGGCTCTTGATGCCTTGACCCCAGCCTCAGTCCATTCCTTGTGAAGTTCACTCAAATTCTTGAATCGATTTTGCTTGACAATCCTCATAAGGCTGCGGTTCTCTCGGTTGGTTGTGCATCTTTTTCTTCCACACTTTTTCCTTCCACTCAACTTTCTGTTAACATGCTTGGATACAGCACTCTGTGAACAGCCAGCTTCTTTGGCAATGAATGTTTGTGGCTTACCTAGTGAACCAAACTGAGAGACCATTTTGAAGGCTCAGGAAACCTTTGCAAGTGTTTTGAGTTGATTAGCTGATTGGCATGTCACAATATTCTAATTTGTTGAGATAGTGAATTGGTGGGTTTTTGTTAAATGTGAGCCAAAATCATCACAATTAAAAGAACCAAAGACTTAAACTACTTCAGTCTGTGGCATTGAATTTATTTAACACACAAGTTTCACAATTTGAGTTGAATTACTGAAATAAACGAACTTTTCCACGACATTCTAATTTATTGAGATGCACCTGTATATATATATATATATATATATATATATATATATATATATATATATATATATATATATATATATATATATATATATATATATATATATATATACACACACACAGTAGATTTGCTAATAATTAGTCGGGAAACCTGAGTTTGATGATACTTTTATTTAAAGTCTACTAACAAACATCTACAAAAACCATCCTACTACTGATGGCACCGGCGTCACTATCTCAGTAATGTGCCATAATTTACCACAATATCGATATTAGAACATCATAGAGAGTGCTGCAAATATGAGTCCTGACACCCGGAAATGAGTTCACATTTTAGCACTTCCGGTTCCATCGTACTGAAGTCAATGGGTTTTTTGAATGGGTTTTTGGTTAAATAGCTGAAATAAGGTCTGTGGTTCACACAAGCTTAAGATATTTTCCCGTTTTGTTCTACAACATAAAATACATCAGTAATACCCCACTCATTATTTTGTTAAGCTTTTACGTGTCTTGGAAAAGACGGTTGCTTACAGGTGGCTGAATGTGTCTACAGAGGTTGTCGGGGACATCAAACGTCATCACGGCAAACAGGAAACCCATCTACTACAGCCTCATTGTGTTTATACTTGCACTCTTGCAAACTATTCCAACTTGTAGATTTATCAGTTTATAGTAGTTTTCAATTGTAGTGCTATAAAGCTTAATAGTTGTGATGTTGAAGTCATGCGACTGTGGTGTAGTTCGTTTATAGCCTAACTTTAGCTTTTTACTTCTGGCGACTGTATTTAGGCTTCAGAATTCATAAAAGTTCATTTGTGAAGATTATCTTGATGAACAAAACGTATAAGAATTGGTCACAGAGCTTATTTTCTGCAATAAACCCAAAGCCAATGGAAATATCCTATTGGATTTTTGTCCTAAAATTGGGGAAAACTGAATGTACAGCAAAATGTCAAAACTAAGCTGAATTCGATAAAAGGTTCTGTGAACTAACATTATTTAGAGCATTAACTAACATTAACAAACACTAAGCTTTCACATTAATACAACATAAGTAATGGCAACAAAGTAATAAAGTAAGTTACCAAACTGATGTTTGTTTAAATATGAATGAATTATACCTGCACCAACTTATGTTTACTGCAAGTTCACGTAAATTAGCAAAAAATAAATTAGAGCGTGTTACTAAATTTTGATAATGTATTTAACTCTGGTCTCTAGGTGTAAATATTAGAACTTGCCTTAGCCTTAACATCAATTAATACAAGTGTTAGTTAATTTGTTAATGGTACCTATGGTATATTGATTCTGAAGTTCATGGTTTAAATAACGTCAGTTAAGAGAACCTTAATGTAAAGCCTTACCGAGAATTCAAAGGATTCCAAAATGTTCACCTTCAGCTGCTCAGATGTATCTTTGGATTGTAGCCAGTCTTAATTAAGTGGCTAAAAGCGTCTGCCAAATGAATAAATGTAATGTCCTTTGAGACAAACGATCACCTATATGTCAAACTGAAGGGCCATGTGCTACAGCCACTTAACACTAGGAGACTTTGCGGAGTGCACACTATAGACTAAAGAAGCGGTGTGCCTGAGTCGGGGTGGATACAATTTTCAACAAGCTTCAAAATCAAGGTGTCAGAAGCACACTACACTTAGAGGTAGTTGAAGTTCAGCACAATATACTTGTGAATTTGGTTTTTAAAGCAGTAGAAACATCTGAGTGGTTATTTGAGTTATTGAGTTATCATCAACTATTCATCTCTGCTTGCGGAATGGGATGGGATTTTTTATTTTTTATTTTCGTATTCCACACCATTCAGTGTCAAGTCTCGAGACTGTCTTGTGTGAAAATGTCAGAAGGTCAGGAGTTTGTGAAATACTCAAACCAGCCAATCTGGTACCAACACCCATGCCACGGTCAAAGAAACAGCGATCACATTTTTCCTCCCTTCGGATGTTTGATGTGAACATTAACTGAAGCGCTTAAGTTCTCTCTGCATGAATGGCTGCCACATGAAAGGCTGACTGGATAATTACCATGGGCAGGTGTACCTAATAAAGTGGACATGCATATCACAGTACACATTTATGTTTGATAAACGTTTGTTATAAATCACTTTCCAGTCGTAATTCCACATAGCCAAGAATCCACCTCTTAACCAACACTTGACAGATCCACGGAATGAAGCGGCATACAGTGAATATGATAATGGTTACAGCCGGTGTTTTGTAATAATGTGTGTTTTAGAGCAAATACACAAGTTGCTTTTGTATTTTTGCTCAACCAGGGTTAACTTATACCCCTACAACTTCTGTTATCCTGTTTTTCTATGAATCTTTAATTGTGCTTAAGGGTATTTTCTCACCTATTAGTCCGTTCAGAGCGAAATTGAAACTTGTTTGTTTGCTGTTTGGAATGATTTGGTGTTGCACTGCACAAATTCGAGTAGATTTAAAAAAAAAAAAGAAGAAGAAGAGGTTTAATTACGCCAGGGTTTTCAACTAGACTGAATCCTGCAGATGTGAGAAGCATGTGACTGGTCTTAAGAGAAGACGTAACAAAGTGTGATGGAAACTGTAGAGGAGTGCGTGTGCGCGAGGTGCTGAAAATGAGCAAATATGCATTCAACATATACTGGACAGAGACAGACAGACAGAGAGACAGAGATTGATAGATAGAGAGAGAGCGCGCGCGAGAGAGGGGGGGGGCAGCAATAGTTAGACAGACAGACAGACAGACAGAGATAGATAGATAGATGGTAACTAGTGTCATGTCATATTATTGATGGATACAGACAGTAAGAATAAAAACAGGCGGAAGGACGAAGAGAAGAGAGAGAGAGAGAGAGAGAGAGAGAGAGAGAGAGAGAGAGAGAGAGAGAGTGGTGGTGGTGGGGGGTTTCTTTCTCAGAAAGCAGGATATTTCTGCTCCAAACAGGATGGGAAATTTCAATGGTAGAGCTGGTATGCCAAAAAAAAAAAAAAAATGAAAGGATCAAAGGATGACAAACCGAAAGGAGTGGTTCAGCAGCTGATGTTAATCTGGTTACATAATGCACCTAGAGAGAGTGAATGAAATTTATGGAAGAGAAGCAAGAGACAGGGCAATAGGAAGAACAGATGAGACGGAGAGAAACTGAGAATCAGCACGTTGATCATTTGCGTGTTTGCGTCAGTCTCAGTTTGGCTCTGAAACACGCTGAAGCACAGAGATGTGCTTCAAGCTGCCTGATGTTTAAGCATTCAGTGTGAGTCAGGGTAAAGAAATAATCCAGGTGCCATTTACGTACAAACTGCTCTGCACAAAATGTTCTCTGTGACACACACACACACACACACACACACACACACACACACACACACACACACACACACACACACACACACACACACACACACACACACACACACACACCATCTCTGGAGCTTGTGTTATGCGTACAAACCAGTGCAGTTCATGTTAACATCCTGATAAGGTCTTGTCTCACTAACACACACACACACACACACACACACACAGTATACACAGTCAGTGTCCGATCCAACTGCGGTCTCAGTGCTCCTTCTTGTTCTATTGTCCTTACACACAGACACACACACACACACCATACTTGTGCTCTCTCACTCGCCCACACACAACACAAGCGTTTCCATTTTCCCCATGCAGAGTTTTGCCATTCTCACACATGCACTTTCCTACAGTCATATACATGTTGTTTTTGTTTTAAAACTTTACAGGAACTCGAGTCGCCCTCAGCACTGCCTGTTTTCTGATGTCGTGGCTACACTGTTAGCTGTGGGCCGTTATATAACAGTACACCGTGATAAGGAAGTCTGCACTGTTTATACTGTCAGTGTAGTGTGATGTTGTGGATAACTATCCTGAAGTAGATTATTTTCCTATAACAGCAGGTCCTGAAGTGTTTCAATATAATGGTTATACCACAGCAATTAGCCAAGGATTATAATTTTTAATTGATTAAAGAACAAAGTTGATGTTAAGTTAATACAAGAAAAAAAAAAACAGACAAAAAAAAAAAAAACAATTAAAAAAAACCACCTTATGTTACTGAGAAACAGGAAGGTGCCAAGTCCTCTGGCCTGAAGACTCTAATGTGGCGGAAAACCTACTGTTACAAAGCACTGACACTGGAGACTCCTTCCAAAAATGTTAAATAAATATCACCTAACAGAAAACCATATCAGCAAGTATACATTTGGGTTTTTTGTTGTTTTTAAATAACAAAACATTTTTAAGCTGTTTATTATTTATTAGACTTCACGTTTACGAGGAGCTTCCGCCATACAAGTGCCTGGGAATGAGCTGGGGGGAAAAATAAAGTACTAGAGCGAGTGCATTGATATAAAACTGTGATTTGAATGACAGCCAGAACTATTGTCAGAGCTGCAGTTAAATAAATAAATACATGCCACCATCATATACTTGCTTCATATGACATTCTTTTTTTTTTTTTTGTAAAGCAACTTGTTGTACAGAAAAGAAAAGTCAACCTTTATATCTTTAGGTTTATTTATACCATCATTCATATTACTGTAAGACCTCTGAGAATGACAGCAAGATGACAACTTAGTTTTGTTCATTTTTATATATTATAGAAAGTCATACTATGGTATAAAACCAGATCACCAAGTCTGTTTGGCATTACTAAAGAACTGGATTGGGTGTGAGCTTAAGGCAAACATTTACTGAAAGGATTTCGGTTGAAATCGCCTTTTTTATTGTTAGCAACATTAATCATAGCTCCAGTGCAAAACTAAGAAAGGAAACGTCTTATCTGATCAAGACGGATATTTGAGGAACTCCGTTAATCAAATGAACACAAACATTACGCATTAAGCCTTTCAGTATCGTTCTGAGCTGTTTTTCTAAACAGTTATACCTACAGAACTGATACAGGAACTTTGTGGTACATATAACCAACCTCAGTCACGGGTGTCATACATCATTAACCATGAAGGCTTGTCGAAAGGCAGAGTGACTCACTTTTTAACAGAAAAGCATGCTGTACATATTTGCATAGTCTCCAGCTGCCCTGACCAGACATGCTCGAATGTGCATCGCAACCAAAAAAAAAAAAAAAAAAAAGAGCTGATCAATTATTAACATTATTAACCATAGAAGAAAAAGTATCCGTTTGTAGCTTGTTTGAAAATGAAACACAACACAACTTGATTTTTCAGTGACCCAATGCACACAAATGGGAAACAACATCTTAGGAAGCCTTGTAGTGGTTTATTGGGTGAACATAATGACTCAGGAGTGTAATTCAATATTTAAATCATGCAATTAATGTCGACAAAAGATTTCATAACCTCATTGTGCTTTGCATAAGATGAGTAAGAAGCACAGACAGCAATTAATAATGAGGCCCACAGAGATCATCATAATGTTAAAGGACAAATCAACCCTGAACAACTTGATTATTATCTTTAGAATTAATATAATATTCAGTGGCACCCAAGACTTATTTTTTAATGAAATTCTGAGTTGACATTTTCTTTCATCAACAGCTGTTGGCTTATTTTCACTTTGGTTAACACTTGGTTTCCTACATTACCCACAATGTCTGGTAGAGGCGCCAGTGGGAGGTATGTTGCGCTCGTGGTGCATCACTTCCCACCAAAGCATGTGCGAAGTGAGAGAGAGAAAAAAACAACAACAAAAAAACATTCATGAAAGCGTGTCTTTTCTTTGCCTCTGTCAGAGCATGTAAAGCTCATAAAAAGCTACTTTAACTGCACTTTTGACAATTGCAGTACAACACCAACAGCAGACAATAGTGAGTAGCTTAGCAACTAGCTAACCGGCTAACATCAGCGATAACTCTAATGTTGATGATTGTCATTTCAAAACAGCGATTAGTATGGTCAGTGTTATAGATTTAACCAAGCACTGTGTCTGTATGTTAATTGATCTAAAGCCAAATAGAACTATAAACTAAATTAAAAGTAGAGACGGTGAGAGCGGCCATGTTGACCTGACGTCACGCCGTGAAACGGGAAGGAACTGGTAGTTGAGAAGACGACGAGTTTAAATTGCGTGTAGGTGTGAAGTCGCATCCCCGCCTGGAGCGCACCATAAGCCCTTGCTTCATCTCTACCAAAACAGAGTGATGCAGCAGCACTTTTCAACTTTCATGCTAATACCGCAATCAATGCCAACGTGCTTACCATCATATAGATCAGAATTCAGTGCATCCGCATTGTATTCTGGTACTTTAATGCTTCAAGATTGGATTTTGCTTTAATATTATATGTAATAATTTAAACATTGCTGGAAAATGGTGAGAAAAGAAGCTCTTAGTCTTGCTGTTAGTTGTAAAAAAAAAAAAAAAAGACCATCACTTATGTTTGAGGTTGTTGAATTCTTAAATTAAATTCCATTATAACTGTGCAAGCAACGTCTCCTTGTGATTTCAGCGGAGCACGCAAAAGCTAATGGGAATAACGACAATACCGAAAGCACCAACCAACAAATTAGCACCAGAATAACTAAACCCAGCACAAATATTTCAATATAACAACATTCAATGTGTTTCATGGTGCAATTTTCCTTTAAAGGTGCAGTAGTAAAATTAGTCTTTGGGGTTTTTTTTTGTGTGTGTGTGTGTGTGTGTGTGTGTGTGTGTGTGTGTGTGTGTGTGTGTTTTAAACATTAAGTCTCGATTCGACAATTTGATTTGAATGATTCCCGCACATGTTCATGAAGCTCCGCCCCCAGGATCTTCAGTGGCCCGTAGAGTATAGTGTCAATAGTTCTATAGTGTCAAAACACAAACAAGTATTCCAGACAGGAATGGTGTTTTCCCCACAACTTGACTTTAATGTTTTTTTTTTTTTAATTTTGTTTTTTTTTTTATCATGTTCTACATATATTCAGTTTATTTGTACAATAAAGGTTGCACTTTTAAGCAGTACTGTTAATACAAAAATGCTTCCAAGATATCAAAGGCTGAATTTCTATGTACAAATTTATAACACAGCAAACACCAACAGCAAAAAAATATAAGAACATTCTCTTCCACATATATACACAACAAATAACGGGCAATTTCCTGAAGGAAAATAGTCCATTCTAACACTGCAACTTAATCCAAATGCTTTATCTCTCCTTAGGTAACTACAGCGTTACAGTAACAAACAGCAGAGCAGAAAAATGCAGAGTTAAGCCAACCCCTCCTGCCGCTCAGATTCTGGGAAATTTGGGGAAATTCTGTCTGTGTGAATGAATATCTTGGCGCTCAACCATGTCCTGGTTAGAACTAGTGTGTTTTCTTCTCTAGGCTTAGCGCTCCCCCCCCCCCCCAACTTCACTATATCTGATTCAACTGTTTAATGGGTTCAGTCAAGTGTAACACAGAACAGGGTAATAAAAACATTTTCCTTTAAGCCAACAATATGTTACAGGCCCCTGGTATCGTTTTGCTAAGTGTTCAAAACATTTGAAAGCGCTTAAGCTAACTTGCTAGTCACTGCTAGCTAGCGTGTTTTATTATTAGCATGAAAAATGAAAGTTAACACTGGTTCATTAGTCAGACGTGTTCGATATGATGGCTGTAGTGCTAGACAATTGACTGAGTATTGCTAAGGTGAGCTTGCTCTTAGCTAGCTAATCAATGTAAAGAAGAGTTAGCAAGTTAGCAGTTATGGTCAATGGTATCTAAGTATTAGCTAAAACAAAACAAAAAAAAAAGCTAGACACTCAATGTGTGCATTCACAGTCAAACAGCTACACAGAATACAGATTCTGGTAAAGAAAGAGTGCAGTAATGGTGTATACATTTCTGTCATAGAGGATTTATGTACATTGTACAAATACAAAGAGAAACTAGAGTTACTAGAGTAAGGCTAGGACTAGCACTAGGGGAAAAGTTCTCTCTACGCAGTGACATTTTTGGCTGTTTTGGTAGATGTTGTTTCTGGAGGGAATGTAGCATTTCAGGGAAACGCTACCGTTTGCTGGCTAAGTAGGAAACTAGCCATTGTGAGTGTGAAGCTACAAAAATAGTGAGGTAAAAGTACAGTGATGGTGCTACTTAATCATTAGCAGCCCCTCCATTTTCATCCCAATCATCTGAACTGGCAGATTAAAGGAAAACTGTATAATGAACACACACAAAAAATTAGCTCTATGCTATTGCTACAGACATTAAAAGAAAAAGCCACCTAAATATGTTTGTATCGAAATATTTGTGATGTGCTGTGTGACGAGGAGGAGGGAGGGGCCAGGCTGTGAGCGATCTAATCAGTGGGAGAGAAAAATAAAGGAGCGGCTGGAAGTGCGTGAGAGAGGGAGATGCACATGCACTTTACGTTGAAGTTATGTTTGTGTTTTATGTTATGTTTGAGTTCTGTTTATTATTAAACTTTACGTTTATGTTCAGCTGGTTCCCGCCTCCTCCTTGCCCGTCTGTGAAGTTTGTTACATTGGTGCCGAAACCCGGGAAGGATGAGGGACGCACTGTCGGAGAGCCCTCGCCGGTGTGGGAGGATCGTGGCGCCGAGGAAGGGTGAGGCGGTGGTGCTGGAGCAGTTCCCAGGGAGGACGGAGGAACTGCTGCTGTCCGCCTGAAAGGGGAGGAGCGTTGTCGTCCACCGGGGAGGTGGAGGTGTGGCTGCTCTCTGCCTGAAAAGGGGAGGAGCCATAGTCGTCCATCAGGAAGTCCAGTGCCATCACCCGGTGTCATGGGGGATGGCTTCCCAGCTGGCTGAGGACCAGGTGACAGCGTGTCGGTGGACTGGACAACCAGTGTTTTTTCTCTCTCTCCTCTCTCTCCCTCTTGCTGTGTCTCCTGCTCGCTCCTTCTCTCTCCCCTCTTCCTCCCCTCGTCTCTCCTTTCGCTCCCAGGATGCGGGGCCGACCGGCCGAAGGACGTAGCCGGAAGGGCAGCACCGCCCTCCCGAAAGGGTGGGAGGGGGTGTACGTCAGGCCGGAGGAGTTTGACGAGGAGGAAGGAGGGGCCAGGCTGTGAGGACGCACACCTGGCACTGAGTGATCTAATCAGTGGGAGAGAGAAATAAAGGAGCGTCTGGAAGCGCCAGAGAGAGAGAGAGAGAGAGATATGCATGTGCACTTTATGTTGGAGTTATGTTTGTGTGTTTTATGTTATGTTTGAGTTCTGTTTATTATTAAACTTTACGTTCATGTTCAGCTGGTTCCCGCCTCCTCCTTCCCGTCTGTGAAGATTGTTACATGCTGCTTAGCGATTCTGGTGCTGATTTGTTGGTTGGTGCTATATTTTCGTTGTTCCTGTGACGAGTTAGTGGTTTTGTGCAGCGCTAACATCACAGGAGGACACAGCTCGTGAAGTTACAATGGTGCTTGATTAACAGGAGAAATAATTTCGACGATCTCCAACATAAGCGATAACGATCAGTTTGCTTCAGTCTCTTTAGGCAGGGACACTGACATGATACGAGTGTATCAGGTGCAGCAGCAAATGACGAGTTACTTAGAACTCCTACCGGTTTTACTATATCAGGTTGATCTAGTAATTCGGTCCATTATACTGTATTTAGCCATCACATTTTACACAACGTAAATCTCCAAATGGCTTCACAGCGTGCAAGTGTTTTCTTGTAACTGTAATCCCAGCAGAGGTTACAGTGGGCCAATCTGTTTGCCCTGGCTACATTCCTAACATGGCTCCGTCGCCATTCTCAAATGTAATTGGCTGATTAATTTCCCCATGCATATTGCATAAAAGAGTAGCAGGCGTTCGGCTCCCCAAGGACTGGAGAGGAGATGGGTTACGTCCTCAGCAATGACTCTACACTACTGAATGACACAACACAAAGACGGGACGATTCAAGGACAAACACGCCTCACACCCACACACACCCACGTGCACACACATGCAAACACAAATACATTCCTGAAAAACAGAAAGAAATGTAAAACTGTTTGGATATGCTCCGAAAGAAACACTGAAACTGTAACACAAAACTGCACAGGCACAAAAAGACGCTTGATCTGTTGACGGTGGTATTTAAAAAAAGAAAACTATTAATACAGTAACACACACACACACATGCATGTATATACAAACACGGTTAATTTGGGGGTAGATTTTGGGTGGTGTTTTTTTTTTTTTTTTTTTTTCATCAGCAGGAAAGACTCATCAGTACACATTCTTTACTCAGTGTCTTTCATCACATTTCTCTTATCTCTCCTGTCTATTTCTGAACCCAGTCCTATTCTACTTTAGTTTGCTTGAATTTCCTCATTTGTAAGTCGCTTTGGATAAAAGAGTCTGGCAAATGAATCAAATTTCAATGTAAAATCTTTTCCTTCTCTGACCCTGTGTACATCTCTTGCTCCTTCACACTACCAAGCATGAGAAGAATGCACTTGCATTCCCCAAATCCCCTCTAATGGTGCATATCCACTTACACTTGCACCCTGTTTATTAAATGCATAGCTTCAAGTGGCAAAAATAGTTCAGCAGAGCTTGACATTACGCAAAGGAGTCCGTTTGCTGCATTGCGTTTAGCCAATCGGGTGATAAAATAGCAAACAGCAATGTCAAATTGTTGTCTATGTTCAAGGATATTGAATTTGTTGTTATACCAAATCTCCACTCAGCAGCAGGCTGAAGGATGCAGTGTGATGGCATGTGGCAACAAAGTGTGAAATTTCTTTAGAGACGCAAACTAACAAATTGATCTATTGTTATTACGGTTCCATTTTCAGTTGGTCCTTGTCCACTTTCATCCGGATGGCATTTGATGTCTCGTATATGACCATGAGTGTTGACACTGGAGGATCTTTCCATCCATCCATTTTCCATACCACTTATCCTATACAGGGTCACACGGGAGCCTGGAGCCTATACCAGGGAACTCTGGGGCACAAGGCGGGACACTCTGGACAGGATGCCAACCCATTGCAGGGCACAATCGCACACACCCATTCACACACTATGGACAGTTTAGAAATGCCAATCAGCCTACGACGCATGGTCTCTTTGGACTGGGGGAGGAAACCGGAGTACCCGGAGGAAACCCTCAAAGCACGGGGAGAACATGCATTTCTGTCAATATGGAGCATCGACTATACATGTCCCGATGTAAACTGTGACTACAGAAATGATAACATTTTAGTGGTTTGCCTTGCAGTCAACGCTGTTGTTATGAAAAAAAAAGATCAACACGCCCTGACCAATCACATTTGAGAATTCAACAGCGCTGTTTAATAACATCACTTTCATACCTTTCTTTCCAATCAGACAAAAATATAGTTCTACATGCTCACACCTCATCTTGCTTAAATTTGTTCTCTCTTTCTAATTCTGCCCTCCATCTCTCTCTCTTTCCATCCTTCTACTCTGACATTCAAAACCAGCTCTTTACCCCTAAGCTCTCTCTGATGTGATGGCAAAATGGCCTTTGCCCTGCTCAGGAAGCAGCTAATGAGTTGTATCTTATGATCTTATGAGGCATATCATACAGGATAATACTGCTGGGAAATTGGGAGTGAGAGACTGAAACTTGAGACTCGCTCTATAGAATTCAAACGATATTCAAATAGGTCATTGCTGAAATGTTTTGCAAAACAAAATGCTATCAGTATGTTTCACAAAGGCACCAATTATTCCTTTTATTTTACTGAATTTCTTTCTTTCTTTCTTTTTTTTTATTTATTTATTTTTTTTTAAGTACAGTATCTCACAAAAGTGAGTACACCCCTCACATTTTTGTAAATATTTTATTATATCTTTTCATGGGACAACACTGAAGAAATGACACTTTGCTACAATGTAAAGTAGTGAGTGTACAGCTTGTATAACAGTGTAAATTTGCTGTCCCCTCAAAATAACTCAACACACAGCCATTAATGTCTAAACCGCTGGCAACAAAAGTGAGTACACCCCTAAGTGAAAATGTCCAAATTGGGCCCAATTAGCCATTTTCTCTCCCCGGTGTCATGTGACTCGTTAGTGTTACAAGGTCTCAGGTGTGAATGGGGAGCAGGTGTGTTAAGTTTGGTGTTATCGCTCTCACACTCTCTCATACTGGTCACTGGAAGTTCAACATGGCACCTCATGGCAAAGAACTCTCTGAGGTTCTGAAAAAAAGAATTGTTGCGCTACATAAAGATGGCCTAGGCTATAAGAAGATTGCCAACACCCTGAAACTGAGCTGCAGCACGGTGGCCAAGACCATACAGCGGTTTAACAGGACAGGTTCCACTCAGAACAGGCCTCGCCATGGTCGACCAAAGAAGTTGAGTGCACGTGCTCAGCATCATATCCAGAGGTTGGCTTTGCAGAATAGACGTACGAGTGCTGCCAGCATTGCTGCAGAGGTTGAAGGGGTGGGGGGTCAGCCTGTCAATGCTCAGACCATACGCCGCACACTGCATCAAATTGGTCTGCATGCCTGTCGTCCCAGAAGGAAGCCTCTTCTAAAGTTGATGCACAAGAAAGCCCGCAAACAGTTTGCTGAAGACAAGCAGACTAAGGACATGGATTACTGGAACCATGTCCTGTGGTCTGATGAGACCAAGATTAATTTATTTGGTTCAGATGGTGTCAAGCGTGTGTGGCGGCAACCAGGTGAGGAGTACAAAGACAAGTGTGTCTTGCCTACAGTCAAGCATGGTGGTGGGCAGTGTCATGGTCTGGGGCTGCATGAGTGCTGCTGGCACTGGGGAGTGTACTATGACATGTACTGTGACATACTGAAGCAGAGCATGATCCCCCTCCCTTCGGAAACTGGGCCTCAGGGCAGTATTCCAACATGATAACGACCCCAAACACACCTCCAAGACGACCACTGCCTTGCTAAAGAAGCTGAGGATAAAGGTGATGGACTAGCCAAGCATGTCTCCAGACCTAAACCCTATTGAGCAACTGTGGGGCATCCTCAAATGGAAGGTGGAGGAGCACAAGGTCTCTAACATCCACCAGCTCTGTGATGTCGTCATGGAGGAGTGGAAGAGGACTCCAGTGGCAACCTGTGAAGCTCTGGTGAACTCCATTCCCAACAGGGTTAAGGCAGTGAAAAATAATGGTAGCCACCAAAATATTGACACTTTGGGCCCAATTTGGACATTTTCACTTAGGGGTGTACTCACTTTTGTTGCCAGCGGTTTAGACATTAATGGCTGTGTGTTGAGTTATTTTGAGGTGAAAGCAAATTTACACTGTTATACAACCTGTACACTCACTACTTTACATTGTAGCAAAGTGTCATTTCTTCAGTGTTGTCCCATGAAAATATATATTAAAATATTTACAAAAATGTGAGGGGTGTACTCACTTTTGTGAGATACTGTATATGACAGCTGGTAATATGACAGTCCATCATATGCCACCCACAAGTGATAGCAGAGAACGTGCAAGAGTTGCGAGATGATATCTATTGTGCAAATACGTGTATGTGCAAATGATTGCATCAGTTTAGGAGCGGACATAAGTGTGTGTGTGTGTGTGTGTGTGTGTGTGTGTGTGTATCTCATGCTCAGCACTGGTCGTCCATTCTCTTTCCTGAATCATTCTTGTCATTTAGATCTGGTGCCATGCTAAAGAGAATGGATGCCAGCTTGAGAGCTGAGAGAACAGACGAGTGCCATAGTGCCAACCAATGATCCTAAGCACACTTGAATTCAAGGGTTCTACAGCAGGGAAAACACTAAGTGCCATGACCCTCCAGATAACCCAAACACACTCTTGGTCTCACTCGACAGGAGTTATAAATCACTCTGTTATACTGCCACTGGTGCGGCAGATTCACAATTGGGAATGAAATATGTTTGTTCATCAATACTAAACTATTAAAAAGTAATTTAAAAAAAGGTAGGTTGTTGAATTACTATATCTACAACAGACCCGCTATTCCAGTAGTTATAGTAGGTAGCTGTCTTACTGTGTTTACTGAAGACCTGTTGCTGTTAGTGTATTTATGGTAGACCTGCTCCTTCAGTAGTTGATGTGTTACTGTGTTTATGATAGACCCATTACTCCAATAGTTACGACAGGTTGCTGTGTTACTGCATTTACGGTAGACCTGCCACTCCAGTAGTTACGACAGGTTGCTGTGTCACTGCATTTACGGTAGACCTGCCCCTCCAGTAGTTACGGCAGGTTGCTGTGTCACTGCATTTACGGTAGACCTGCTACTCCAGTAGTTACGACAGGTTGCTGTGTCACCGCATTTACGGTAGACCTGCTACTCCAGTAGTTACGGCAGGTTGCTGTGTCACTGCATTTACGGTAGACCTGCCACTCCAGTAGTTACGACAGGTTGCTATGTCACTGCATTTACGGTAGACCTGCTACTCCAGTAGTTCATGTAGTTTGCTGTTTATTAATTTATTACCAGTTAAAAGTTTATTAACGTTAACTCTAATGTAACACTGAAAATTCTGTGGCTGTGCTAGCAGGATCTAATTATAAAGTAAGTGACAAGGCAATAGCATTTAACACTGCTATATATAAAAGAGACACTGCTTACAGGATTACAATTGTTTTCTAGGCCTGGCATAAGGATTAATAAGACCACTATAGCAAAGTCTCCTGAAACAATACAGTATTGTATTGTTTTAGAGGCAATAAAATAAAAATCTCTGCTACATTAATGCAATGTAGAGTATATATCAGTTCTTTCTCTACAAGGGTACATGTTGTACTCTGGAGCAACATTCAGAACTGAAACAAACCCCCCCCAAAAAAACCCGCTTTTCCAATCACCTGCAGCGTCTACACACGTTGCTGTGGCAACTCACGTCAGTTGTGGCCCCTTCCTTGTGTGTCATTCACAGCATGGTGGGGCAGATCCTGGACCCAGGCATGGACCACACGTGTCTCTGTGTGTGGGTGTGCGCATGTGTGTGTGTGTGTGTTCCAAAATAGCTGTCCCCAAACTGCCAGTATGGGTCCAGGTCTACAATGGAGTCCATTCTCCAGCCTCATTGGCCTCTCTGAGTTCAAATATCTCGTTCCATCAGAGCTTTACTCGGTCCATACAATGGGCTCCTTCTCTCTTATTATTCAGGCTATCAACCGCACTCACACACACACACACGCACACGCACACACACGTCCATTCAATCACCTCCATTCTTCCTTAGACTTTCCCCTGAATGCCAGAAATGTTTTTTTATAACATATTTTATTATATTAAATATATTCTTCTAACATATTTATCTCATAATAACAAAGATGCTTTTCTCACAATAATGAGACATTTTATAACAAGATGCGTTTCTCGTACTAACAAGATGCTTCTTTTCATAATAAATAGATGTTTTCTAATAATAACGATACACTTTCATCATAATAGCAAGATCTTTTCTTGGAGCAGTGAGATGTTATCTCGTTATGAGATATGTATCTCATTACTATTAGAAAACAAGATGCTTTTTTCATAATAAGATGATTCCTCTTAACTATGAGAATAATAAGATACATATCTCATAATAAAGAGATATTTTCTCATAATAATGAACTGTTTTCTAATTGTAAAGAGATGCATATCTTGTAATAAATAATGAGATGTTTTCACATAATAACGAAATGGTTTCTTGTAGTATTGAGAATTTATTATTATTATTTTTTTTCATATTAAGTAGTTTTCTTATAATAATATAGCACTTTGTACAGGATAGTGCATGGGAATTAGCCTAATTCTGTCCCTGCAACATACATATACATATACACACATATATATACACACATATATATACATATATATATATATATATATATATATATATATATATATATATATATATATAATAAGATATTTCTGGAAAAAAATATTTTAAAAATATCTAAATTCATATTGTAAATTATTTTTATTAAGTAGCTTACAATTGTTTTACTGTTCCTGGGTCCACTGGAGATATAACATATTTCCTGTTATTCACTGACATAATAACCCTTGTCAAGGCTGATAAGTGGTGTGTGCTGGAGATTTATGATGTTCTACCATTAATATGAAAATTGCACGTGATTGCTGTCGTAGCCAAGGTAACTGGTGCCGTAAACAAAAGGGATATGGGGCCTGAACGGAACCCTAGGGAATGAGAATGATTCAGGGCATGTGTTCCTGAGGATTAACCTTCCCATCAGGAAGCTTCAGTGGTCATTTTCTCGTTTATACCACAGCTGCCTGATCGAGCTAATCATAGCTAAAACCATTAAAACCATTTTTTTTTTAAAAAAAAACCACACTATTAGACGACATCAGAATGGAAATGAGAGAAAAAGTACAGATTAGAAAACAACAAAGAAATGATTTAAAACTCAAAGGAACTCACCAGTTGCTCAACACAATTCCAAAATGTTTATTTCTGTATAAGTGCATATAATTAAATAGGGTTTTTTTTTTTTTACTACTTGCATGACAGCATGAAATGCAAAAAAAAAAAAAAAATAAAAAAAAATAAATAATAACTTGTATATAATCGATAGAACTTCACTTCCTGAAATGGCCCAGTGAATTCTTTCTGAAGGTTAAACATGTCAGTTCTATTTAAAACAGAAAGTCAACACATTAGGAAATGAATAATGCCGAGTCAACAAGGCACTGGGATAACGACAATCTTAAAAAGCTGTTATCTAGACAGTTATGAGACTCCCTCATTCCACTTCCTCTCTCCATTTCTTTCCTTCTTCCATCCTTAATTTCTTTTTTTTTTTTAACTCTCTCACGTTCCTTACTCACTTTCTTTCAATTTCTTTCCATTTCTTCTTTCTCAATTTCCTTCCTTCCTTCATTCCTGCCTTTCTTCCATCTTTCCTTCCTTCCTCACTTTCACTTCCTTCCTCCCTTATTTCATTCCTTCCTCACTTTCCTGCTTTATCCTTCTTCCTTCTTTTCCTTTCTCCCATCCCTTCTTCACTTTCCTTTTCTCTTTCCTTTCTTCATCACTTTCTCTTTACTTCCTCAGTTTCTTTGTCTTCTTAGTTCCTTTTTATCCTTCCTTCTTTCTTTCCTTTTTAGCATTGCTTCCTTACTCACATTCCTACTTTCTCTTGCTTTCTTCCTTACTTTATCTCCCTTCATTTCTTTGCCTTCCTTCCTTCCCTCATTTTCTCTTGCTTCCTTCTTCCCTTCCTTCCCTCATTTTCTCTTCCTTCCTTCCTCATTTTCTCTTCCTGCCTTCCTCACTTACCTTTTCCTTCCCTCCTTTCTTCCTTCCGTCCTCACTTTCTCTCTCTCTTTCCTTCCTTCCGTTTTATCTTTGCCTCTTTCCTCACATTCCCACTTTCTCTTCCTTCCTTTCTTTTCCTTCCTCATTTTCTCTTTCTTCCTTCCGTCCTCACTTTCTCTCTCTCTTTCCTTCCTTCCGTTTTATCTTTGCCTCTTTCCTCACATTCCTACTTTCTCTTCCTTCCATTCCTTCCTCACTTTCTTTCTCTTTCCTTTCTTCCTCCCTTCATCACGTTCTCTTTCCTTCCTCAATTTCTTTTTTCTCCTTAGTTCCTTTTTATCTTTCCTTACTTCTTTTCATTTCATCTTTGCTTCCTTCCTCACATTCCTACTTTCTCTTCCTTCCTTCCTTCCTTCCTCTCTTTCTTTCTTCCTTCCTTCTGATGTCCTTACTGCTGTGTGTAAAACTGGCCTTGGTGATCATTATGCCGTGATCCCAAAACACAAACACATACACTTACTTGATATTCGGTTTTTTCTGCATTAGCAGCATCAACAGTCTTCAACTTCAACACACGCACAATCTCTTGCTTCTTTACTTGGGAAATCAAACTCTACATTAGTGCTAATCCAGGATTCGTCTTACCCATCTACACACACTTTAATTACCATATCCATCTCATCACAGTGAATCTGGATCCAGCCACGAGGAGAGTGTGTTGTCTCTGACAGAGCGTTATGTCAAAAATCTACTGGCTTGCAGAATTTAAGAAAGGACCGGAGCGGTGAAGAATAACAACAGAATAAGGACGTATTCCAGAGAGGGACATGTTAATATCACTCAGCTCAGGAAGACACACAAACACCCACACACACACACACACACACAGGAAATGAAGATTAAGAGGGGCAGATGATATCTTAATAGTGCTGTGTAGGAAGATGCACACACTGGAGCAAAAAGAAAAAACGAGAGAGAAAATATGAAGACAACCAGACTGCATAATTATCAGCTTAGTTATCATTAAAGGAGTGCTCCGACATTTTGGAACCCTCTTCTACATGTAAGGTAAGATGCACACCTAAACCACAAGCCTACCCTGTGTAGTAAATCTATGTATAACGTATATAAAAGTTACCTTTTATATTTTAGATAGAACTGACCAGCTCTGTTCTGACTGGGTGGGCGGAGCTCATTTCAGGGCCTTAAAATTGCAAATAGAAACTTGAAATGAAACGCAAATCCCTGCAAATTCATGTTAAAATTGCAAAACTTTTTTTCTAAAGGTGTATCTGAAATTATATCAGTATTACAGGTCTAGAAAAAACTTTTAAACTTTACAAATTGCACCTTTAAAGTGTTCATAAAAGCAGAAGCAGACACTGGGAGATCACTCAACCTCTCAGACAATTCAGAGTCTAGACTGTAAGAGTACTAAACTGTTATTTAAAAAAAAAAAAAAAAAAAAGCATGCCGCTCGATCTCACACTAAGAGATGCTTCCGTCTTTTCCCCCCCAGATCGCACTTCTGCTGCTCAGAAAAGAAAGAAAGAAAGAAACTTGCCTCTATCCTCAGTTTTGCCGCCAGCCTGTAATGCTCAAACTCATTTGGTTTTCCTTATTAAGTCGATCCGACCGCTAAATTTTCCCGAAAAGCAAAGCGGTCCAGGTTGTAACAGAGGAGATCGCACGCCACGTTTAGAATTCAGAGGTAAACTCTTGATTTGTGAACAAAGACACGCTCGCGTGGTTACCTTCAGCTTTAGTCACATTCCAGCAAGACTCACCTGAGATTCCCCTTTTCACCGCGCAACAGTCTGCCAAGGCACACCCTCTGTGGAGCACTCACTCGGCTTTCAGGTTGTATTTCCATACAATCCTAAAGTTGATCCGGATTCGGTATCACTCTTAACCAGCACGAGCATGCGTGAGCTCCTGGTGTTCCTTTTGAGATGCCCGTATCTTATATTTACATGATAGACCTTGTAACCTGGGTGAGCGGCGAAGTGACAGGCGGGAGTGTGTAAACAAAAACATAGCTCAAACCGAGATTAACTCTGCAAAGGACATGCAGGGAGCCGTACTGTTTCAAGGGTTTGCCCATTGCTCTACAAAACAAACATACGGAAAGGGTGTGGCCAGAGATAGAGACAATAGTCGGGCCTAGCTCTTGGAAAAAAGAGATGCATGAAGTGTGATGGACTCAAGAGCAGCAGGTTAGTGTTTAACGTCAGCAGGGATGGATTATACTCAGTACCTCCCCCCCCCCCAACCCTCCTCAATTCCACGAGGAAGTAAGTCCTCTAGGTAGGTAGGAGTTCTGAGTATTATTTAAAATGCAGCAAAGACATTGGTCATCTAAAGCCTAGTTCACACTGCACCAACAGACACTGACCAACACCAGCAATCAGCAACTGTTAAAAGTTGGATGTTGGAATATTGGGAAACACAACTGAGAATATTGGGAAACACAACTGTAAGAAAAGGAAGGAAGGAAGGAAGGAAGGAAGAAAGGAAGGAATAAGTAGGTGAGATAGAAAGGAAGGAAGAAAGGAAGGAAGGAAGGAAGGAGTATGTGAGTGAGGGAGGAAGGAAGGAAGGGAGGAAGGAATAAGTAGGTGAGAGAAAGGAAGGAAGGAAGGAAGGAATAAGTAGGTGAGAGAAAGGAAGGAAGGAAGGAGTATGTGAGTGAGGGAGGAAGGAAGGAAGGAAGGAATAAGTAGGTGAGATAGGAAGGGAGGAAGGAAGGAAGGAAGGAAGGAGTATGTGAGTGAGTGAGGGAGGAAGGAAGGAAGGAATACGTAGGTGAGATAGGAAGGAAGGAAGGAAGGAAGGAGTATGTAAGTGAGGGAGGAAGGAAGGAAGGAGTAAGTAGATGAGGAAGGTAGGAAGGAAGCAGTATGAAAGTGAGGGAGGCAGGAAGGATAAAGAAAGTGAGGATGGAAGGAGGAAGTGAGTGAGTGATGAAGAAAGGAAGGGAAGAAGGAAGGAGAAAATGAGGAAGGAATGACAGAAAGAACATGAGCAAGGAAATATTTTGGGGGAGACAGATTCAGTTTCTTGTGAACTATAATAGCCTGGTATTTTCAGTGCAAACATGATATACATGTTTCATAAATGTGAAAATGTCAAACACTGAACAAGTGCAGGCTGATCGACTACATTTGGGGTAATGCTAAATTGTGTTCATTAGATTTTTTTCCCACCAAAATAATCATTTGAGAAATAATCAGGCAACGTTACTACTGCTCTACAAAATCGATCCTCAGGTACTACTCCCAGACATCAGAGGGATTTTAGAGAAAGAGTGAGCATCGTTCAAACACAAGTTAATCCTTGTCTTCTAGTCACATAATTGCAGAAACATGATAAAGCAAGGTTTAAAGCAACCCTCTTTCATACTGGATGGGAGAAATGAATCATACTTAATTCCTGAGTGAAACTGAGTTTAATCCAAACATTACTGTGGAAGTGTAGGGACTTGTCCAGACCAAGCGCTCTAAGCTAAACCGTAGTAATACTACACCCCTACAAATATTTAGACTAACCCAACCATAGTGCATTTACACAAGCGCTGCAGTAAATAAAGGTGTGGGAAGGAAAGTTCTAGATAAAAATCACTATGGTTTTATTATACTAATGTCCAGTGACAAATATAGTTTGGGTTAGACTTGTATTTATAATCTATTGCAAATCATTGAGAGTTCTATCCTAAACAAGTAAGGAATTAAATTAAACTTTTGGGGTTTGCTGAAATAGGAAATTAACCAACGATGGAGGCTGTGATAAGGCCTGAGGTAAAGTAGAGTCACTGTAACCACCCGCAAGTTTTATTTTTTGTGTTATTTTCCAATAACAGCACTTCGCAACACCAAACACAACTGTTTTTATCAAAGTTACACTTGATGTTGAGGAACAGCTGCAAAAATTTAATCATAGTTATTTTATTATTATGTTTTATTACATATAATTATAATTATTACATCTAACAGCAATTCACAGGCATTCCCCTCGCCAGCCTCTTTTCTTTCTCTCCCTTGAAGTTAATAAGACAATAAAAAAAAAATAATAAAAATGCAGCGCGTCGTGTTTCCGAGAAACCAGAAAAGTCCTGAAACCTCTCCCATTGTGGAAAACGTACTGACGCTGGAGACTCCTTCCATAACAAGTTAAATAAAAGTCTCCTTACAGAAAACTCAGAAGAGATGATCAACGATGAGATGTTTTTCTAAATAACAAGACATTTAAAAAAAAAATCTGCTTATTACTAATGCTAGATTTTGTGGGGCATACAGTACATGTCCCTGTGAATGAGTTGTTACTATAGAAACGCTACAAGAATAAGTGCATTAATATATAAACCAGTGGTTTGCCTTGTTGTAGAAAAATAATTCTGACCAATCAGAATCGAGAATTCCAAAGCACTGTATATACATATAAACACTATTAATGAACTCCAGAATAAGTTTTGCACCAAGGTTTTTTTTTTTTTTTTTTTTTGGACTCAGTGACTGGCCATGAGTGTGCTTAATGGTTGTAGGTGTTCAGCAGTCAATTCAGAAACGTGTAGGCAGGAGAACTGACCAAAAAAATGCTTTTTTGTCTCAGAGTCTGGTCGAGGTAAGAAAAAAAAAAAAAAAAAAAAAAAAAAAAGGAGGCGTTGCAGACCGAAATCACAGCTTTCTGGTCAAGGAGTTACAAAAACGAAGACGTGACTCAAGCTCTCTCCTATTTCACAAGCCATACTCCATAAACGGACTCGACTAATATATGCGCCATTGCGAGCTGAGTCAACGATGGGTCGCCCACATACAGTATAAACACGCTTTCTCTCACACACACACACACACACACACACACACAAGACCAATTGAGAAGCCGTTTCTGAAATAACGGATCTTCAGGGCATTGAATCTAAAAGAGACCCCCTGAAACACAAATATGTGTGAGGGCGAGTTGAATGTGACACGTCCTTTATTTACAGACAAACACGCCGCTGTTGTCTGTTCGGCTGTTACAGCTCCGGCACAGTGAGGCCACTGTTTTGGTCACTACTCAGCTGTGTGTGGGTTTTAATTCGATACTGTGATTTACACTGTTTGCTTGTGGAAGTGAACAGACCAGGACTGTGACTTCCTTTCAGCCGAAATAAATAAATAAATAAATAATAAAATTTTATGCTAGCCTTCCTGAACTTTCTGAGCTTGTAACTTTTTCACAGTTTATAGTTTGTTTGTGTCTTCCGCCATTTTCTAACCATCTTATCAAGCAAAAAATAATTGAATATGTGCAAATGTATCTAATCTGATCATGTTAAATATTATTATATATTTATTTTAAGATTATTATATACAGTACTGTGCAAACGTTTTAGGCGCATGCAAAGAAATGCTGTAGAGCCTTCAAAATAATGAAATTAAATGTTTCTATGTAAAATAATAATAATAATAATAATAATAATAATAATAATAATATCGTAACGAGCAATAAACAGTAGTAAATGAAACAAAGTCAATATTTGGTGTGACAAAAAAATTTAAATAAAAATACAATTTGTGCAGTTTTATAAGGAAATGAGCTGGTAAGTTTTATTACAGCAGCCACAGTCACAGTTCTTGTGGAGACTTTGACTTTCGCACTCGCTTCTTATTTTTGCAGCAAAACCCAGCAGCCTTCATTGTGTTTTTTGTCTGAAAAGTGTCTCTTACGTAATACGCTGCTTTCTTTAATGACATACAAACATTTTTCTGTAACATTTCATTTTGTGCTAGAAATCTAATGTTTGGGAATCTAAAATGTTTTTTTGTACTGACTTGATAATGTCATAAAATAAAAAATTTATAAAAGTTTGTACTAAAAACAATATAGGGTGCCTAAAACTTTTGCATAGTACTGTATTTACTTTAAGATTATTATACTTTTAAGCAGTTCCTCCAAGCTTTGGCGATTTTAAGATTGCAGAAATTAACACAAAGTCAAGTAAACTACACAATATTTGGAGAAGCTTGCAATTTTTCAAAATTACCACAGATTTCCACAGATTTGGGCCAAGACATGCCATATGACATCATCACAACGCGCATTCAGCCAAGGCCCGCTTCGAGTCACGTGCGTCGAACAAGAGTACGGCTAAAAGGTCTCATTTACCAACAAACATCACTGCGAAAGACCGTGCAAAACAATTTCGTGCAACTGCGATTTCGCCAATTCAAGTAGTTTTCTGCAAAAAAAAAAAAAAAAAAAGCACAAAAAATTAATCCGATGCAAAGTGGTGTTACTGTTACCAGACCACAGCAATTTGCCAGTGATTACATTTAAAAAATTATTTTTTTTATTAAAGAACTTTTTACCCACATATTAGTTACGTTTAATTGTGTCCGGTTTCAAACCTCAGGTGCAGTAGGTTTGACAGTAATTGGTAAAGCAAATACCTAAATACTGCATGCACGCAATTACTTGCTTTACTACCCGTCTTCCTGTTTATGGTGCATCTTATTCCTGTGTATAGGATGTTCAAACCCTCTGAGACTCCAAGCTTCTAATCTAAGCAAAGCTCCGATTTGTAAAGGTTCAATCTCAAACAGAATACAAGCTTTATTCATAACCACCCTACACGATGCATCGGATCTCCAACAGCGCGCTTTCCTTCCTCTCCCATTGCCAAGTGCCTTTTGTCTAAACCCTTCCCCTTTCAGTCCTTCCAAGGACTTTTAATCTTCAAAACAACTTTCAGAAGAAAAACACTCACACTTTATGGCTGGCAGTCGATTATTTTTACGTTCCCGAGTTGGAAAATGTCTAGAAGACATACAGTAGAAGGCCACCATTCATTTTATGAGGGAAAAGTGTTTTTTGTTGTCGTTTTCTCTTTTTTCTGGGTGGGATGGAAAGCTGGCTCTTGTGACTATGCCAGTGTAGTGCAGTTGTCGCTTACTTTTTAAGGTTTGCCGCTACTGACTTGACGGTTGGAGAAAAAAATAAATAAATAAAATTTTCAGAAATTTTCCACTTACAACATAACATTGTGAATCAGCTAACACCATGCTTGTATTTTTGGATTTTGGAACTACAATACCAGTTTTCCATTACATGCTAGCAATGTTAGCTGAGCAATAACATTTGGGGTAAGTAAAGGAAAGATAAAAAAAATAATAATAAAAATAAAAATTTTAAAAAAGACTGGCGGCCTGGGAAAACCCTTTACATGGTGAAGTTTTAACATCCATCCATTTTCCATACCGCTTATCCTATACAGGGTTGCAGGGGAGCCTAGAGCCTATCCCAGGGAACTTGGGGTACCACGTGGGGGACACCCTGGACGGAGTTCCAACCCATCGCAGGGCACAACTGCACACTTATTCACACACTACAGACAATTTAGAAACACTAATCAGCATGTCTTTGGACTGGGGGAGGAAGCTGGAGTATCCGGAAGAAACCCCCTAGGAACAACACAGGGCAGAGGCGGGATTCAAGCCCCCAACCACAGAGGTGCGAGGCAAAAGTGCTAACCACTAAGCCACCGTGCCCCCACCCCAAGGAACATTCACTGCAAATATATACAAAGTGAAGATAACTAATAACAGGACACAGATAAAAGACCAAACTAACAAAAACCAATCAACTTAGTGGGGGGAAGGAAACTAAATCAATACAATAACAAAAGCGTGTAAGAACAAAAGAAAACCACAACGTCCCAAGGGGGATTTCATGACACCTTATTCACCCACTATGATCTAGGCAAGATTAGGAAGTTAATAAAAACATTTCTACATCATTTTTGCGGAATCTATTTCTATTTTCTTAAAGCTGAGGTCTCAAAGTATGTCATAGGCAGTACATTTTTATTTTTATTTTTTTTTACCAGAATTCAGATCTGATGGATTTTCCCAGGCTGCCTCACAAATGTGTAATTTTCATTTTCACCAAACCATCCCAAAGAAAAGCCTGTCCTTCATTCGTCCTTCCCTCCTATATTCCTTCATCCCTCGTTCAAGTGATTGAGCACAGCAGACAGCTGGCTGGCACAGAGGCTCCAACAGCTGCCTACCCTTCCCATCTCTCTCTGTTGCTCGCTCGCTCTCTCTCTCTCTCACTCTCTCACTCTGAGGGCTTGGGCCGAATTAGTTTTTTTGGCTCTTACTATGAAATGATTTGATTTTTTTAAGTCTGGCCCCTTTTTTGCAAAGTGAGGAAACAAAAAGACACTCATTTGTAAGTACGTTCGCAGACCCTAAACAAGGACGTACTTGTATGCCATTAACTAAATGAAACCTTCTGACCAAATATGTGTGGCTGTCCACTGGACTAAATACAGCTTTCTGGAAACACAATTGGGGGGGGGGGGGGGGGGGTAAAGAAACACTGACATGATTTATATGCAACATTTCCAGAAAGGATGAATAAAGCTTTTATTCTGCTTCAGAAGATGATTAAACTTAGCTTGAACTGTCTTTCTCGTAATTGCTGCTTTTGTGAGTTTGTGTGTGTGTGTTTCTTTCAATGACTTGTATTTACACATCATCCCTGTAAGCGAACTCAAATGGAACGTTCCATCATCCATCTTGTGTCTATGCCACACAGAGGTCAAAGCCAGGCCAGCCCCATTTTCCCTGATGTAGGTATGTTCTGTAAGGTGACACGTACAGGACAAAAGGCAGAATGACTGCTATTCTGGTGCCTGCATTTTTACAGAGTATGAGTGTATGTGTGCGGGAGAGAGAGAGAGAGAGAGAGAGAGAGAGAGAGAGAGAGAGAGAGAGAGAGAGAGAGAGAGAGAGACAGAAACAGAGACAGAGAGAGAGAGAAAGCTGTGGTGCCTTATATAGAAAGAGCTCAGGGACAAGTGTGAGCTGATGGAGCTGTTCCATCATTTCTGAAGTGCCTGGCAAATAGCATCACAGTTGCAAAGACAAGTGAGGCGTTCATAAAAGACCCGAAACAGACATGCTAATAGTGTATGCATTATCTCTCATATAGCTCAGGCCTATCATCCGAGTCCCGAATGTGTATGAATTGTACGTACCCCAGTTGTACAGTCATAATGTTGATTGTTGAAGTCCTAACACCTCATCACTCAATAAAACATCAAATCGAGTGGTTACAGCGTGGGCAGGTGCAGTCAACCAATCAGTGCCATACCCCCTCTGCTATCGTTCACTGGTTGGCTCTGAATGTCTGTATGTAGATAAGGAAACTTATCTACGCTTGCAAAATAGTGTAGACAGAGAGCATTTTAAAACTAAAACGCAGTTTTCTGTGGACGTACCCTGGGGGGGGGGGGGGGGAGAAGGGGTGTGACTAGACATAAGTAACAAGTGTTGTGCATGTTACACCATTACGGTGGGAAAAAAAATACCAGAACCAGGTTACTAGTTTGCTGTAGCTTCCAGTCAGTGTTTCTTTGGCTTAATTAGCCGGTCAAGAACACTGCAAGACTGAAGTCGGAACTATAAATAAATGTAATGAGCTATTAGCTGCATCTAACTAATAAAATTATATAAACATGCCTGTGCTCTGTGGTGAACAGCAGCTGAGATTTATTATTGACTTATTGAATTCTTGTACAGTGAAGCTATACAAGATAAACAACGTGTCATTTTCTTAATTTAAACCACTGCTCATGTTTTGAGAGAGAAGTCATTCATGGCTTTATCTGTTTGGCAGCATGGACAAGGCAAGCTAAGATGCATCAAAGAAGGACTTTTTTGTTGTTTAGCTCCGAAGTTAGACAGCGGGCTAATACGGATCGTTTAGGATACAAAATAGGTGAAAAGAAAACATTACGTGTTACTTTATTTTGTCAATATTAAAGATGCAGACACCATGTTTTCTTTTCTGACAGACATTTAAAACCATCCAAAATATTTACCTTTCAAATTTCTGACATTAGTACTAAACTCTGACAGGAGATAAGAGAGCTACTCTATATAGCATTATCAGCCATAATAGCAGCAACTAATTCTTCCATACAGCCCCTAACTGATCCGTTTGCTAAAACAAAACCAAACAGCAAGACCTTTCCAAAAACAGAGAACAAAGAGAACAAAATCAACAAGCCTGAAATGATGCAGACAAAAACAGAGACTACAAAAAGAATCTACAGCACCACACTGCTAGCACGGCTAACGAGAAGTGAATGCTAGCAGCCCTCCATTAGCATGCCATGATTTGCTTCATGCTAATTAAGGCTTGAGAGCTTTCACTTCTTGTTAAGCATGATAGGATGTAATGTTAGGTTGTTAATTGAAAAACATAACAAAATAATTTGATTAAAATGCAATCAAACAGCTATAGTGTGTATAGCATATCAAACAGCAGCCGAGCTCAACATCAAATACTGAGGTACCTCAAGGAGTAAGCATAAACTTAGCCTCTTTAATATTTTCAGTCTTTTAGATCATTGGTTTAAACCTTTCAGGGGTTCCAGAATTATTTATTTAAAAAAAAAAAAAAAAAAAAAAAAAAAAAAAAAAAAAAAAAAAAAAAAAAAAAAGGCTTCAGGTACTAGCTTTTAATCCCTCAGTATTCTTTCTTTCAGTATTCAATTCTCAAAAATTTATGATTTCGCTGAACAAATCTCCTCTCAGCAGGCCTCCTTCGAAATCTCTGCCATCTGTAGCACACACTGCTTTCAACAACGTCATTAAATACTGCTGATCAGACCAAAAAAAAAAATGACCTACTTAATCAGAAATTGTTCCTGTAATCTGTATCCTTGGCCAATATTTCCATTACAATAGGGCTGTGTGATAAGCGCTAAGAACGATCCTCACATTCATTTTGCTCAATACTGAGATCACAACGATACATCACAATTATTTAACCAAATTATGAACATTAACCTTAGGAGTTCTAATGAATAGAAAATAGGATTTTCTTTCGCATTACACATATGCCTTTTAATTCACTGAATAACTATAAGACTGATCCTTGGGCTTATTGGGTCGTTTAATGCTTTATAAGCCCACTTGGCTTGAAATTTTATCATTAATAAAATTGATAGCAGATTATGAATGCTGAGCTTGTGAGCTCATGTACAAGGGTAATGAAAAGTGGTCAAATAGCTAACTTCAGCTAAGCGCACCATTATCCGAAGCCAAAAGTGATTAGCCATAGGGCTTGGCGATATGACAAAAATATCATATCATGATACTTGAGGACATTTCTACGATACACGATGTGCATCACGATATCTAATTTAGCTAACAAACTGTCTGTAAAACAGGAGTAAAATAAACAAAAAAAAAAACTTCTTTAATGCCTACAAAGACAAAGAAGATTAATTTTTTAATCGAAAAATTGCGACTGCAATTTGTATTTATTAAAGAATGATACATTTTTTAAAATCCATTTATGGTTACATTGAATGTTGTGGAACATCTATGAAACAAGTTCATTTCTGTTATCTCATGTTGTAGCAGCTATAAACTCAAATGTGGTTCTCTTTGATGGTAGACTAAAAAAAAATGCAGCTTTTTAAAATTTTTGCAAACAAAGAAACTCTGACTGTTACAAAGCATTGACACTGGAGACTCCTTCAGAAAGTGTCAAATAAATGTTTCCATATTTTTAATCTATTTAGGTGAGCATCAGCCCTGTGATTGAGCTGTTGCTATAGAAACAATAATGTAACAGAACAAGTGCATTAAAATAAAGCTGTCATTTGCCTTGCAGCTGGAACTACTGTCACATCTACTCTCATAGAAAATTAATCAAAGCCTTCTGACCAATCAGAATGGAGAATTCAGTGGCGCTGTAGTGTAAATGTACATAACAGAATGTTGTAACATTTTGGGTTTTTTTTTTCTACATACTTGGTATGTAAAATCAAATTTGATCAAAAGGTCCATCCATCCATCTTCCACACAGGGTCGCAGGGGAGTCTGGAGCCTATCCAATGAAACTTGGAGAACAAGGTGGGGGACACCCTGGACGGGGTGCCAACCCATCACAGGGCACAATCGTACAGACATTCACACACTACAGAAAATCTGGAAATGCCAATCAGCCTACAGCACCTGTCTTTGGACTGAAGGAGGAACCCAAAGTACCTGGAGGAAACCCCCAAAGCATGGGGAGAACATGCAAACTCCACGCATACAGGGCGGAGACGGGATTTGAACCCCCAACCCCCGAGGGCCAAGGCAAACGTGTTAACCACTAAAGCACTGTGACCCCCTGATCAAAAATTATTTGATCAAACTGGAAGCAAATTTGACACAAAAATTAAACAACATTCAAATATAATTGTAGTGCGGGTTCTGACGTTTAGACAGCAATGAATCAGTTAACACTGACACACAGGAAGAAATCCCGCATATGTGCTCGTATTCTGAAGCAATAAATACAGGTGCATCTCAATAAATTAGAATGTTGTGTAAAAGTTCATTTATTTCAGTAATTCAACTCAAATTGTGAAACTCGTGTATTAAATAAATTCAATGCCACAGACTGAAGTAGTTTAAGTCTTTGGTTCTTTTAATTGTGATGATTTTGGCTCACATTTAACAAAAACCCACCAATTCACTATCTCAACAAATTAGAATACTTTATAAGACCAATAAAAAAAACATTTTAGTGAATTGTTGGCCTTCTGGAAAGTATGTTCATTTACTGTACATGTACTCAATACTTGGTAGGGGCTCCTTTTGCTTTAATTACTGCCTCAATTCGGCGTGGCATGGAGGTGATCAGTTTGTGGCACTGCTGAGGTGGTATGAAAGCCCAGGTTTCTTTGACAGTGGCCTTCAGCTCATCTGCATTTTTTGGTCTCTTGTTTCTCATTTTCCTCTTGACAATACCCCATAGATTCTCTATGGGGTTCAGGTCTGGTGAGTTTGCTGGCCAGTCAAGCACACCAACACCATGGTCATTTAACCAACTTTTGGTGCTTTTGGCAGTGTGGGCAGGTGCCAAATCCTGCTGGAAAATGAAATCAGCATCTTCAAAAAGCTGGTCAGCAGAAGGAAGCATGAAGTGCTCCAAAATTTCTTGGTAAACAGGTGCAGTGACTTTGGTTTTCAAAAAACACAATGGACCAACACCAGCAGATGACATTGCAATCCAAATCATCACAGACTGGGGAAACTTAACACTGGACTTCAAGCAACTTGGGCTATGAGCTTCTCCACCCTTCCTCCAGACTCTAGGACCTTGGTTTCCAAATGAAATACAAAACTTGCTCTCATCTGAAAAGAGGACTTTGGACCACTGGGCAACAGTCCAGTTCTTCTTCTCCTTAGCCCAGGTAAGACGCCTCTGACGTTATCTGTGGTTCAGAAGTGGCTTAACAAGAGGAATTCGACAACTGTAGCCAAATTCCTTGGCACGTCTGTGTGTGGTGGCTCTTGATGCCTTGACCCCAGCCTCAGTCCATTCCTTGTGAAGTTCACTCAAATTCTTGAATCGATTTTGCTTGACAATCCTCATAAGGCTGCGGTTCTCTCAGTTGGTTGTGCATCTTTTTCTTCCACACTTTTTCCTTCCACTCAACTTTCTGTTAACATGCTTGGATACAGCACTCTGTGAACAGCCAGCTTCTCTGGAAATGAATGTTTGTGGCTTACCTAGTGAACCAAACTGAGAGACCATTTTGAAGGCTCAGGAAACCTTTGCAGGTGTTTTGAGTTGATTAGTTGATTGGCATGTCACCATATTCTAATTTGTTGAGATAGTGAATTGGTGGGTTTTTGTTAAATGTGAGCCAAAATCATCACAATTAAAAGAACCAAAGACTTAAACTACTTCAGCCTGTGTGCATTGAATTTATTTAATACACGAGTTTCACAATTTGAGTTGAATTACTGAAATAAATGAACTTTTTCACGACATTCTAATTTATTGAGATGCACCTGTAGTTATAGAAACTGGAACTTATTCGGTGTATGGGAGTCTGTGAGTTTGGCTGGTCAGGTTTAAGGTTCAGCTTCGAGCTCCATCAGCTCTGAGGCATCAGACCCCTTGCTGACAGAATTAATGAGGAGTCGGTCTCGTCGCACACAGCAGGGGAGAGCGCTCTCATCTCTCCTTTCACCTCTCCCATCCTTGCTTTACCTCTCTTGTTTCTTTTCTAAGTAAGAGATGTGGGTGCATTACATGCAGCTGTCATTCTCAGAGAACACACCTCAGGGGAAACAGGAAAAACAGAAGAGAAGGTGGGAGAAGCAAAGAGACTTTGCCAGAGGCCCCGTTAGAGCTAGATGTCACATCAGAGAGAGAAAAAGTGAGCCATTCTTGATGTGTACCAATTTGCACACGGTTGCCCAACAGCCTCTTACAAAATGTGGTCTGAATCCCAAACCACGACTTGGAGGCCTCAGAGTTGAAATAGCAATCTCTATTCAGCATTTATGAGCAACTGAGGCGCCATCTGAGGCGTCCATTTTGAACAAGGTGGTCTTGCAGGGCCACGACCCAAGAACTTCACATTTTTCACAATTCCAACACACCAAATTCAACTTTTAAAGGCCTTGTTTATTGGATGGCAAGTTGAATGAGGTGTAAAATGAGGTGACATGCCCCCTAAGCCCTCTAGGACTAAAAAAAAGTACATCCCTATCAGGTTTGCATGTCAGCCTGTAAAATGTCAGTGAAATGGTATAGGAATGTCACACAAACAAAGGGAACTGTGGATGAGTGGTGTTAGCTTCTATTCAAACTCTCTTCAGCTTTTATGTTGCTATTGTAGCTTGCGGACTTGTGTCCATATATAGTGTCCCGCTATGTAATTTCTGAGTGCTCTCAGAAGTTCTAGCTTTCCCTAGGGAGTCTGGCACATTTTGTCATTAGACGTGACCACATATTTTCACAAGAGGTGACACTACAACCGGCCAACCACATTCACTCGCTAATAACCAATTCAAACAAAGCTCTCTAGAAACTTTTAAAGACGTGATGCAGTGAACTTTCAATCCAGCGGCTATATAACTCACTGTGGTCAAAACTGTGTTCAACTGTCAGGAACCTAATCAGATTGAAGATTGCAGTCAGATTCAAGATGGTCAATCAGAACCAAGATCTTCAAGATACTGAAGCATGTATAAAAAGTACCAGACGTACATCACAGATGGACTATCTGAGACGGTCTCAGATTCTGAATCAGAGTATCTGAGAATCTGGGTCATTTCTGAAGAACGTACGCAGCCATCGTGGACACAATTGATTACAATTTAATGCTGCCTTTACATGAGATCACTTGATTCAGACAATGTTTTAATGGGCAAAAAAAATAATAAAACACCAGGCATACAGGAAAGTAGGAATGAGTCTCTACATCAACTCCTCCCTCTTATTCACATATACTCCTACACAGTGGCAGCACTGTCTGTGCTGATCCAAGTGGTCAGGTTAAGAGGAAATCAAAGCCTTGTTCTGGACCATGACTGCACCTTCTCTGATCTCCACCCCAGGGCTCTGCACAATTTCAAGGATTCACAGCTCCGAACACATCTCATGCAACCCACGAAGTGCTTAATAATGAGCTGATGAACTAGATCAGATGTGTTGGGAGTTAGGAGACCTTGAAGCTATGCAAAACAGTAAGCCTCTGAGACTGATGTTGAGAAGGCCCACACTAGAAAACTGTCAGCTTCAAGTGGCCTAAAGGCCCAGGCAAGCTTTAAACACTATCAAGATTTGCTTTACACATAAATTCTGTTTTTATATTTCTCACAGAAGACTAGGTTGTAGAAATGTCTGTTGTATTTGTAAGCATGATAATTATTCAGTCAGGAGCTGATTCAAGTCCAAATCCGATCAGATTACACAAGGACTGACATGTCAGTCAAGATCCAGCACCAAGCAAATCACAGAAGAAGAAAAAAAAAAAAAAAAAAACACCAAACTTACGATTCTGACGCATGTCCATTTGCGTCTTTGGTACTTTGATTGGACAGTGTGCACTTAGTCGGTCTACTTTTAGCTTTGGATGATAAAACTTCACCTCGTTCATGTTCACTACACCCACAACTGTATTTCAAATGTGCCTTCTCAATCACTGCTGATGATGCATCGCATATGTGTCAGCAAAGTGGGCTGTAAAATATCAGCCCAAATGGAGATCAAAACTAGGGAGTGTTTTACTCTGTGTCATCACCTGACACGACTGATAGTCTGCATGGATCTACAGTCTGAGCTAGAAAGAAATCAGCCCCAGCCCTCACTTCTTTATACCATTCTGTGTTTTTCTTATGAAGCCTGGTGATGCTGAAACTGACTTACAATGGAAGTCTAAGGGCAGCTTTTTAACTTTGTCCACAAAAAAATTTAAAAACACAAAACGGCCTAAGAGAGAAAGTTTTAAGCATCAATCCAAATATCAAGCATTAAGCAAATAAAATAAAATAAAATAAAATAAATCATTCCGGGTACTTATAAATTCATGAAGGTTTGTGGTATCCATAGAAGTTAAGATAGAAATGGACTAACACCATCACACACGCTTACCTTTGAAAATATAGCCTCATCTCTCATTTAGAAACAAGAAAATGTACAGATTTAGAGCTTCATCTACAAATTAAGCTGCTCTAATAACATGTCTACCACTCAGATTTGCAACTGATTACTGATTACCACTGAGTCATGAGTTTCAACAACGTCTATAGCTACATTTGATGTGGAACGTCCATGAGACAGGTTCCTGATATCACTTATGTTATAGCACCTGTTCCCATACCTCACGTCTGTCGTTTTCTTTCTCTCTCTTAAAGTCAATAAAACAACAACAACAACAACAAAAAAAAAACATGCAGCTTGTCATGTTACCAGAAACCCAGAAAGCACGGAGACCTCAAAGACTTACTTTACACATCTGCTTGAAATAAACCAGGAAAGAGACATCTTCGCTGACACTGTGCTCATGAGGAGTGTGTATCTCAGACCTCTCTTGGGATTGTATGCAGCTACAGTGTTTTGTTAGAAATCTCTGCTTTGACAAGAGACATGGCTTGACCTCAGAAAACCCGGAATCATCTGGAACATCTGCACCAATTATTCTGTAAGAGTGATGAACCAAACTAGAGCGTAGCATATAAGGGCCTTCATTTATATATTAGAAGTAATAAGTAACTGACGTTGATGGTCACGTGTCAGTCATCACGTGTGCCTTCAAATCGAGGTAACACTGCATTCAAACAGCTTTGGAAAATTACACATTTGCACGCGCGCGTGCGCGCATGGTCACCCTAATAACTAGACGCAGTGTGTGTGTGTGTGTGTGTGTAATGACATGAGTGTGTAAGGAGATCACACTCACCCATCGCCCGGTTTGGGGGTCTCCAGAGATTCACTGAAAGCTAAGAGCGATGAAGATCCGGCCTTTGTTTTTGTCTCGAGCACGGTTAAACTTAAACACACGAACAGTTTCGGTGATCAGGACACAGTCGCATGCTTTTCCTTAAAATCGAGAGAGAGAGAGAGAGAGAGAGAGAGAGAGAGAGAGAGAGTTGGGACGGCGGCCTGCCTCCAGATCCTCAGCGGGGACGCGCGAGCGAACCTGCAGCTTTGGGGAGGCGCTTCACTGACAGCCGCGCGTGAACACGATGCCTGCGTGCGACCGCGCACCGACGCCGCAGTCCTGGCGATGCCTCGTACGGTCGATCACTGAGGAAGAGGAAGATGCGGCCATCCCGATTGCTTTGCTTTGCTGCTGCGGATGATGATGATGATGATGGTGGTGGTGGTGGTGGTAGCGGTGATGCGGACGGAGTAGAACAGGAAACCTACGCTCGTGCCCTTCAAAGCACAGCAATTGTTGTCTTTTTTTTTTTTTTTTTTTTTTTTTGACGTCTTCACGGCGCCACCCCTTTCCTTCGCTTTCTTGCACGGCGTGGGTTCGCCGACGCTCGCGCCGCTCTTTGCGTGACTCGTATATTTGGGCTAAAATGACGCCTTTCCGCTCGCGCAGTACCACCAACAGCTCCCCCCCTCGCGCTCGGTTATTTTCATTCTCTCTTGAAAAGAATACGAAAAGGAGGGAGGGAAAGGAAGGGAAGGGAAGGAGCATCACACGAGCCCACGGCTCCTCCTCCCAGTTTGGTCGCTTAATACACACACGCACGCACGCGCAGGGGAGAGCGTGAAGGGGGGGCGCGGAGGGGCGTGTGCACCCCGAAATAACAACATCGTAAACACAAACGGATCACTGAGCTACAGGAGAATACGATAAGTGTATGATAGTATCATTTCATCCAGTAAAGACAGAAAAAAACTAACAATATTGCATTAATTATATCAGATTGGTGTAATAAGTTAATGTGTGTATGGGTGGCTGGAAGAATCTCCATTGAATTGTTCATAAGTAATCAAATAAAAAGTATTAATAAACAATCATTATTCAACTACAATAATTACACAACACATTTTTCTCTCTTTTTCTATTGGTTGAGTAACTGGATATTTTTGTGCAAAAAAAAAAAAAACCCTTCACATTTTTGTGATTATAGTGGGTGGATCCATATATTTCAGTTTCAAGGTTTTGACATATTCAGTCTGTGAGGATCCTGAAGTGTAGAGTTCTCTTTTCTGAAATTTCCCAGCTCTACTTGTAGCAACAGCTTCCCACAGTCAGTATGTCCCTAACTGTTATTGTTATTAACGTGGACTGTTTGTGGCTTCATGCCCTTTTGGTGAAATGGCTAGGTGTATATGGGTAAACAAAGTGAACATTGCATGGATGTGTATGGGTTTACAGAGTGGGCACTGTGTAGGTGTTTAGGGGTGTACATACAGAGTGGACACTGTTTAGGTGTACACTCACCGTCCACTTTATTAGGAACACCGGTACACCTGCACGTTCAGGCAGTTATCCAATCAGACAATCATGTGGCCGCAGTGCAATGCAAAAAAAAAAATCATGCAGATGCAAGTCAAGAGCTTCAGGTAATGTTCACATCAAATATCAGAATGAGTAAAACGTGTGATCTCTGTGACTTTGATTGTGGCATGGATGTTGGTATCAGGTGGGCTGGTTTAAGTATTTCAGAAACTGCTGATCTCCTGGGATTTTCGTACACAACAGTCTCTAGAGTTTACACAGAATGGGTCGAAAGAAAAAAAACAGTTTATGGGTTGAAACGCCTTGTTGATGTGAGAGGTCAGAGGAAAATGGCCAGATTGGTTCGAGCTGCCAGGAAGCATAAGTCAAATAATGACTCTTTTCAGCCATGGTGAACAGAAAAGCATCTCAGCATGAACAAAACATCAAACCTTGAGATGGATGGGCGTACAACAGCCGAACACCACATCAAGTTCCACTCCTGTCAGCCAAGAACAACAATCTGAGGCTACAGTGGGCACAGGCTCACTCAAACTAGACAGTTGAAGTTTAGGAAAAAAAAAATCACCTGGTCTTTTTCCAGTCTTCAGTTTGAGTTTGTGCCCATGATTGTGCCTCAAATTCGTGTTTTTGGCTGACAGGTGTGGAACCTGATGTGGTCTTCTGCTGTTGTACCCATCATATTGATATTGAGAAGTGTATATGGGTGGACATTATGTAGATATAAATATACAGAGTGGACACTGTATAGATATAAACATACACAGTGGACATTGTATAGGAGTGTATTGGTGTACAGAGTGGACATTATATAGAGATATAAACATACAGAGTGGACGTTGTATAGGAGTGTATTGGCATACAGAGTGGACATTGTATAGGAGTGTATTGGTGTACAGAGTGGACATTGTATAGATATAACCATACAGAATGGACGTTGTATAGGTGTGTATTGGCGTACAGAGTGGACATTGTATAGATATAAACATACAGAGTGGACGTTGTATAGGTGTGTATTGGCGTACAGAGTGGACATTGTATAGATATAAACATACAGAGTGGACGTTGTATAGGTGTGTATTGGCATACAGAGTGGACGTTGTATAGGTGTGTATTGGCGTACAGAGTGGACGTTGTATAGGTGTGTATTGGCGTACAGAGTGGACTTGTATAGGTGTGTATTGGCGTACAGAGTGGACGTTGTATAGGTGTGTATTGGTGTACAGAGTGGACGTTGTATAGGTGTGTATTGGCGTACAGAGTGGACGTTGTATAGGTGTGTATTGGCATACAGAGTGGACATTGTGTAGATATAAACATACAGAGTGGACGTTGTTTCGGTGTATATGAATATACAGATATATTGTGTAGGTCTGTAAATGTGAAATCTTATTTGTCCCATCTTTATTGGTCTATCCCCACTTCAACCTATACACACACATGCTAGAATAAAAAAAAGCTGGGAGACAGGGCATGTCTGGGCTCCATCAGCTGAAGTGTATCAAATGTCAGTGTGCAGCTGATGAAGGACTTCTGCACGAAACATCCTGTTTCTAATCAAGCTTTGTGTACACCAGACGTTTTCCAGCCTTTAAGATTATTATTGTGGTAGCCTGCAGGTTTGGTCTGTCAGTTCATGAATTCCCATATGGCTCTCCACTATTAGTGTTCTTGTAAGGCCATTAGTGTGCAGTTTATCAGCTGTTTCTCTGTAACTTCCAGGAAAGGTGCTGAGAGTGAGTGTGTCTACTCAAATGAAACTGTAATTAGAGCCATTTGTATCCAACATGTTGGTCTAGTTTAATAATGTGTGAGTGAGTTACAATCTAATATTGTAAGTTATGATAATCATCACTACCACTAGTATAGGATAATACCATAGTATAGGAAGCATTTAAATTCCTTATACACACTTACATTTGCATGGTACATCATTGTATTTGCAAATGGGAATCATTTGGATGCTTGAAACTGGATGGTTCTATCCTGTTTGAGGCCTGGAAAGACCTGATAGTCTGTTGCTATTTCCCCTGAAAAATAAAATGTAGCTACGTGTAACCACGAATAACGTGTTACACCGTTAAACCATACAATGACCATAATTCGACTTGATAGATATTTGTTTGTTTATTTGTTGATCTGAAGTTGAAACACTTTATTATCGTCCTTAATATTTTAACTTGAGTGTAAATTTTCTTTGTCAACTTTAACCTCCATTTTTTCCAAAGCTACTTTTATTCTAATATCAGTTTTGCGGCCAGTGACCACTTTGGCAGTAAAAAAATTTATTTATTTAATTTTTTTTAAAAAAATCCATAGACCCCCAGAGCACCGATTCATTTCATTACATATTGAAACATTAGTTTCATCATTAAAAAATATGTGCAATAAAATTCTGACTAACTTTTCACTCACACAACTCATTAGACTCTGTTGTTTATAGGCTGACTTGTTTTTCCGTTATTGATATTTGGTTTAAACCCCATCAAGTTACAGGTCAAACAGGCTGATAAATAAATGAGCTATAACTAAATGTAATAACTTGAGTGGTGGTGAGTTGTGATTTCATCACAGGAACAAACTTTTATTTTTTAAATGGCTATGCCAACACACCCCAGTTTGAAAACCACAGCTATACAGCAATGACAAAATAACATTTAATTTGAAATCAGTTGTTAATGTTTCTAGTGGGATTTTTTTTTAAGATTTAGAGAACCATTCAGCTAAATTAAGCATCAGCTAGCTGCTAGCACCATGCCCATTGAGCTAAGTCAGGCAAGTTTCCATGGTTATGGCATTGTGCCAGTAAAAATACTTGAAAGCAACCTGGTTGCTTGCTTAATGTGTCTTAAAGTCTTAATTTAGCCTACACGCTGTGTGTTTATGACTCAAGTGTTACAAGGAGAACTTAAATGAGTCAAGCAATTGATTTCCCTAAATCAAAAATGCATTTAAAAAAAAAAAAACTAATTATAGGCAGATTGATGTGTCTAGTAAAGTGGGACAAAAAATCTCAGCCATTAATATATGTGTGAGGAATGCTCACACTGGAAAACTGACTTGGGTTCATTTGGTTTATTATTACCAAGTACCAAGGACACTTCCACTTTCAGAATAAACAGGGAAGAACCTAAATCTATACCGAAGCATATGGAAGTGAAACTCAACTAGTCACAGTAAATGTAACAAAAAGATACAGGTCAATAAAGGCTGGGCTTTACATTACACAAAAAATGCACAAGTGTAATTAAAAGAAGTATTCGGTGATTATGTTTCTTCCCATCCATGTTGAAAGTAAATTCACTGCATCGCCGCTTTTAAAGTTTATTTCAGCAAGGCATTAGAAACTCAGTTATACAGACATGACACACAAATACATAAAACCATCGGTAGCACTTTATTTTACAGTATGCTACAACCCTTGTATTTAATAGGAGAGTATGTGGTAGTTAAATATAATTACTGGTATATAATATGCATCCTTTTAAAATGAACTTTGAAAGTAAGGGGTTTTTTTAACTACACACAAAACTACCACGTTTGTACAGCAGTACTTTAAGCCACAATACAATGTTAGAGCTGAAGAGATTTTGTTCCACTTACAGGCAATGCCTGATGTGTACATTTTAAGATGAATATACTGTATTATAACTGTATGAATATAACTAATGTTAAAAAAATACAGACTACAATCACCAGCTACTCAAGTCAAGAGATTCAGTTAATGTTCACATTAAATATCAAAATGGGGGGGAAATGTGATCTCAGTGACTAACTATGGCATGGTTGTTGGAACCATTTCAGAAACCGCTGATCTCCTAGTATTTTCAGACGCAACAGTCTCTGGAGTTTACACAGAACGGTGCGAAACACAAAAATAGACACCAGGTTCTGTAGGCACGAATGCCTTGTTGATGAGAGCGGTTGAAGGAGCTGACAGGACGGCTATGGTAACTCAAATAACCGCTCTTTACAACCGTGGTGAGCAGAAAAGCATCTCAGAACATGCCAAACTATGAGGAGGATGGGCTACACCACCAGAAGACACATCAGGTTCCAATTCGGTCAGCCATGCCATTAACAGGAATCTGAGGCTACAGTGGGCGCAGGCTCACTGCAACTGGACAGTTGAAGAATGGAAAAAGACCATTCATATACTGTAGCGTTCTATACTGTTTAGTATTTTTTCCCCACACAACACATTGTACTCAAATAATTACTTGTAAGAATGACAAGTTATTATTACACCATAGTGTAGAGTACTGCTGAACAAACCAAGTATGTTTTATATATATATATATATATATATATATATATATATATATATATATATATATATATATATATATATATATATATGTCACTATGCAGTTCAATCTTGAATATCACCATGTACTAACCTATTAAATACAAAGTATTTGCAACACTGTGCAATAAAATACAACCAAAACATAATATAAACACAAAAAGCTGGCGAAACAATCCTCCTATGGAAAAAGTGTACATTAAATACCTCTCCAACGTCCACTCCTTCATGCTGTCCTGCATACCTGACTTTAACGAAGAAAGGAGTGAAAATAGGGAGGAAGGGATTAACATGGCGTATCAGACATAATGTTTGTTATAAAAAAAAAGAAAAAGAAAAGTGTTGTAATAAGCGTATTCAGTAACGACACATTTGGAAATGCCCTCGAGTACCTCACTGACGTTTAGCCTTTCACAAAACGACAATATCATCCTAATTACTCGATGACAAATTTATTTTGCTTAATATCAGTCTCTTCAGACTGGTGATGGCATGTCGGCTGATCCAAATGCTGGAAAATGGGTCCCTTGATATCTGCAGAGATAGAGGAGTGTTGAGGCCTGAGCGCATGCTTGATTTAAAAAAAAAAAAAAAAGAAAGAAAATAAAATTTTAAAAAATTCCCTTTTGGACAGTCAGCTACTAGGAGTCGGCGAAAGAGCGCAACTCGGTGTGCGATATTAGCATGCAGATTTCCAGCATCTGGACTGCGGCTTTAACACATACAGCGTAAAACAAAGCAGCTCGAAGAGCAGTGTTCATGTGTCACAATTTTGAGCTGGGTGATGCAACAACATAATATTGCTATCGCAATGTAATCGGTTTATGATACACTTTCTCAAAGTTTTGTGTATATAGTATGACATGGAGTAATTCCACTGTCACCCCCAGTACCAGAGTGATATGTTCCGTATGTTTGGATGCTAAAACCCATAAAACCCATAAAACCCATTCCCACACTGTGAGAGTAAGAACTATAATCGTGGTGTGATATTGTTGCCACATTGCGTAACTAGTTTGTACGGTTTATGACTCACCCTGACAGTTATTTTAAAATGCTGTGTTGTTTCCCTGGTAGTCATGATACATTTATCTATAATAGTCTCTATAACTTCAACAGTATCACAATAATATTTTACGAAATTTGAACTGATTGGCTCTGATCAGCAGGGTTAAGCTATAATATTTTAAAAAGTCATATCAGAGCATTAATAATAATAAACATAATCATAATAATATATTTCGCATTTAGTCGCCCAATGGAAACTGACCTGTAATTGAACAATGCTCCTGCACCAAACGGAAAAGGCAGACACTGCGAATCCAGGCTATTATCTGGAGAATGAGGCTATTAAACACTTTGGCCTTAATAAAGTCCTTACAGAAGGCAGCAAATTGGCAACCGGTGTAACTGCATGCCATTACAATCCATTGTCAGTACTGCTGGAAGCTGCCTCATTCTCGATTTGTCCTCTTATCGAGCCCTCACTGAGGTCCCGGACCCCTTGTTCCCTCGCTGTGCTCCGTGCCCCACATCTGATAGAACTGGGTGAAGTCGACGTAGGGTGGCACGCGGCCCGTCTCGTCTGGCTGTGCCGCCTGGCTCGCACGCTGCCTGAAGAGGCTGCCGTCGCCCGAGCTGGAGCTGGAGCTCTGCGTGTGTGTGTTGGACTGAAGCGTAGCCGTGGGACTTTGCCTGCACGCACGGGCACAGAGACACATTAAGGTATTATGAAGGGTTATAAAATGTGTATGTCTACTAAAGGAGTTAAAGGGCTCAAAGGACCTGTTAGGCTACAGGCTGTGCGTGTGTAAAAGTTTAACAGTCATTGGACTGTACTAATCAACATAAGGAGAAATATTTATGATTTGTATCAGTTTATACAGTACTGTGCAAACGTTTTAGGCACATGCAAAGAAATGCTGTAGAGAAAAGATAAATAATGAAATTAAATGTTTCTAAGTTACAAAAAAAAAATAAAAAATACCGTAAAGAGCAGTAAACAGTAGTAAATGAAACAAAGTCAATATCTGGTGTGACAAAAAAAATAATAATAAAAATTGTAGTCTCCGGTACAATTAGTGCAGTTTCATAAGGAAATGAGATGGTAAGTTTTATTGAGTATCTTGCAGAACCAGACATAGTTCTTCTGGAGACTTTGACTTTCGCACTCGCTTCTTATTTCTGCAGCAAAACCCAGCAGCCTTCATTGCGTTTTCTGTCTGAAAAGTGTCTCCTACGTAATATGCTGCTTTCTTTAATGACATACAGACATTTTCCTGTAACATTTAATTTTGTGCTAGGAAACTAATGTCTGGGAATCTAAAATGTTTTTTGTACTGAATTGATAATGTAGAAGTCAAAAAATAAAACATCTATAACAAAGATTGTACTAACAAAAATAGGGTGCCTAAAACCTTTGCACAGTACTGTGCCTCAGAAGTCAAATCTAATTTAATAAACCAGTCATTTATGTTAAGCAGTGCATTTACGTGAAAAAAATGAAAAGAAGTCCAACAGTGACATCAAATGCCCGATTCTGAAGTTGGTTGATTAACTGTAACTTAAGCTCCGCCCTCCCACTGCCGACATACATGCACCAACGCTGCAGGAACAGGCTGATGCAATCCCAAAACGTCTACGTTTCATTTTAATACTACACTTCTAAACAAGGGAACGGATTACTGTGCAGAACATATGAGCCATGTGTTTCTACTGCACTTAAATGGGTGTAAATCGTGTCATCTGTTTGGGGTAGCTTTCTACCAGTGCAATGACACAACTGTGCAACGACGGCCTTCTCTCAAAGGGGCACTGCACATTTCATAGCTACAATAAAATAAAGAAATGAAATGAGTCAATGTAGGTTGCTATTCAATGCTCTGGAATTGGGCTCTGGAGAATGGTACAGGTTTGCCCTTCAAACGAATCTACGCACAGAAAACTGGAGAAAAAAAAAAAAAAAAACAGCTAACGCACATTGCTACAAGGACCTCTGCATAAAATATTAATAGAAACTTTAATTGAAAACTGGACTGCACACGGAGCTCCGAGGGGAATGAAATGGACTGAACCATACCCAGGCGTGGGGGTGCCTCCTTCCAGCGTGGAAGCCGTGTTGGTCCCGTTGGTGAGTGTGCCCTGGGCTGGCATGACCAAAGACAGGGTCACGCTCGTCTTACTGGTGCTCTGGTTGTTCGAATAGGGCACAGACACCGGGTAGATACGCCCACCTGAGCGGAGAGAAAGAACGTGCAGAAGAGCAGGTTGTTAAAGAAAGATAGTAGATAGCAGAAGTAGACAGTATTATAAGAAAAGGGGAACGGGTGTTTGATGCAATAACAGGTCAGAGAGGAAGGAAGAGAGAATGAGGTGAAGAGAGGAGAGAAAAGCCATTAAAGAAGACAGACAGAAAGAGGGCAAGCCGAAAGAGGTTGGGGTAATAAAGGAGAAATGAAATAGACGGCAGATAAGAGAGAGGACGAGAGAGAGAGAGAGAGAGAGAGAGAGAGAGAGAGAGAGAGAGAGAGAGAGAGAGATCAGAGGAGAAGGCAGAGGGTGTTAAATAAAGATGGCTATGATATATGAAGGTGCTGCAACAATTCACTCTCAACGATCCCACTGTCATTCTCTCGGTATTGATTTTTTACGCGCTATAGTCTCATATAACTATACTTAGAAACTCAACACGGTTGCAATTGCAATGCGTGAGTGAAAACACAACAGACATTCACCGGCCAGTTTATTAGGAACACCTGCTCATTCTCGCAATTATTCAATCAGCCAGTGATTGAATGACAGTGACTTTGACCGTGGCATTCTAGAGTACATAATAGTGTGGAAAGAAAGAAGAAAAAAAAAAAAAAATCAGCAAGTGGCAGTTCTCTGGGTGGAAATTCCTTACTGATGATGGTAACTCAAATAACCGCTCTTTACAAATGTGGTGAGCAAAAAACGTCTCAGAATGCATTGAGGCAAATGGGCTGCAACGGCAGAAGACCGCATCGGGTTCCCGAATACATCGGGCAAAAGATTGGAAAAATATCACCTGTCCTGTTTCCAATCTTTAACTGTGTTCTGCGTTCTGATGTTCGACGTGAACGTTAACTGAAGCTCTTGACCTGTATCTGCATGACTTGTGTATGCACTGCGATGCTGCCACGTGATTGGTTGATTGGATAACTGCATGGATGAGCAGATATACAGGTGTTCCTATTAAAGTACACTTATAATAACGGTCTTCTCTTTTCCAGAAGATCCGTCCCGAACATAGCGAAGGTTAAAGTCCTTTCTGTTATACAAATTAAATTGCCTTTTTATTTATTCATTTGACAAAGGTTTTTTTTTTTTGCCCCAAAGCCACTAATGAGTAAGGAATACGCCACCTCTTATGTAGTTACAGCTTAATCCTGTTACATCTGAAAAGCAAATTACTTCAAGATGACAAAGTAAGTACCTTGTGGTTACTATAAAACCTTGTATATACACACACACTCAGGTTTCTACCATGGCAGGACTGACCCCGCCTATACAACTGTCAATCATTCCAGATTCATATGCTGACTGGCTCATGTGCTATAATTACCGAGGGGGGGAAGCAGACTTCTCGTTTTGCATATTTTTTGTGATAACTCATAGCGGTGTACTCTGGCGTTAAAATATGGAGCTCATGTGGAGCAAAATACGTAAAGGTTGACAGGTCTGTATTACCGTAGCTAACACTTTTTTCAGGTGACAGGGCAGCACACTGCGGCGTTCATTTGTGTTCACAAATAATGTATTATTTGTCCATTCCTGTAATGGTAGAGATGATTAGAACAATGGTGTGATGAAAACATAACGATGATTATGATCTCTGAAACTAAAATCATACCCGTGACCACAAAATGTGAACAATGTCAGATAGTGTACTAGAAGTTACTAACATTTATGTTTAAAATCATGAGGGTCATTTTTCAGTAGTTCCTTGGGCTTTATAAAATATGCAGAAATGACTGAATTAATTTTTCTACATGGATTATTTTTATAAAATGACGTGTTTTTTTATTAAAAGACATGCCAACAGTGCCAACACGTCTGGGATTTGACCCAAACCTTCCGGTCACTGGTGCAGAACTTTGATTGCTGAGCTAGCGCTGCCCTTGTTAATCCACTGCTCTAAATTATGTTCCTGCTCTTTGATTATGAAGACTTAAAAACATTTTTTTTTTAAAAAACCAAAAAGACAGACAGACAGATGCCAGAAGCAGGGCAGGCGGCGACACAGGAAGTGATGCAAACAATTAAATCGTGAAACAGACAGACGAAGGGGAGCAAACAGATCCAACTGTCTTTATGCAAATTTTGAATTTATGCAAAATGAATTTTTCCAGTAAATGATAACAAAGCGAGTGTGTGTGCCGGTAACACAGCCCCGGAAGACATGTACCAAATAGTTAAAACAATATCTATGGTATTACCAGTATCAGTACATATAATGGTGTAGTATTTTGTATCGTGTTCTCGATAATTATTGGCACCCTTCATAAAAATGAGCATAAGTTCTCATTACTATCCATCCATCCATTTTCTGTACCGCTTATCCTTCACAGGGTCACGGTGAGCCTGGAGCCTATCCCAGGGGACTCGGGGCACGATCGCACACACATTCACACACCACAGACAATTTACAGATGCCAATCAGCCTACAGTGCAGGTCTTTGGACTGGGGGAGGGAACCAGAGTACACGGCGGAAACCCCCAAAGCACGGGGAGAACATGCGAACTCCGTGCACACGGGGCATAGGCGGGAATCGAACCCCCAACCCCAGAGGTGCGGGGCAAACATGCTAACCGCTTTAGTCTTTGGTCTAACAAAGTCATTCTCATTAGAACTACATTTTAAAATACATTTTGAAATATATGTGGTAAAATTATCGACACCTCTGAGATATATTTTAAATAAATACAAACGTATACAAACACAAAAACTGCAGCCATGGCCGCCTTTGCCAGGGGGTTCAGGCTTCAGGCGTCCTGGACTTTTAACCGGACAATCTGCCAAACAATATTTTTATATTAATGTTGGCTCACGTTCATGAAGGGTGCCGATCGTTCTAGTGGACGCTGCATGCGGTTTGAGACGTAGCCGATTTATCTGGCAATTTTTACACCGCTGAAATCTGAGATGTGTTGAACTGAAGCTGAAAAGTGATGCACTTTGTGCTTGCGTTGTTTTCTCATCTGAAAATCCAACCACAGGAATTTATCTCCCACTGGCCTGTGACGACTGAATGTGCTCTCGGGCTGGTGCCAGTGACATACCGCACAAAACGCGGAACACGACAGCTGGCTTGTTGTGTCAGGGTCCTTTGGCTAGTGCTCTTTTGATGACGCCATCTTGTCAACCAGAACATAACAACGACTGACTAAAACAGTCTTGTAGATTGTTACGAGCTCGTAAATCCAACTTTTACATACCAAAAAACATCGAATAGAGACGGACCTCAGAATACACAGCTATATTAGACACAGAGAGACCCGACACGCACATACACAGACGCACACACACACACACACACACACACACACACACACACACACACACACACACACACACCCAGGGAGAGAGGGGCAAAGAGCAAAATATGTTTACCTTGCGTTGGAGTAAGCGAGCCGTCTGATAGAGGGTAATTAATGGTGCGAATGAGCAGGGTCATGTCCTCGTGGCGTGAACACTGCACCGCTCTCTGTCTGGCGTAGGCGTCATGATGCAGCCGCTTCACGCGCTCCACCACCGACTGGGCCACCACCTCCACGTTGCCCTGTTGGGCCAACTCCGCCGACACCATGGCAACCATCTCCTGAAAGAAGGAATTATGGGACATGGAGTCCATCGGCAGTGTCGGTGGCTAGTAATAGTGAATCAAGAATGGACCGGTCGTATAACCTTGCAAAGGTTTCCCAGCTCATCTGAGGGGACTTTGTCAGATCGTTATTATTGTTCTACTGCAACTTCAAGCGATTAGCCATTATATTACGCACACGAGTCCGGTCCGTGTGACTCACTCTTAGCAATCATGGTTATTTTAGTTTTTCGATTGAATGAACTTTTATCCGATTTTAATGAGGAATGCATGGACACAGTACATTGTGTAACATCAGAGAAACAAAGGTGCGGTTAATGGCCTACAATTCTACAATTAAAAAGGGACTACTTTATCTGGCTTATGTATCAGATATTTAAGCATGTTAAATACTTTCTTTACAGAAAGAAAAAAAAACAACAACCCTCACACCTCTTCCTTCATCGTTTTAAACTGTCTTCTTGAAGATATTTACGAAAGCAAGTCACCATTTCCTTCATGTCAATTCACCTTTCACAACTACTCACCGTAACCGCTTAATTTTTGTATGCGTTCTTGATAGAAAGTATAGTATTCTGAAAACGCGTTAAAGTTCAGTTTGCGCATTGTGCCATGACCAAAGATGACTGCCTTCTACGAAAGAAATTATAATCAGTTATTCTCTGTTCTGATCAGGGAAAATCTTCCTTCTTCATTTACCCTAATGTATAATTTGATGTGTCAATGATCCTGAGGAATAACTGATATGCAAATTAGTCTATGGCGCCATCTGGTGACTCCTAGTGAACTTTCGGCGCGTGCTTTAGCTACTTTCTTCTGAAAAGAGTTGGCAACACTGATTTTATTGGACTTTCTTTTTCACTGGTAGATCTAATTGGAAAAGGCTTGGATCGTAATCACTCTAATTAGTTGTACTTTGTAGCACAACATGTATTGGTCTTTCAACTGATATTAACAATCTCTATGTGGTCTTTCCTCTGGAACCCTGTTTCCGCCACTGAGAAAAAAAAACTTAAAAAGGTAATTGCGAGTTTATATCTCAAAATTGCAGCTTTATATCTCGCAATTCTGACTTTTTTCTCACAATTTTGAGTTAACATCTCACAATTCTGACTTTTTTTCCCCTCACAATTACGACTTCATATCGCACAACTTTGACTTTATTTCTCGCAATTACGAGTTTACATCTCACAATTCTGACCTTTTTCTTGCAATTTAGACATCCATTTGACATTTAGTGAATTACACTGATAAATAGGCTATATAAAAACAACACTCATCAGCTCACAATAAACTCACAATTGCGAGAAATAAATACAGAATTGCGAGAGTTAAACTCGTGATTCTGAGTAGTAAAAGTCAGAATTGTAAGATGTTAACTCAAAACTGCAAGAAAAAACAGTCCGAATTGCGAGCTCACAACCCTGAGTCGCAGTTACCTTTTTAATTTTTTTTTCTCAGTGGTGGAAACAGGCTTCCATAGGAAAGACCACACAGAGATTGTTAATATCAGTTGGAAGACCAATACATGTTGTGCTACAAACACATGCAGAAACGGGCTTCCATACTTTCCACCAAGTCCGTTTGCTGAGTCCGAAAAAGAGCAAAATTGATACTTTTGTTCTGTTTGTTGTTTGGTTTGGTTTCATACTGAATAGTGTTTAGGGCTGAAAACTTCCTCAAACGCTTTAATTTCTTGGTTATAAATATGGCAATGGAAAAAGAACCAAACAAACCAATCTTTCGCTTCCTGCAGTTAAGTCTGGTCCTATGCAGCGTTTCAGACCAATACCGGCTCAAACACAGACTCTCTGTACAGAATATATGCAATGGCATATGCCATTGACAACAATGGTGATTAAACTATACTAAAGAATAAGAAACGTCTAGAAACTGCATTTGATTGGCAGTGTATCGAAAGGCTACCATTACATTATTATTGTCATGTCATGAAGGGTGTTATCTTGCTGTTCTTATTGCTTTAATTAGAACTTTTCCATGCCCTGTAGTTTAATGGCCCAGTGTAAGTATAGAACATTATTCATGTTTGTTGTCATGGTTACATTTCAGTATAGTTATGTAGTGTGAAGCGCTAGTTTAGAACCATGATCAAAAAACAGTGGATGGATACATCCGATCAGAAGCAAATAACCTCTGCCTTTTTAAAAAAATATTTTCGTCTTTATATTACTAAGATATAAGAAGTTTACTTGCATAGGAATGTAATTACTTATGCAAATAAGAACACACCTGATTGGCCTGCTCAGGTCCATGGGCTGCCTCAAGGGCCTTAATGAGCCCCTCTGACATCAGCAACAGGAAGCCTGTGACTCCATCCAATGACTGGCCGCCGTGAATCTCGGGTTCTGCGATGATTGGCTTGCTCTTGGCCGCACTAACAATGGACAAGTTAAATACACAAACTATGATTTAACCATCAGGTTATGCAATCTCTCACGTTACACAAACTAACACTTCAGTCAGCAGTCATTCGTTGGGTCGCGGGAACTTTTGGGGAAACCTGCTGAAGTGTGCAGTCTGTACAAGTGTGTGTATGTGAGAGGTCTGAATTAAAAGCAGCAACATCCTTTGCATGGCTGTGGCTTCCAGAAAGCAGGAAATGGAGGTTTGGCTGAGCAGGTTAATATGTAGAAGAGGGATAGCAAACCATGGGGAAAGAGAGAGAGAGAGAGAGAGAGAGAGAGAGAGACCCATAGTCAGAGACACAAGAACAATCAGAGAGACGGAGACAGTCTGGTGTATGCAGAGACAGAGATATAGAAAAACAATGAACAGGTGCAAACTGCATCAAACACTCATTTTTCAAAAGACTCATTTTTCAACCTGGATATGAACAAATGTATTCATAAATCATTTGCAGGAGCAGTTATGCAAGGAATGCGGCATTCATGAAAATACATTTAGTTCTGAAAAACTTTTGTATCAAATCCTAACTGGCAAGGAGTTACTGCAATTTTACAGTACCGTGCAAAAGTTTTAGGTACCCTATTTTTTTTAGTACAAACTTTGTTATAGATGTTTTATTTCATGACTTCTACATTATCAAATCAGTACAAAAAACATTTTAGATTCCCAAACATTAGTTTTCTAGCACAAAATTAAATGTTACAGAAAAATGTTTGTATGTCATTAAAGAAAGCAGCGTATTACGTAAGAGACCACTTTTCAGACAAAAAACACAATGAAGGCTGCTGGGATTAATGACATACAAAACAACGTTTTGCTGCAAAAATAAGAAGCGAGTGCGAAAGTCAAAGTCTCCAGAAGAACTGTGGCTGGTTCTGCAAGATGCTCAATAAAACTTACCAGCTCATTTCCTTATAAAACTAGACAAATTGTACCGGAGACTACTAATTTTTTTTTTATTATTTGTTTGTCAGACCAAATATTGACTTTGTTTCATTTACTACTGTTTAATGCTCTTTACGGTACTTTTTTTAAAAATGTAGAAACATTTCATTTCATTATTTTGAAGGCACCTTTGCTCTACAGCATTTCTTTGCATGTGCGTAAAAAGTTTGCACAGTACTGTATATATGGATTATGCTGTCAAGTTTAAACGGCTTACTTATTCCAAACGCACACGTGGAATTAATGAGAACTCCGTCATTTCATATTAATGATTTGAAAATTCAAACAGGAAATACAATCAGTCAGAAACATAAATTAATCATTATCTACATTCTAGCTATAATAAACATTATGTAAAATAAAATGTCTGGGACTTTAATGAAATGAAAATGATTTAGCTTTAAGCAAACAAAATTTAGGAGGGTGTGTCAAAGTATGAATAATTATGGTGTATTTATTTCCTTTGAACTCACCTTAGGACATCGATGTCTGTGTAGCTGAATTTCACCTTGTAGTCTCCTATCCGCCTCAGACTGCTCTGGCCTGCGATTATCCCCGTCTGTCTGAGCCGATTTGGGTCCAGGCCTGAAAGAAAAAGAGAGAGAGAGAGAGAGAGAGAGAGAGAGAGAGAGAGAGAGAGAGAGAGAGAAATTCATCTAAGAGAGAGTTTTATCTAACTGTGACACATTCAGAGTAACAGATGACAGCCCACACACCAGTGTGTATATGTGTGTGTGTGTGTGTGTGTGTGTGTGTGTGTGTGTGTGTGTGTGTGTGTACTCACCTAGCTGAGCCAGTCTGGCCAGCTCATCTTCGTTATCGGTTGTGTGGGCTCGACCAATCTGAATCACCTGATTCTGACGGTCACTGGTGTACTTGCATAGCAGAGCTCGATTGGTGCCTGAGCAGTTCCCCAAACACACACATACCAATATGTTACTCAGACTGATTTCACTGCAAAATAGGCAAAAGAATTTAAAAGTCCAAACATGAAGGGGAGAGCTGTTATAGGAAAAGTTATTTTCCAATAACTCCACGCCCTGAAGTGTTTTTGTTTCTCTTATACCACATCAATTATCAATTACGTTATAGCAGCTCGTCATGTTACTAAAAATATTGGAACATGCAACCGTGAAATACTTCTTGTTGTCCAGATGTGCCCTGTTAGATTGATTGTTTAAACCATTAACAGCTCTGAATGTCTACTCTTGGTTTGAGTGCTGGGTTTTGCCTGTGAAGACTGCATTTGTTGTGGTTAAAAGGATAAACTAACATGACCAGAGAGCTGTCTATGGGAGAAAAGCAAGCCATTTTGAAGCTGAGATTTGTTGTATGGGCATAACCAATATAACAATTTGGAATGTTCTGAAAAAGAAAGAAACCACTGGCGTACTAATATCCAACGAACAGGTCGGCTAAAACAACAACAGCTGATGACGGAAACAATGAGAGAGCTGTGAAGAAAAACCACAAAACAACAGTCAGTGACATCACCAGCAACCTCCACTGGACAGGGGTGATGGTATCACAATCCAGCGTTCAAAGAAGCCTTTGTGAGAGCAGAAATATAGAGGCCATACCGCAACATGCAAACTACTCATCAGCAGTAAGATTCAGAAGGCCAGACTGGGATTTGCAAAGAAATACAGAGATGATCCACAAAAGTTCCGGAACCAAGATCAACCTCTAACAAAGTGTGGAGAAAGAAAGGATCCACTCTGATGCTGCTATGATCTAAAACATGCGAGCTCATTGGTCAAGCATGGTGGAGGTAGTGTCATGGTTTGGGCTTGCATGGCTGCTTCTGGAACAGGCTCACTAATCCTTATTGATGATGTAATGATGGTAGAAGCAGAATGAATTCAGAATTTTTGCAGAAATGTTTGCAGAAACATCCTGTCTGCCAGTTTACAGAGAAATGCATCCAAATTAATCGGGAGGAACTTCATCATGCAGCAAGACAATGATCCAAAACACACTGCCAACGCAACAAAGGACTTTATCAAGAGGAAAAGTGGAAGGTTTTAGACTGGCCAAGTCAATCACCAGACCTTAACCCAGCTTAGCAGCATTTCACCTCCTGAAGAGGAGACTGACACCCTAAAACAAACAACAACTGAAAGAAGCTGCAGTAATAGCCTGGAAAAGCATCATAAGAGAAGAATACAGTACAACAATAGCTGTTCTATTTAAAGATGTTTATCAATGCAAGCAAGTGTCATTTGGTCAGTACTTGTCTTTTGAATATCTAGGGACTGTGTTGAAAGGTGCTCCACACACTCTGTTTATCACTATTTACAGGCCTCCAAAATACTCTCCAGCTTTTGTTGAAGAGTTCACAGAAATGTTATCAATGATCTCGTCAGAGTTTGACTGTTTTACTATTACAGGGGATTTTAATATTCACATAGATAATGCAGAAAACAAAACTACAAAAGAAATTATAACTGTTTTAAACACTTCTGACTTGATTCAGCATGTGCATGAACCTACACACAAATATGGACATACGCTAGATTTAATCATTAGTAGGGGTGTAAACATTTCATCCATTGTTATTAAGGACATAGCACTATCTGATCACTTCTGTATTTTCTTTGATATATTGATCTCTGCTGCCACTGAATCTAGATCTGTCTCTGTCAGAAAGAGATGTATTAACGAAAACACTAGTGTGCTATTTATGAAGGCTATATCTTTAACGCCAAGCATTTCTGCAGACTCTGTTGACTCTTCTCCTTGATTCCTTAAGTTCAAAAGTTAAGAATGTTATTGATGATATTGCTCTGGTAATAGTCAGTAAGAAGACTGGCAGACAGAAATCAGCTTGGAGAAAATCAACAGCAGTACAGGGTATGAAAAGACAATGCAGAAAAGCTGAGCGGATGTGGTGGAAGATGAAACTTGAAATTCACTGTAGCATCTATAAAGACAGCCTTCATGCTTTCAATGTGGAACTAGCTACAGCTAGACAGAGTTTCTTCTCAAAACTTATAAACAGTAACTTAAACAACACTCGCACTCTTTTTGCTACTGTTGAGAGACTGACAAACCCCCCAAGTCAAATTCCCAGTGAAATGCTCTCTGACAGCAAATGCAATGAGTTTGCTTCCTTCTTCTCTGAGAAGATCAATAATATCAGGAAAGCGATTAGCACATCTCCAAGCTGTGCAGAGGTCAGACAGATTCGGCCACAATATCAAAAGGAAGATACTATGTCTATTTTTGAAGCAATTGATTGCAAAAGTTTTGGAAGAAATAGTGCAGCACCTAAAAACATCAACCTGCTATCTTGACATACTTCCCACATATTTTTTCAAAAGTGTGCTTAATTGTCTGGAAGCAGATCTCGTAGAAGTGGTGAACGCCTCACTTCTTTCTGAGACTTTTCCAAACTCGCTGAAAACCGCAGTTGTTAAACCCCTTTTGAAAAAGAGCAATCTTGATAACACCATTTTGAGCAATTATAGACCAATATCAAATCTTCCTTTAGGCAAAATTATAGAAAAGGTAGTTTTTAATCAGCTGAACAAATACTTAAACTCAAATGGGTATCTGGACAATTTTCAATCTGGTTTCCGACCGCATCACAGCACCGAGACAGCGCTCACCAAGATAATAAATGATATTCGTTTAAATTCTGATTCTGGCAAAATATCAGTGCTGGTATTACTAGATCTCAGAGCTGCGTTTGACACTGTAGATCATAACATACTTCTACAGAGACTGGAAAATTGGGTCGGGCTTTCTGGGATGGTACTCAAATGGTTCAGGTCATACTTAGAAGGGAGAGGTTATTATGTGAGTATAGGACAGCATAAGTCTAAGTGGACATCCATGACATGTGGAGTCCCACAAGGCTCAATTCTTGCACCGCTCTTATTTAGCCTGTATACGCTCCCACTAAGTCAAATAATGAGAAAGAACCAAATTGCCCATCATATCTATGCTGATGATACCCAGATTTATTTAGCCTTATTTCGCCAAATGACTACAGCCCCATTGATTCCCTCTGCCAATGCATTAATGAAATTAACAGTTGGATGTGCCAGAACTTTCTTCAGTTAAACAAGGAAAAAACTGAAGTCATTGCATTTGGAAACAAAGATGAAGTTTTCAAGGTGAATGCATACCTTGACTCTAGGCGTCTAACAACTAAAAATCAAGTCAGGAATCTTGGTGTGATTCTGGAGACAGACCTTAGTTTCAGTAGTCATGTCAAAGCAGTAACTAAATCAGCATACTGTCATCTAAAAAACATTGCAACAATTAGATGTTTTGTTTCCAGTCAAGACTTGGAGAAACTTGTTCATGCCTTTATCACCAGCAGGGTGGACTATTGTAATGGTCTCCTCACTGGCCTTCCCAAGAAGACCATTGGCCAGTTACAGCTCATCCAGAACGCTGCTGCCAGAATTCTGACTAGAAGCAGAAAATCTGAGCATATCACACCAGTCCTTAGGTCCTTACACTGGCTTCCTGTTACATTTAGGATTGATTTTAAAGTACTTTTATTTTTTATAAATCTCTTAATGAACTAGGACCGAAATACATTGCAGATATGCTCACTGAATATAAACCTAACAGACCACTCAGATCATTAGGATCGAGTCAGTTAGAAATACCGAGGGTTCACACAAAACAAGGGGAATCTGCTTTTATTGATTATGCTGCCCGCAGTTGGAATCAGCCCCCAGAGGAGATCAGATGTGCTAAAACATTAGCCACTTTTAAATCTAGACTCAAAACTCATCTGTTTAGCTGTGCATTTACTGAATAAGCACTGTGTGATGTCCGAACCGATTGCACTGTATTTTTTGTATTGCACTCTCTATTTTTAAACTGTCTTAAATTCATTTTAAATCAATTTTAAATCATTTTTAAAGTTTTTAATTTCCTTGTTTTATTTTTATGATTATTGTTTTATGATTATTTTACTTTCTTTTATGTAAAGCACTTTGAATTACCATTGTGTATGAAATGTGCTATATAAATAAACTTGCCTTGCCTTACAACAGTTTGGTGGTCAGTAGGTCACTGGCATGATGCAGTTATTGCAAGTGAACCAAATATTAAGTATTATTTACTTTAAGACTATCTGTTCCGATACTTTTTCCTACCTGAATATTGGGTGGTCTGCCAACAAAGGTGCCATGTTCACTTATACAACATGTTTTCTTTCACCCCAAGTATAAAAAAAAAAAAAATGAAAGTATGTTTTCTTTCCTTCTTTTCCATATCAATGTGATATCAACTTCAACTACATTACCATATCTGTGTCAGCAATTACCAAGACAACCTGACCTACGGCAATGCACTACTTTGACCATAGCTTGACCTTTTCATAAAGTCAAACCCACATGCAAAACAGAGAAATAAGGGGTTTTAATGTCAAGCTCACAGGGATAAAAAGCAAAAGGTCTGTGTGTGTGTGTGTGTGTGAGTGTGTGTGCTGTGTTTATAGCTTGAGGGAAAACAAAGCAATGTCTGAATAGACATTCTAATGATGGCGATATTAGAAATATTTTAATTTCTCCATACTGGTCCCTTAGAATCCTGATTCCTAAAAGGCTATATTCAACCATAGTTTTTATATTTCCTATTTTTATGCATTATTGTTATTGCATTCCAATGTTGCACAAATATGCCACACAGGTCTATACTGTCTGTGTGTAGGATTATGTTAAAATAACTTTTTAATAATGTTTTTAACTTTGCTATAATGTTTATATCTTTGTTATTTTAGTGGTTATTATTATTTGGATATTCTAAAAATTCAAAGATATCTAGAAAGTGGATTTTCTGTGTGTCAAACACACAGAATTGATGTGTGTGTGTGTGTGTGTGTGTGTGTGTGTGTGTGTGTGTGTGTACGTACCCACATTAGCGATGTACAGCTTGTTGTTGAGAATGAGAGCGACTACAGCCGTGGCTCCTCCAGACACCTCCTGCTCCAGAGTCTTCAGCCTCTCTGCAATCTTTTGACTCTGAGGAGACAGCTGGTGAAACATCACCCCCTGCAGGACAAAGAGAGGAACGGCATTACTTAAATTGTGCGCACGAGACCCTGTGTTTTGAGCAAGTTTTCACACTGTACGGTCTAATACATTGCTCGCGTTCCTTAATTATCTAGTGCCAATAGATTAAAAAAAAAAAAAAAAAACCTCAAGAACCCAAAGCATTCACAAGAGCTCAGTCTGGCTCTAAGGAGGGTTCATAATTTCTTTTGTCTTGGTAATCATTTGTGTATTTCTTCTGGTATTCTGGTATATGTGGAATAAACCACCTTTAAACTATGCATTGTGAAAAATGTGGCATGAAAACTGTGAAACAGTTAGTAAGTACTTAACAATTATACATGCTCCAAAATATAAAACTACACAAATATTCATTTTGAACCTTCATTAGACAAAAATAGTGTATTTCTCTTTCCTTTATTCAGTGCTGCATAAAAAAGCATGACGAATTTTATTTGTATTTCAGTACCTGGCTTGGCGTGACCTCTGCTGTACTACAGAGGCGCAGCGTGTAGCACTTTAATCACGCCGCTCTCGTGCTCAGAACCAACAAAAGGAAATTTCTATTCATGAATTTGTTTTGTGTGGGACCTTAAAAGATGGTGCTGTAACTATTCTCTTTGCCGTGTGTTTGTGAGTGTGTGTGTTCTCGCCTCAGGGAGTTGTGCTTGAAGGTTGGCCTTTTCTGCCAGTGCGTCATCGATGGTCTCAAAGTAACTCTTCTCCACCACATCAAAAGCCTTGAACACAGAGAAATGGAAGAAAGGACAGTGAATAACGATAAGTCATGTCTGATTTAACAACATCTCATTCAAACACTACAGGTGCAAGCAGTTATTTTTAAAGCTTCCAACAGGAGTCCATTTCATCACATAGAAGCTGATCATAAAGTGCCATTTTGTGTTATTTTGGTCTTCATTATTTTCTAAGGGTATGCAAACGTTTGCACTATACTGTAGGTTATATACATATATATATATATATATATATATATATATATATATATACACACACACAAAGGTTCCATATTAGGATCAAAACGTTGCCTCTATGTCACAGTAAAGCAAATATGAACATGAAAAAGTGTCATGTATGTGCTTACTTTTTTCTAAGTCAATTTGACAACAACCAACACATCATGTTTACTGACATCTTAATTAAGTATACATTGTAAAGGCTTTGACTGGCATCATGCCAGAACAATACTTGCTGAACCTCCATGAAAAGAAGCCTTATCTATATCAGTCTATACTAATTATCTATATCTACCAAAGACTGAGATAAATTAATAATTTAAGCAAAAACTATTAAGATTTAATAAATTGTACACTACTGCAGCATACATCTAGTCAAACTATTATGATCTATGTTATTAAACATGTAAAATACCTAACCACCGACTTACTGACTGACTGAATTACTGAACTGAGTTAATGACTGACCTACTGCACAACTGACTTACTGACCAACTAACTGACTTACAGCCGACTGACTGACTTACTGCCCGTCATACTGAATGACTGACTAAACTGACTAACTTACTGACCAATTTATTTACTTACTGAGACTTACGGATCGGCTTACTGCCCAACTATATTGCTGTTTGGCTTACTGACTGACTTACTGTCCAACTAACTGACTTACAGTCTGAATGACTTACTATCCAACTGATATAATGACTGACTTACTGACTGTCATACTGAACGACTGATCTATTGAATGAATGACTTACTGACACACTGACTGACTGAGACTTACTGACTGACTTACTGCCCGACTGAATTGCTGTCTAATTGACTAAATTAATGACAGATTGACTTATTGAAAGTCTGACTTGCTGACGAATCGACTGACCGAATGAGAAATGCACTGACATACTGGCTGAATGAGCAACTTACAGACTTTCTGAAAGACTGACTGCTTTACTGTCCGAGTAACTGACTTACTGCTTGACCAACTGACAGACTGACATACCATCCAAACAACTTACCAACTTAGTAAAAGACTGACTGACAGATCGACTGACTTACTGACCAAACTAACTGACCGACTTACTGACAGACTGACTGACTTACTATCCAAACCAATGACCAACTTACCGAAAGACTGCTTACTGGCCAACTTACTGACAGACTGACCAACTGACTGACTTATTGTCCAACCGACTTACTGTCCAACTAATATACCGACTGACTTACTGACTGTCATACTGAACGACTGATCTATTGAATGACTGACTGACTGAGACTTACTGACTGACCTCCCGCCCCGACTGAATTGCTGTCTAATTGACTAATTTACTGACAGATTGACTTATTGAAGTCAATACTTGCTGACGAATCGACTGACCAAATGAGAAACGCACTGACATACTGGCTGAATGAGCAACTTATCGGTCAACTGACTGACTTTCTGAAAGACTGACTGCCTTACTGTCCGACAAACTGACTTACTGCCTGACCAACTGACAGACTGACATACCATCCAACCAACTTACCAACTTAGTAGATCGACTGACTTACTGTTTAAACTAACTGACCGACTTACTGACAGACTGACTGACTTACTATCCAACCCAATGACCAACTTACCGAAAGACTGCTTACTGGCCAACTTACTGATTTATTGTCTAACTAACTAACTTGGTGACCAACTAACAAAATTAGGGCTGCTTCTAAACATTTGTGTAGCCCTGATCTTGGACATAACTTGCATCCCTTTACCAAGTATAAGGCTGATGTTGCTTATCCCACATAGTGTTTATCAAAACAAATTAAATAGACAATCTGAACACCTCAGTTAACGAGTGAAAGCTAACCTAGCAAGCATGGATGATTCTGCTTGAGTCAGCAGCTGTAGTGAATCTCCAGTGATTAAAAATGCCAGTTACCTGTGTAAGGATGCGACGGATGTCTGCGTCAGAGTGGTTAGAGTTGAGCTGGCCGAGTAGAAGTTCTGCAGTCAGACACTGAGACACGAAATTGGCCACTCGGCAACCGTCGTAACCATTAAACACCCCATACAGGAAACAGCTTTCGGTACTGTTGGACAAAATGAATAGGATCGAGTTAATCTTTCACAAACATGGTGTTAATGGATAAGTGAAACTGGGGTCAATTTTCGAAGGACTCGGATCAATCCACTGGAATATCCGCTGGATCTGAAACCAGACAGCAGTCTGCTAGTTGACAACTCCTGTCCTGATTACAGGAGCTGCTGTTTTGTGTTTCATATCTCACGTGAAGCGGAAGTGGCCGTCCTCATTAGGGTGCATTTGGTTGCTTTTGCCATCGGGGCTGTACACACAGTTTGTGGCCGTGCCCACACCACACAGCTGGCACAGGGGCAAGTCATCTGTCCAGCTCTGGTGCTAAAACCCACAGCATGAAGTCCAGAACATAGTGTTAATACATTTCAAAATGAGCTGCTTATCCTCCAAAACATACTAACCCCATTTCCACAAAAATTGGGATTTTTTACTGAGAAATCATCATGCTACACAAGTGGTGAGTCACGACCCATCCTTGTGTGCAAAGACTGAGCTTTTGGTGGATGCTCCTTTTATGCCCAATCCTGATACCCTCCCCTGTTACCAATTAACCTGATCCTCCGAAATGGTGTTACTTGAATATTCTACTTCTCAGTCTTATTTTGCCTCTGTCCCAACTTTTTTGAGTGTGTTGAAGGCATCAAATTCTAAATTTGTTCATATTTACAAAATACAATTAAGTTGGTCAGTGAAAACATTGAATATCTTTTCTTTGTACCCTTGTCAGTTAATTAAAGTTTCAAGAGACTTGACAAATCACAGATTTGTGTTTTTATTGCGTTTTAGAAAAAAAATCCCAACTTTTATGGAAATGGGGTTAGTATACTAGATGTTTCAATTTCATAAGCGAGTGCTTATCTGCAGCATTTAGAGTTTCAGAGAGCTGCATTGGGTCCATGAAGTACAACTAACACCAGCATATAGCACATTCTAAGATGACTATAAGGCTTAAATACCTAATATGAGCTTTTATTTCTGTTTATGTTTCTTGTTATAAGTGCACACTGACTTGCCTTGACGGTAGAGGTCGACCGATTGATCGATTCTGCCGATTAATCGGCACCGATAACCGATTGCTGGAACTCGGTTATCGGCAAAAATCCACACGATATGTGGATTATTACAGTATGAGAGCGGCCTCTAGAGGCGAAATAAAAACTATCACTGACCAATTTTGAATGTTATTTGAAGTGTTTTTTGACTAATTTTTCTAGTCAGTTTCTATTTTTTTGGTTTTTTGGAGCATTACTTTTTGGTTCAGTTTGAATGTATATCTTTTATTTACGTTAATATTTATTAATACAATGCCTGGCCAAAAAAAAAAAAAAAAAAAAAAAAAAAAAAAAAAAAAAGGCGCTGTTTGGATTTAAATAAGCAAATACTTAAGAGCCTATGACGGGATCATTATTGTAGTAATTAATCTTGAATGATTGTGATCGGAGATCTTTAAAACGCTTGCTGACGTCACATCGTAAAAACAAATCGTCAGTAGAACTCATGGCTACGTTTAATAGTGAAAGTAAGACCATTTCCACGTGGACAATGCGACGAGAACTTACAGGACTAAACATCTGTGTGGCCTAATCAATGTGAGGCTAGTCAGATAAAATCGACTTCAATTTGCTAGGGAGCATAAAGATTGGACTGTGTAGCGATGGAAAAAGGTCATGTGGTCTGATGAGTCTGGATTTACCCTATTCCAAAGCGATGGGTGCATCAGGGTAAGAAGGGAAGCGCATGAAGCGATGCACCCATCATGCATAGTACCTACTGTACAAACCTCTGGAGGCAGTGTTATGATCTGGGGTTGCTTCAACTGGTCAGGTCTAGGCTCAGCAACATTACGCGGCAATAAAATGAATTCAACTGGGTACCTGAATTGTACTGAATGACCAGGTTATCCCATCAATGGATTTTTTTTTCTTCCCTGATGGCACAGGCATATTCCAGGATGACAATGGCTCAAATTGTGAAAGAGTGGTTCAGGGAATCATTTTCACACATGAACTGGCCACCACAGAGTCCTGCCCTTAACCTCACTGAAAGTCTTTGGGATGTGCCGGAGAAGACTTTACGGCGAGGTCCGACTCTCCCGTCCTCAGTACAAGATCTCGGCCAAAAGTTAATGCAACTCTGGATGGAAATGAACGCTGTCACTTTGCACAAAGCTGTAGAAACAGTGCCACGATGAATGCATGCTGTAATCAAAGCTAAAGATGGAGCAACTTTAGAGCGTGCGACTTTTCTTTGGCCAGGCAGTGTAGATGCAGTGCACTTAGTCATCGGTATCAGTTAAAACCACTATCACTCGACCTCTACTTGACAGGTTTTACCAGATTTGTCCTATACATGTGTAATAACATCCAGAGCCTCCTCAAACACATCCTTATATTGCTCATGTTCACTGATTTACAGGTTCTGAGAACATTCTGTACCTTAACATCCTACTAACTCATCTTTGACGGCCACTAGTTTGTCGGTTTAAATCATTTTAGGACTTGTATGTCGGTCAGTTTAGCTAAGTAAACGTATAGTGTCTAAATCCCAAATCGCCACATACGGGACACGTAGTGCACTGGAAAGGGCGCAGAAGCTATTTTATCATGCTCTTTGTAGTAGGGAGTATCAGTGCCATTTGGGGTTGAACCCACGAAAGTTAGCAACGCTAACCTGTTTCCGGTAACATCAATGTATATTCTAACACTAGACAGGATTTTCGTAAAGACACTGCAAAGTGTAAACAGTCGCCAAAGTTATATACTCAATTCTTTGGCAGGGTATAATTATTAATTCATTTTTTTTTCGTTCTTTTTAGATATGACTAACTAGGTATAGCAAAATTAGAGAAGTGTTATATGGATATTTAAATGCTAGCAGGCTAACTAAACAAGTGTTATACTTCCGATACAACAAAAATGTATGCAGCGGCATTCTTGACAGCGTCAAAAACAGACCAAGCAGCTAAACTTGTAAATAAAAACGGCATGGTACAAAGAGAAAAAAAGTTACAATGCGTAATTGTTGTCTTACACTATGCATCAGTGGCTTGCGCGACGCCGCCATCTTGAAGCGGAAACGGGACTTCGTGAAGATTCGGAAACGTTCGGTAATCTTCGGCTACGGGGCTCGGTTTCAAACAGCTACACCACTGTATGTGGTACACTGGCATGAGGAGGCGTTTTAGGGCCACTGTTTAAAAATAAACCTACAAGATTTTAAGAATAAGGTCGTAATATTTCGAGAACAAAGTTGTAATATTGACTGAGAGACTTTTTTTTTTTGGTAGTTTGGTAATAGTAAGTAAACGTTTTTTTCCAAACACGTTTTTTCATAAACCCTGCTGAAAAAATATCAGAAAGCATCACAGAAATTCTAAAGGTTTCCACTATACATACCATTACAAACCATCAGCTAACCGTTAAAACCATTACCGTTATTGGTTCTTAATGGTATCCACTATACACATTCCACCAATAGAAGGCAACAAATTACCAGTAGAGACCCACAGGGACCATTACGGTTTCCATTAAAACCGATACAATTCCCATTAGAACCATTAAAACCATTACAAATTCTATGAGGGTTTCGACGGTTTTGTTTTGTTTTGTTTTTTCAGCACGGATGAAGCACTACTTGCACTAATACTAGGGGAGCGGGTCGGGGTGGGGTGGGGTGGGGTGGGGTGGGATGGGGTGGTGGTGGTTGGCACAGGGGTAGGTTGGCAGACCCCTAGTGTCAAGAAAATGAAGTAAGGGAATTGTGTGTGACATCATCACTTTTTGTGCACTTGACTTGCTGATTCCAGGAAGGTAGCCATTTCGTATGTCTGCTAATACATGTGGCAGAAAACGAAGCGATCAGTTTTTTTCACCATCCAAAAGTTGTTTTGGGGCAGCAAGGAAAAAGTGTTTGTGTTTACAATTTACAGCATCATCTGGTTCATGTTTATGTTAAAAGTAGAGGAAATACGTCTGAGTTTAAGGGTGCTATGTGTGAACAAACACATCCTGTTTGTTGCTTGTCTGCAATTTAGAAAATATGGGTTGCAGGCAGGCTGGGGCAGGTTGGCACAGAAAAATGGACCTTCCCCATAATTGTGCCAACCTGCCCCAGGTCATAGAAATGCACTGTTTCATTACATAATATCACATGCTTAATGGAAATCAGAAAATGTATAACTCTATACTTGATTAACAAGCCCAGTACTCTAATGGCAGTATTATTATTAGAACTCCATACTCTGTATTATTATTATTATTATTCTTTTTTTTGGGGGGGATCTCAAATAGCTTCCCTAATTTTCAAGGTAGAACTTTCATGTTTACAAGGCAGTAGCACCTATATGGGGATTTATTTTTCTGGAATGGTGACTGGATGTACTTAGTGCCCTCTATAAAACAGCAAAAAGATAGATAAAACCTTTTTTTCTCGCAATCTTAGACACACATTAGCCTACTAAAAAAAAACCTCTTGAGTGTCTTCTGATCAGGTTATCAAAACATTCTCTTGACACTGACATTCTCCAGTTGACATTAACACATTTTTAAAAAAAAATATATATTTTAGATGGTCCGCAACTACACCCGTAAAAGTGGCCGGGCTTCAAACTCAAAGGAGTCTTTTGCTGCTGCATATCAGGCCCATGTCAATGGGATCAGCATACGCCAAGCTGCAGAAGAAAATGGCATTCCCTATCGCACTTTAGCTCGCTACATTCCAGTAATGAAGGCAAATAACGGTAACACAACAAAGATTTCATTTGGCTACACTGGAAATAGAAAAGTGCTCAGCCATGATTTGGAGAAAGATTTAGTTGCCTATTGCATAAAGGCAGCTAAGATTTTCCATGGCATAACGTTAAATGAGCTACGAGAACTTGCATACCAGATAGCTGTGAGCAATGAGTGTGCTGCTATACCTAAAAAGTGGTCAGCTGAATGCAAAGCAGGAATTGATTGGGCCAAATCATTTATGAAAAGACACAAAGATCTGACCATTCGACAGCCTGAACCTACATCAATCCAGAGGATGACTAATTTCAATCCGTACAATGTGGGACTTTTCTTTGACAATCTGGAAGAAGGTCTTCAGCGCCATGGCGGTTATGGACCTGACCAAATCTACAATTCAGACGAAACTGGTGTTACGACAGTTCAGAGGCCAGTTAAAGTTATTGCACAACGGGGTGTCAAACAAGTGGGATCTGTCGTGTCACAGGAACGAGGAACCTTAGTCACACTTTGCTGCGCTGTCAACGCTTTGGGCAATCACATTCCACCATTCTTTGTCTTTCCACGGGTGAATGTTCAGGATCACTGGTTATTGACAGCCCCTCCTGGTAGCGGGATGACAGGACATCCAAGTGCAAGCGGATGGATGACTGGTGACAACTTTCTGAAATTCATGGTGCATTTTTCAAATATTCGAAAACCAACAGCAGAGAGACCAGTTCTCCTTCTTTTGGATAATCATCATTCCCATGTCACACTTGACGTAATAAATTTTGCCAAGGATAACCATATCACCCTGCTGAGCTTCCCGCCACATTGTTCGCATGAATTCCTCTCATGTTACACTGCTGACAGACCAGATCCAAACCAAGAGCCACCTGAGCAGCCAAATACATCCCCATCACAGATGTAGCAGGTTGTAGTAGATGTAGCAGACATTGTCAGTGCTGAATCCCTGCGACCTTTTGGCAAACGAGCTGCTAAAGCACAAGCTGGCACACAATATAAAAAAGGAAAGACAGAAATTTTCACAGATACACCTGTACAAGAACGCATTGAACAGGAAAAAAGGGGCAAAAAGAATAGAGTACGAAAGCAACTGGTACTTGAGGAGCCTGGCTCAGATTCAGAGAGTGATGAAGATGGAAGCTTAACCCTCTGTGATGACTCCAGTGATATATCTGAACCAGATACATGTAATACAGATTTAGAAATTGGTGACCATATACTGGTTTCATTTTCTGTGAAGAAATCTGTCAAATATTATGTCGGACGTATTCGAGAAATTGATGATGACACAAACGAAGTCACAACGTCATTTATGAGGCGTGCAGAGGCATCTAAAGTGGGTTCATTTGTGTTTGCTTTCCCCAACAAAGATGTATGTACTCATCCAAGGTCTGATGTTGTGCTGAAACTTCCGATGCCAACCTAGGGGCGCTCCAGAAGAGCTGCAGCTCTATTCACCTTTACCTGCCCTATACTCAGCAACTATGTCATTCTTTAATTAAGACTATTGTTTTTTCAATATCTGACTTTAATTCCTTATAATATGGTAAAATGAAAAGTTTATTTGAAGTTATATTGTTGAAAAAAAATTGTTTATGACAGTGTAGTTTGGAAGTTTGAAATAAATGCAGTTCCTTTTTAACGTTATTGTTTTAACTACACTTCGTCACGTATGCCAACCTGCCTCAACAGGATTGCCAATCTGCCACGTTGCGGGGTATCTTGGCACAAATATTTTCTCCTTGAATATCTCCTAAGCATATCACAAAGCAAGATCATTTTGTAACTGGCATTGCAGGTTAGGTATAAAAGTCTTGCTAGAAAGATGTGCCCAAAATATAAATTCTACAGCCTCAGTTCAGGACTCCAAAATGTTGCGTTTGGGCCAACCTGCCCCCCCGCTCCCCTACTACTTCTATTAATAATAATGACTCCCACTCATTCACACCTACGGGCAATTTAGCACAGCCAATCCACCTACTGGAATATTTTCGGGAGATAGGAGGAAACTGGAGAACCCGGATGAAGCCCACATAAACATGAGACGTGAGAACGCCATAGAAAGTGAGCCAAGTTCAGAATCACAGATATGATTTAAACATAAATCAACATTACAGGATTTGTACAGGAAAAATTAAGCATTTGAGATCATAATAGTGTAAAAGTAATACTGCAAAACTGATATTAATTCATATTTTGCCAAATGTCCTCTTTTCATTTTGAACTGTGGATGTTTGTTTCATCAGAAATATGACTATAGTTAAAAAAAACAAAAAAAAAACAAAAAAAAAAAACACGTTATTTTGGTTATATATTTCTTTATTGTGTTTTAAATATACATAAAACCCATTACACCAAAAACAGTAGCACTCAATAGACTCGTTTTCTTTTTTTTTTTTTTCTGTAGCTATCTAGAATAACACAGAGAAGGTCACACAGTCCTACATAGCTATATAGGTTCATCTGCCAACTGTTTTATATAGATTCATATAATGTGTAATATTCCAAAATAAAATCATATTTTCAGAATGCGAACTCAGGAGAAAAGAAAAAAAGTTCAATACACAGAGAGAGAGAAGGGGAGAGATGTTCACGTAAATACAGGAGGGACAGAGAAGGACAATAGAGTTGTGTATACTTTTCACATCTTAAATGTTTTTAAAATAAAGTTTTATATTCAATTACAGATTTACATATGTACTGTTATATGAAATGACATTGGAGCAAAGAATCGGTTCCTTCAGACACGTTAAGCAAAAAATATTGTCTGTCTGAAAAAAAAAAAAAAAAATCAAACAATGATTTAATCGTTATCTCGTAAATAAGCTCTACTACCACAGAAAATCTGGATGATTTCGATAAATAACTTCATTTTTACAGCCATGACTATTCACATACACCTGTGTCATTCATATATATATATATATATATATATATATATATATATATATATATATATATATATATATATATATATATATATATATATATATATATATATAATTTTTTTTTTTTTTTTTAAATGATAGCCAAGATGACCGATGCTGGAGAAGAATCTGAGTATGAATGCAGAGTTGGCCTTGAGATGCCAAGCTGCAGATGCTGATGCTACCATCGTAAAACTGAAATAATCGAGGTGTGGAGTTTTATCTGGCTACATGTTGAACCTAGTGAACTGCTGAGTGGTTTTAACATGACTACAGCCTTACACTGTGTTCCAGTACTGCTTCAACATGCCCTTGTTGACATCTCCTTATTAATATATATATATATATATATTTTGGCACCCACTACTGTCACCTTACCCTGAATGTCCCCGCCTGTCCTTGTGAGCTGCCTATTAAAGAAAAAGGGCAGAGTTGAATATCTCTGCTCTGCTAGAGCTAATTTCCAGGCTGAAAAATGTGTACCTAGGAGAGTGAAACACGGAAACAAGCCATATCCAACCACTCTATACCACAGAAGATTGGCCATCCATCCATTTTCTGTACTGCTTAATCTACACAGAGTCGCGTGGGAGCCTGGAGCCTATACCAGGGGACTCGGGGCAAAAGGCAGGGGACAACCTGGACAGGGGGCCAGCCCATCACAGGGCACAATCACACACTATAGACAATTTGGAAATGCCAAGCAACCTACAAACACGTCTTTGAACTGGAAACCGGAGTATCCGGAGGAAAATGCAAACTCCGTGCACACAAGGCAGAGATGGGAATCAAACCCCTAACCCAAAGGTGTTCCAGAAACATGCTAACCACTAAGCCACCATGTCCCCAAGTAGGTCCATGTATCTACCTGTATAGAAGTACGTTCTGGTTTATGTAACTTGTATTTGTATGTCACAGACAGTCGAAAAAAGCATTTCACTGCAAGTCGTACGTCGTAATGGTTGTGTATGTGACCAATAACATCTGCATGTGAAATTCTTCAAAAACTGAGGGATTTGCCCTTTGTGGGGATTTTGCTGAACTAAAAGACAGAGGAAAAAATTAGGCTGGTGAATGAACGACAGGAACGAACTTGTTCTGCGGCTGTTCCACAACATTAAATGTAACTATAAACAGATAAAAAGTATGACATGTCATTCTTTAACACATAAAAAATAGTAATCGTTGGCAAATTGCTGTGTTACAAGAGGAATAAAACAGCTCAAGATGTACCGTTACAGGAAAATAATTACTTTCGGGTGTAACAGCCTCCATCTCAAGTGGGTTTATTACTTACTGAAACAATTGTAACAATTTTTTTTTTTTTTTTTTTTTTTTTAGAAATGCTTTGCTGCATCCAGATATAGCCATTTACTCCACCTACACAACATAATACAACAGTGGACCTAACTTTATTCTGCAAGCTAGTTAATAAGCTAGCTAGTTAGCATGCAAGCTAGTTAGCAAACGTTCTTGCATATTAGCTAGGAAAACAGCTAATTAGCAATGCAGCATGACCAAAAACAAGGGCTCAAGCGATCAAGTCGGATCAAGTGATGAAGTCGTGGAGCGAAGTCAACAAGGGCATGCTATATAATAAATAAAACATGGAACACAGAGCTATTCTCCATACAATCACCATTTTCATCCCATCGCCACATAGAGACAAAGACTCACGGAGACATACAGTAATTCTGACACCATAAAGCGCACACCTCATCTGCACGGCGCAAATGGAGGCACTGTGATCAGACGTGTGTTAGCGGCAGTGGTTTTTTTTTGTTGTTTTTTTTCATTCATATGGTTTCCAGTATGATTTGATCATTTCCATGACAATATAGTGATATGACCGTTGTGTCACAGTGAGCTCGTAAAATGTGTAATATCCAGATTCTAAGACATATTTCCAATCATACATACACACACACAGGTGAAGACACCCATAAGCACATAAGCACTGTCTTAAAATGCTACGAAATGATAAAAGTCGTAGACATTTTTGGGCACACACGTCTGTTCCAATTAGAAGGTTGACAGCATTTTTGGACAGTATTTGCATGCTCCAATTTGGAGGACAGGTTCCCTTGAAGGTCCTTTACTTTTGCCAAAAAGGGAGCATCATAGTTATGGAATACTGTTCACATATGGACAAGATTCCATGCCAATCTGACGAACAATTATCCTGCTGAAAGAACATGAATTAGAAATATAATACAATGGTTTTAATGGGCAGTGGTAGCTCAGTGGTTAAAATGTTGGACTACTGATTGGAAGGTTGTGAGTTCAAATCCCAGCACTGCCAAGCTGCCACTGTTGGGCCCTTAAGCAAGGCCCTTAACCCTCAACTGTTCAGTTGTATAAATGAGTTAAATGTAAGTCGCTCTGCATAAGGGTGTCTGCCAAATGCCATAAATGTAATGGGAACTGCATTGGTTTTAAAACTGTAATGGTCCCTGTGGGTCTCTACTGGTAATCTGTTGCCTTCTACCGGTGGCAAGTTATGTCTAGTGGATACCATTAAGGACCAGTAATAGTTAGCTGATTTTTTGTAAAGGCATTTGTGGTGGAAACCATGTGATGGCTTCTATTGTTTTTTTCAGCAGGGTTAGAAGAAGAAGCCTTTATTTGTCACATATTTCTTTTCTTCGCATAACCATAACCCAGCTTGTTAGGAAGTTGGGGTCAGAGCGCAGGGTCAGCCATGATACGGCGCCCCTGGAGCAGAGAGGGGCCTTGCTCAAGGGCCCAACAATGGCAGCGTGGAACCCCCGATCAGTACACGATCGGTAAACTGCAATGCATCGGGTTGAACTGCTATTAAAAGTGGATCACTGAATGTTTTTCATTAATAAGATCAAGCAATAAAGGTTTTGCTTTCCAGTGTGGCGTGTTTTCTGCATGTCACTAATGAAAATGTTGTTTGTGTACTGGATTTCACGTTTGTTTTAACCGGCGCGATTCCTTTTTTGGCTCGGGTAAGGACTCTTCTCCATATTCACCTGACCACATGAAAATTTGGATTTGTTTAGAATTTTTGGTTAGCCAAACCGCTTTTCTTGTAACTAACAGCTATTCTGTTCTGTTCAAATTTGTGCTTTTAAAATGGCAGAAGTAAAAAAAGACAAGAATCTCGCTATCATTCAGCTAGGTTACTTCACGAAGTTTGGCTAAACTATGTTATTTAGTGAACAGTTGTGCTGTGTTTAGCACCAGATAAATCGCTTCTGCTAGTTTAGGGTTAGGGTTAGTTTATCCTCACATAAGCCAAAAATAGACTAGAGAATCCATTACAAAACCATTGACTAGCCTACAAGTTATGACTTATGGGTTAAACGATTCGTGACTAAAACGTGACCGAAATGTGATGGTTCCTTTTTGGTTGAAATGCTATTTAAATGCAATGGGACAGGTACCTGCCTCCAGAATGAAACAGCTAGTCATGGCATTTAAAAAAAAAAAAATTGTTCAATGTAAGATCCCAATCAATAGTGTAATTTGTTCAGCATAGCCTCCGCTGCTATGCCTGCGTATTGTCAGAACATAATATGTCTATTTTGAGTAACCCCAAGAAGATGGTTTGGATTACTCGGGCAACACACCAGACAAAATAATGGTTCAAGGCAAACTGGTATAATCCCACACTGTATAGCTCTTTAAAAAGCTAACCTCACTCCCTGCTTTTTTCATCACCCTTCCTTTCAAACCCTACAAATAAAGCCCTACACTCAAAATAAAAAAAAAAAAATGAAAGAGAACTGAGTCAAATAAAACTCTCTAGATGGTTGAAAACATTCTGAACTTGTCAAATGCATGGTGCTGGCTGGAAACATCTCCTACATAACTCCACGCCACCTTGCAGAACTAACACAGCTCCACCTCCTGCCTTTCCTCCATATAGTTAGTACTCCTGACGCTGGTATCCTGCGGACCCGTCAAACATCCCTTCTCCATTGGGTTGCTGGTAGGAGCCTGTTCCTCCAGGGCTCTCGGGCTCGCCGCCGCTGGTGAAGGCGCTGTACGGAGCGGCGGCCGCATCCTGGCTCGGGTCGGTGTAGTCCTGGGAGAAGAGCGCCGAATCCGCCCCCAAGTTAAAGCGCTGGAAAGCCAGGAAGGACTGTCCTGCCTGGACACAGGGGATTTGGTTTGGAAAGGGTGGTGTTAAATGGAAAGCCAGATTTAGCAGAATAGGTTGTAAGCAAAAAAAATAAATAAATACATAAATAAATAAATCAAGTTTGTTGATAAGGAAAAATGAAAATGATGGAATTGGGTTTAATTCATATGCGTAAACAACAACGATAATGGATTTAAACCCATGATCCAGGAAAGAAATCGAAGCAGAAGTGGTGTAAATAAAAGCAAATCAAAGATTTGGTGTTAGGATGTGAGAGGGAGAGAGAGACAGAAAAGCGAGAGCATAATTAGTACAGTGCAGCAATTAGTGCAGAACAACGTGAAGACGTAATTACGCAAGAGTTACGTGTGTATTTTGGCAGATACGTATAAAGCAAGACTTAACCTTGTTTATTTTAAGCAGAATTCATTTTAACCTCTGATGATTAGAAACGCAGTAAGATTTAATTGCCAAAACTTGGCTAAATTGCTTTCATTGAGCCTCATTTATTAAACTGGAATACAAACAAATTTATTCATAAATCATTTGCAGGGGCATTTACAAAAAATACGGTATTCATAAAAATCCAGTTAGTTAAAAAAAAACAAACAAACAAACAAGAGCTTTGGAGTTTGTTTAAATTTACGCTTAAGGAGATTAAATAAAGTGAACCTCGACTGATCAGCTTTAAATCATACGATATACCTGGTGTGTGTTACTGCAAGTTTATACATGGATTACACTGTCAGGTTTAAATCCCTTATTTATTTCAATAACATTTACAAATTTAAAGAAACTTTGTCATTTAAATTTAATTACAATACCTGATGAAACATTACTGAGACTTAATGAAAATTGTCTGTAATCCTCTTTGCTCAGACGGAAAAAATATCTTGGTAATATCTTGTTTTTTCCATCCATCCATCCATTTTCCATAAGGCTTATCCTACACAGGGTTGAGGGGGAGCCTGGAGCCTATCCCAGGGAGCTTGGGGCACGAGACACGGGTCCCAGCCCATCGCAAGGCACAACAATACACACACATTCGCACACTATGGATGAATTGTAAATGCCACTCAGCCTAAAATGCATGTCTCCGGACTGGTGGAGGAAGCCGGAGTACCTGGAGGACACCCACGAAGCACTGGGAGAACATTGAAGCTCCATGCACACAGGGTGGAGGCAGGATTCGAGCCCCCAACCCTGAAGGTGTGAGGCAAACGTGCTAACCACTAAGCCACCATGCCCCCTCCTGTTTTTTTTTACTAATTTAATTTAAGTCTTACTTTCCCCACTACTCATTTAAATGAAAGAACCAAAATAGTTCATAGTTTAAAAATGTTTCATTTGACTAAATAAACTGTGATATACTCAACTGTTGTTTCTACCCCCTTTTAACGAAAGCTATCTTTGCACAATAGACACGCTGTAGATGCCCGTGTCCACACCACTAGAGGGCCTGAACAAACAGGCTACGACGTCTTCATAAATAACGACCTTTCATTTGCTCGAAATGAATAGTCCGTCTCGTGAGTTTGAATTTGTTTATAGCTTGTCAAAAGTTGAAAATGAACTTGTTCGCTATCCATCACCAGATAAGCCAATAAACTAACAAACAATAAAGAATAAACAAATGTCATGTGCACAACACATTCATTTTCTTTTTTTCCCTCCTTAATAGCTTGGCACTTAGACGACTGAAAGCATAGAAGTAATCTGTGTGTGTGTGTGTGTGTGTGTGTGTGTGTGTGTGTTTGTTTGGGTGTTTAAGCCTGTGCAAGTGTGTTAGCGTGTTAGACATAAGATTGCTGGGGCTGGGAAGGGAATAATTTGAGGTATTCCTCTTCAAAATTCACAGATTGTAGCCTTTCCAAAGATAACCATGTAAGGGCTGCCTGAAACACACACACACACACACACACACACACACACACACACACACACACACACATGAAGTGATGGAGAAAACATATGAGCAAAGGAACAAATGATAAATATGGTGACCACAGCTCCACGACAGTTCCAGGAAACCCATAACTTATTCTCTGGAGTGAGTAAGAGTGTGTTTAATGTTTCTCTGATTGTTAAAGTAAGTAAAGGTACAGACCCAGGTAAAGATGGAGAAGAAGGAGAAGGTGATGGCGGCGCGAGCGGCGTCTGCGCCCTCCTTCAGTGGATTGTCCTCAGGTTTTGCCACCTGCCACTGGTTGGCCATAATGCAGAAGCCCACAAACCAGACGAAGGACCAAAATGCTGGAGTGAGTGAAAGAGAGAGAGAGACAGAGTTAACACATTAGGGACAAAATATTAAAGTGTCTTTGGACACTTTTTGCCATTGTGTAGATGTAGATGGGTGTACAGAGTGGACATTGTGTAGATGTAGATGGGTGTACAGAGTGGACATTGTGTATATGTAGATGGGTGTACAGAGTGGACACTGTGTAGATGTAGATGGGTGTACAGAGTGGACATTGTGTAGATGTAGATGGATTTACCGAGTGGACATTGTGTAGATGTAGATGGGTGTACAGAGTGGACACTGTGTAGATGTAGATGGGTGTACAGAGTGGACATTGTGTAGATGTAGATGGATTTACAGAGTGGACATTGTGTAGATGTAGATGGGTGTACAGAGTGGACATTGTGTAGATGTAGATGGGTGTACAGAGTGGACATTGTGTAGATGTAGATGGGAGTACAGAGTGGACATTGTGTAGATGTAAATGGGAATACAGAGTGGACATTGTGTAGATGTAGATGGGAGTACAGAGTGGACATTGTGTAGATGTAGATGGGAATACAGAGTGGACATTGTGTAGATGTAGATGGATTTACAGAGTGGACATTGTGTAGACGTAGATGGGTGTACTTGCGTGTACTTCATAAGCACCTGGGGTGTATATAATATAAGTAAATAAAATAGGATGAAAAGATGGTGACTAGCCGTACTGCCTTCATATCTATTCTGATTCTTTTGTCAATTGCATACAGAACCTTTACTGTGCTAGAATTTGTGTGTGTCTGTGATTGTTTTATGGATAACAATAAAGCTCAAACGGCCATATTATGTATGTGTGTGTGTGTGTGTGTGTGTGTGTGTGTGTGTGTGCATTTGCAATGGCTCACAAAAGGCTCATAAAAGATCACTGTCCTTTACTGTTTACTGCACACCGCCACAATATTTCACGCCTCTGCTTTCAGTGCGGCTTTATCCTTCACTAACAGGGGCACAAATTCAGGACAAATCCCACAAGTATGTGCAGTAATGGATCCTATAGATCATGGCCTGTTTGATTTAGGAAAGAGTGAAACAGTCACCAAACTATACCTTTTAGTTTAGTTTAGTTAGTTTGGGAAAGTGTTTTTATTCATTTTATTTAACCGTAACAATATAACTACTAGTAATTCAGATTTCCTTGTCTTTCAGATCATGACATAGTCCTATACCCTCATCTTCATTAAATGAACATGGAGATGAACTTAATCCAAGCCAGGATCTTCTCTCACCTGACACCCCGATGTCGGCGAGCACAGCTTTCTTGCGGCCCTTTATGCTGCTGATCTGGGGGAAGTACACATCCAGTGCCAGGAAGGACATACAGCAAATGAAGGCCAGCGTGCCCATACCCACGGCGTAGTTACAGGCATTCTGGTTCCGGTTGAAGACGCAGTACTCCACCACCTCATCCGGCCTGTTCACGTAGCCCTCGTTAGCAATGCAGCCGAATATTACTAACGAGAAAAGCTGAGTGAGATAGAGAGAAAGAGCATGGGCGTGTCAGTTAGCAGAATCCATAAGAGCTTTGTACTGATATTAAATCATGATAATAACAATCAGGTATTAATTTATTCATTAATTAGACATAACATGCATCGTTCATCATTACTGTGTAACATATACAGATCAGTCACTCCAGGACTATAATTCGCAGAAATGAACGCAAAATCAAGCAAACTCCGCAATATTCGGAGGAGCTTGCAATTTTTCAAAATGACCGCAGATTTTCTGCAGATTTGGGCGAGGATGTGTCATGTGACGTCATGACAACACACGTTAGGTCAAAGCCCTCTTCGATTCATGTGCGTCGAATATGAGTACAGCTAAAAGGTCTCATTTACCAGCAAACATCACTGCGAAAGACCGTGCAAAACTATTTAGTGCAATTGCAATTTCACCAGTTCTGGTAAAAAAAAAAGCTCCACAACTGCATCACAAATTTTGAAGGAAAATAAAAAAAGGCCGCAGCAAAATCAAGCACATTTGGCCGCGACAATCACAAAAAAAAGTCAGCGAAATCCTGTACGGACTGACAGATCACATTTATTTACATATAATCGCTTGCTAGCTGTCAGCTTGGGTTTTAAGAATTTTTAAGGACTAAGGTTTAGCTCTTTTATCAAGGAGGGAACTAACTAGCTAAGCAAGTAATGCTTTCTAAAAAGTTACACATGCTAAAACATTAACTTAATCATAAAAATGATCTTCGGATATGTTAGCGACAATTTTAGCTAATATTTACATACATGTATTTGATCAAATGTTGCAGAATTCGATTTCTCATTTAACTCACTTCCACCTGTCAGAATTATGACATTACAACAGATACGTTCAATAAAGGAATAAAACATAATAGGGCATGTTGTTATGGTATAATATTCAGTGGTAGTGTGATGTGGCTCGGGGTTACCACGCAGAAGTTTATTATTTTCCAATAACAGCACACCCTGTCATGTTTTATTCCTCTTACACCACTACAATTACATTTTTTTATTTATTAAAGAAATATGCATCCTGATTTTTATCTGTTTGTAGTTCCATTTAATGTTATGGAACGTCCTCGAAAAAGGTTAGTTACTGTTCTCCCTTACATTAGGGGCTATACACAGTCCCTTACCAGCCTGTCTGTTTCCCATCCAATAGAAGTTAATAAGACAAAGCTGAGAAACCACAAAGCCAGCCATCTTACAAACTTACAAAGTGCTGACACTGGAGACTCCTTCCAGAAAAAGCTAAATGAACATCTCACAGAACCCTTCACGACATTAACAACTTCACATGTTTTCCTTAAACATGGAGTGTCCATCATACAAATCCCTGTGGTCTGTTACTATAGAAACAATGAAGAATTATAAAACAATATTGCGATTGTTTCCTTACATTTCCGAAATGGAAATCAACTTATAGGACATTTTCGATCAGTGTAAGCAAATGAATTATTCTAGTCTGTTATAAGGTTAGTCAGGACACTGCTGGGTTTCTGTGTGTAGAGTATCATGACTCTGTGTTTAGCTGCTGGTGAGCAGGGCGATGGAAAAGGTGAGAAGTTCTACACAGATACAACAGGCCACACAAATAAAGCTTTTTTGATAGTAAAACACCGTATACAATGTTTAAACCTGGTAGGCTAGATAAAAAAAAGAAATACTTATAGAAACACTGCAAAATCTTAAATCCCTGGGTGTCTACTTTCATATGAGCCATTACGCACAACTGTGGAATGTGACATCACAAATAAATTCAATGCTGAAAATGGGCATCCCCAAAACCCAAGACCCAAAAAATGGGCATCCCCAAGACCCAAAAATTCCATTTTTTGGTCTCTGGTAAAAAGAGATGACGCTACTGTTTTGCTGGTGTGTTGTGTATTATGTGTTGTATATTTCTGCCATGTTTATCAACCAACTTAATCACATGACTAATCCGCAGTGCTTGTTTCAGGGAGAATATAACATTTTTACTCTCTAAAAATACTCAAAGATTCACTGCTTTAAAATGCTGTTGAATAAAATGAGTAAAACCTGAACCTGTGCAACTGGAAAGTTTGGGGGAGAGTTTCTCCATTTCCAAAGCAGGTGGTGCTTATTTTAGAAGAACAGATGGGTTCGGGGCGATAAACGGATACACAGAAGAGTTACTGATGGAGCAGAAAGCGTGACCACAACCCTCGCTTCCTCTTTTTAGCTTAAATTGAATAAGCGAGGTCGCCGGGACTCAGAACAGAAAGAGGCTCGTTTTGCATTATTTGATCTGGACAGTGATGAATCCTCCTGTGCCTCCTGTGTTACTGTGGAGTATGAACATAAATGATCCTGAACAGGAGTTATCTTTCACGCTTTTCCTTTCCTAAGTTGGGAAAAAAAAAAAAATGGAGAATTTTCTTTGCTTTGTGCTTTTCCCAACCCCCCCCCCCCCCCCCCCGCAGTGCTAAAGCTGTACAAGTTTCAGAAGTTAATCACTGGACCCACTGCCTATGGGGAAGCATTTTGTTTTGCCTGAGGCAAAGATTACTGTTTTAGTGTGCATGTGTGTGGGTGTGTGTATTGTGCCCTAGGCATTTGTTTGCCAACAGCGGCAGGGATGTGTGTGTATGTGTGTGTGTGTGTGTGTGTATGTGTGTGTGTGTGTGTGTGTGTGATCAGAGAGAGAGCGGCGGGTGCCTCAGGTGGGTGCCGTGGTCTGCACAGCTGAAACTCCGACATTAAAGAACACCTTGCTATGGAGTGACAGAAAGAATGATCACTGTCTATCTCAGTATCTCAGTACTCATCTCTGTCTCTCTCTTTCTGTCTCTCTTCCTCTTTGTCTTTCTCTGATTATCAGTCCTGTACTGTCCCTAACACCCACACACAAACACGTAAGCCCTTGTTTCAACGATTATGCTTCGTAAAGCTCGTAACTTGGAATTTAAGACCTCTGACTACAAAAAAAAAAAAAAAAAAAAAAAAATGCAAAGGACCCTGAATTCATACTCAGGAAGGTGTCATGAATTCCGAGTTCAGGAAAATTATGACATGTCAGCATGGCCGCTCATGCACGTGAACGGTCAACGAAACACCACTTCACTACTATTTACTTGAGATCAATCAGCATAGACATATAAATTAGTTAAATCTATAACACTGAACATACAGTTTTGAGAAAGTTAATACTGTAAATCATAAACTCATTATGTCATTTTAACTTAAAAAACACACGCTTTCATGGAGGCGTCCATTTTTTTCTCCGCTGTGTAGCTCGAAAAATGAGCGGTGCTCCCGAGTTAAGTCGAACGCCGCGTTAAGCCGGGGATGACGAATGGATGGATGGATGAATTTAATAAACAGGATGAATAAAGAACAATTCAGACATAATCTCTAATCTCATTATGATGCTAATACTCTTTTATTTCATCCTCCATATTAATATAATGTTAACACCAATACTAAACCAGGGATGGAACTGTATTAAAAATCCATGGGATAATAAATATCCTGCATTTGACATATCACAATATTGGCTTACGAACGTACTGTACATTTCTGTTAAAGGGGTCATATCATGATTTTTAATGTTTTCCTTTTGTTTGGGTGTGTAATGTATCTGTTTGTGCATGTGTAAGCTCTGCAAAGTCCCAAAGCTCACAGTCTCGAACTGATACGGGAAAACCGACGAAGTGTTGCTTTGGAGCTTAGAATTGCTTTAACTTTGGAGGCTAAAGCTAACCCAAGGGGCGTTACATTTCTGACACACTCGTGAGGCTTTCGGCCAATCACAACGCAGCGGGTCAGCTGGCCAATCAGAGCACTCTGGGCTTTTCGGAAGGAGGGGCTTTGAAGAAACCGGAACGTTTCAGGCAGCCTGGGAATAGAGGTACTGCAATAATGTACATTATTTGACAAATGATGCATTTTTTGAACATTAAAGCATGTTAACCTATTTTATTACACCCAATAAACAAAACAATTAACATTTAAAAACGTTTAAAAAATCATGATATGACCCCTTTAAATGCCATATAACACTGCAGTGAGAGTATTCGATTACATTATTAAGGTACTTGCTAGAATATTTTATTTCTAATATTTATGTTATTAGGATCACTCTTAGTCTTCAGTAGTTTATCAAACCAGTAATGAAATACTGTTTTCTCTTTTAAAACTTTTTTAAAATTATTATTATTATTATTATTATTATTGTAACGTCTGAACGTATCAAACTGATTTCTGAATCAGCCTGGATCTAGCAAAGAAATTTCTCTGTGTCTTTGAGCCTTGAATCCTTATCAGTAACCCCCCTCCGGTTTTCACCAGATGCCATCGGAATGCGACACGACCCCCCCTCTTCAGACACACACACACACACACACACACAGAAACACACACACACAAAGCACACACACACACAATGGGAGAATCTCTTTTCAATATAACGTAATTATATGTAATTATTCGATGTCCAAATAGTGTGATGTTTTCGTGTTTGCATATATTGTGTGTTTATGTAACGTAACTATAATGATTTTAGATAGCTTAACTTAGGACATTATTTTAAATGTCTGTAACCATGCTTTACTTGTAATATTCTTTATAAGTCCATCGAATTTGGTATGTGGTTAATCGTCTTGCGATACCCTGATTGATTATGCATATCATATTGCAATGGGATACATTATTTCATGCTTTTTCTTAATTTCACACGTAATACGGTTTAAACTGGCTCCTCCCTGGACATGCAAATTCAGGTCTGAGACCAGACAAAGAGAGTTCATCCCGCCAACAAATCCAACTTCCTGATTGGCCCATAGCCCAAAGAGGCGTGTGCGTTGGTGTTGTCTTTAAAACGACACCACGCTTTGAAACTTTTTTGCAGTCTCTCTTCACTCTCTTTTTCACTTCAACTTGACACTCTTCCGGTTTCTCTCCCCCGGGGCCACGTGCCCCGGGAAGAGGAAGCCAGGATCTCTCTCTCCCGGACAAAAGATGCAACCGCCTCACGGCCCACGCCTTTTCAAACGGCATGACGAACCAGCGAACTCTACACGACCTCGCGCGAACTTTCAAACCGAAGCCATGCAAGTATAGTTAATGGATCTATATCTGCGTTTAAGATTGTACCCCTGTTGACAGGAGATTTGCTGGTTTTGAAAAAGGCTAATTAGTTGTGTTTTTGTCTGCCATTCCCTTTTATTTCATTACTTTCTCTCTATACCTTTTCTTTCCTTGTATATAGATGTACATATGTATGTTTTGCTTAGAGTTAGTCGTGTGTATCCATAGTTACATCTAGCTATTAAAATCTATTATCACCACGCTTGATTTTCTCTGTTTTTGGTCACGTGATAGAGTCCCTTCTTCACTGCATAAGAACCTCACTTACCCGCTCTAATTTTTAATAACAACTTCGTTGGTTAATCCTTCCTGGCCAGAAGGATAAACTCCCTCTTTAGAGTTCATAATTCTAAACTAGACTACAGCTAAACCTAAGGCTGATCTAGACCATGTACATAGTCATAATTAATTATAATTGGTTGTAGTTAATTATCTATATGTATATGTGCACATACATGAATTCCCTTTCATGGCTGATGTATATTTATAACTGGTCACAACACGCGTTGATTAGATATATAGATATATTTCATGCCATTCGAGCTAATTCCTTATATAAATTGGAGAATACAATTAAATGTGTTAAACATCTTTTAATTCGTTACATAAATTGTAACTGGTGGAGAATATTTTTAAACGTTTCAGATTCATCCGATTTACTACACATTCTGGTAGATAAGGTGGGCACGCTTTAAAACTCGTCCCCATTAAAAAAGGTGCATTGAATCCAAGCGTGCGTTTCTGTTTCGTTTTTCATGTTTAAAGTTGATCCATTACATTTGTTAGGTTTACCCTTCTCTAGCGCTCGCGACTCAGCAGGGAGTGAGCGAGTAGCCTACTTCCGCATGCCACGGAGTGCATTCCAGCGCCATTCATAAAGACTCGCGTGTTGTTTACCTCTGCCATGTGCTTTTTTGTTTTCCTATTCACGTCATGTCTCCGCCTCCCGTGTTCTCCCATGTGCTTATGTTTTGGTCTGTGTTATGTCTCCGCCTCCGTAACTCTCATTGGTTCATGTTTATTGTGTAATTGACGAGTTTCAGCTGTTATGGATTTGGACGTGATCTCTTTGTGTTTAAATACGCCGCTCCGTTTCCACTTCGGGGCGGAGTATTAGTATAGTCTAGTGTATTATAGTTTAACCGTGCGATTTGTTCCCGTGATTTCCAGATCACCTTTCGAGCGTTAGTTTAATGTAGATGTGTTTAACCGTGCGCCTTTTTTCCTTAGCGCGTAATTCGTGGTTCCCAGACCACCGTCTAGCTTAGCGTGTATTTGCTGTGTTTCTTATTTGTACAAGTTCTGCCTTCTTTGGATAACGGTGACATTCCTGCTTATACATTTATGTTTCTTATTATTTTCAAATGTACCTAATAAACTGAACACTTTCCCCTGCGACTGCATCCTGCTCATCTCCTTCACCCTACGGGCCGTAACAACATTATTCTGGTGGAAAAGAATAATGCTAGTAATGATTGATTCGTTACATTATTATTATTATTATTATTATTATTATTATTATTATTTTAATTTTTTTCTTTCTTTCTTTCTTTCATTTCTTTCTTTCTCTCTTTCTTGTACAAATGATTCAAATATATGAAAATCTTGAGATTTGAAAAAAGTAAAAGAGCAGTTTAGCTGCATAAGTCAATATTCATGTGCGTGTGTGTGTGTGTGTGTGTGTGTGTGTGTGTGTGTGTGTGTGTGTGTGTGTGTAGAAATCATATAAATGTAAAATCAATTACTTGTTTGAACTGCCTCTACAAAAATCTCTGTAAATACCTCCTCCCAACCCAAAATATTAAAACTGAAACCTTGTAATAACAGCTAATTCTGCTTGCTTAGCCATACGTTTAAAATGTTATGCTAGCTGGATAACAAGCTACAGCAGGGTACTTTCCCATAACCAATCCCATTACTGCTGGAGTAGCATAGTTAAAATTTAGCTGGCTGATAAAAAAAAAAATAATAAAAAAAATCACAATGTTGCTTTCTCTTTGCCCCCTCTCTCTGTCTATCCTCCTCAATTCACTGTCAAGTTAGTACACTCTGTCCTCCATGCACACACACACACACACACTCCTGTGTCTGTGTGTGCATCTCTGAGCTCAAATGTATCTACATTGTATGGTCAGATGCTGTATAACATTACTGACCCTGTAAGATGAGCACAGTCAATCTGAAACATTTAGACAATCTGCTTCATTCAGTCATTGTGACAGTCTGACCCATGCTGTGGGATGAATACGAGAATAAATAGAGCACAACATCTGAAACCTGACGGTGAACCGGACACTTTAATGCGACCTCTTCTCTTCTACCTCCTGACCTTTACCGGAGCGTTGTTAAGCCAGCTAGCTAAATTGTCTTCTTCTTTACTTTTCGGCTGTTCCCTTCAGGGGTCACCACAGCGAATCATCTGCCTCCATCTAGCCCTATCCCCTGCATCCTCTTCTCTCAGACCGACTACCTTCATGTCCTCCTTCACTACATCCATAAACCTCCTCTTTGGTCTTCCTCTCGGCCTCCTGCCTGGCAGCTCTAACCTCAGCATCCTTTTACCGATATATTCACTCTCCCTCCTCTGACCATGTCCAAACCATCTCAACCTGGCCTCTCTAACTTTGTCTCCAAAACATCTCACATGTGCTGTTCCTCTGATGGACTCATTCCTGATCCTATCCATCCTCGTCACTCCCAAAGTCAACATCTTCAGCTCTGCTACCTCTAACTCTTCCTCTTGTCTTTTCCTCAGTGCAACTGTCTCCAAACCATACAACATCGCTGGTCTCACTACTGTCCTGTACACCTTTCCTTTCATTCTTGCTGGTACTCTTTTATCACTCAACAGACCTGACACTTTTCTCCACCCATTCCAACCTGCCTGCACACGCTTCTTCACCTCTTTTCCACACTCCCCGTTGCTCTGGACTGTTGACCCTAAGTACTTAAAATCCTGCACCTTCTTTATCTCTTCTCCCTGTAACCTCACTGTTCCACTTGGATCCCTCTCATTCACACACATGTATTCTGTCTTGCTGCGACTAACCTTCATTCCTCTTCTCTCCAGAACAAACCTCCACCTCTCTAGAGTTTCCTCCACCTGCTCCCTGCTCTCACTACAGATCACAATGTCATCCGCAAACATCATAGTCCATGGAGATTCCTGTCTGACCTCATCTGTCAGCCTGTCCATCACCACCGCAAACAAGAAGGGGCTCAGAGCCGATCCTTGATGCAGTCCCACCTTCACCGTGAACTCCTCTGTCACACCTACCGCACACCTTACCATTGTCCTACTGCTCTCATACATATCCTGCACCACTCTAACATACTTCTCTGCCACTCCAGACCTCCTCATACAATACCACAGCTCTTCTCTTGGCACCCTGTCATACGCTTTCTCTAAATCTACAAAGACACAATGCAGCTCTTTCTGACCCTCTCTGTACTTCTCCATCAACATTCTCAAAGCAAATATTGCATCTGTAGTGCTCTTTCTTGGCATGAAACCATACTGCTGCTCACAAATGCTCACTTCTCCCCTTAGCCTTGTTTCCACTACTCTTTCCCACAACTTCATTGTATGGCTCATCAGCTTAATACCTCTGTAGTTTCCACAACTCTGCACATCTCCCTTGTTCTTAAAAATCGGCACCAAAACACTTCTCCTCCATTCCTCAGGCATCCTCTCACTCTCTAAGACCTCGTTGAACAACCTAGTTAAAAACTCTACTGCCATCTCTCCTAGACACTTCTATACCTCCACTGGTATGTCATCAGGACCAACTGCCTTTCCTCTCTTCATCCTCTTCAACGCTCTCCTAACTTCACCCTTGCTAATCCTTTCTACTTCCTGCTCAACAATATTTGCCTCTACTACTCTTCTCTCTCTGTCATTTTCCTCATTCATCAGTTCCTCAAAGTACTCCTTCCATGTTTCCCTCACCCTCCTGTCACCTGTCAACACATTTCCATCTCTATCTTTAATCACTCTAACCTGCTGCAAATCCTTTCCATCTCTATCCCTCTGCCTCGCCAACCGATACATGAGCTGCATCTCAAACATTCATACATTCAAAAGTATGCAATAATGTAGAAGATCCAGACCTTTTGGTAGGTTTATAGGCTACATGAGTGCTTATTAAAATTCAACCACTATCCTTAATAAGTTAGTGTCAGTACTCAAGAACTGTGTAAAGTAGTATACGAGTATGCGATTTGAGACCCAAGGCTAGTTTTTTAGTCAGTCGCGGACGCCGTGGCGGCATCCGAAATCACGCACTGCCCTACTACACAGTAGGCGAAAAGAAGTACGCCAGAGCGGTAGTATGTCCGAATTCTCAGTAGGCGAGAAATACCCGGATGGCGTACATGTCACATGATACTACAGTATACCGCCCCCTACTATTTATGTTGGTATTGCACCAGCTTTACCAGATGTGCACAAGGATTTGTGTGGCAGCCATCATGTGTACACATATGCGTAGTTTAAAACAAGTATAATCAATGCCAAGGTGCATCTAAGCTGTTCTGACAACACTTTATGCTGTGTTTTTTTTTTTCTTTAATTAGTCAGTCATCTTGGACTTTGTAGTGAAGGACATCTCCTTGTATCATACATCTTGTATCTCTGGAAATGTGTACTACGCTGCAATTTTTATTACCTTTACAATAATTACTGAAGTACACTCGATTGATAATATATGCGTATACATGTTGAAGCGAAAACATAGGCGCTGTAGCTGCAAAATTTGTTGAGTCTTGTCTTAAGCCTTGTCTGTTTCTTTGCAGTCACTCTGACTCAAGATAACACACACTGTCTACTTGTATAGGCCTGTTTCTCTCTCTCTCTCTCTCTCTCTCTCTCATTTCCCCTGTCAACCATTTCTGATTTTCCAGTCCATACCACCCCTGAATGATAAGTCTGTCTCCGGGTGATGATCCCATTGCGGCACAGGAGAATTATGGGATAGCATGTGCGTCAGCGGCATTGCGCCTGTGGCTGTGTCACCATGTTGCCATGGCGACACACAGGACTTGTAATGATGGGGATGAGAAGCAGACTGTTTGTGTGTTTGTGTATGTATGTGTGTATGTGTGTGTGTGTGTGTGTGTGTGTGTCTGTCTATTAGAGGCCATGTCTGACTGATTTGTGTCCTGGTTTTGCTACAAAAAATGTAAGCAGACTCTGTAGAAGAACAGACACCGATCTTAATTAGAACGGCATCTTAACCCCCCTGGGAACATGGTTCCAAATGTTAGAGAATCTTTGTGATATTAATATGTCTTTTAATGAGCATTTACCAAAAATACATACGCCTAAATACGATTTAATTATATGTAAAACCTTCAAAAAGTCCTGTTTTCTGCATACGGGCATACTGATTGACAGCAGTGTCTCTAAAGCAACGTAAACAACTCCTGAAGTGCTAGAAAAGCGTGTAGGAATGACAATGCAGTGCTTCCACATGACTTGTTTTTATGTAAGTGGTGAGTGGCGAGGCTCAGAGAAAGCAGGAAAATAACATAATGAGAGGTTTGTGTTGAATTACTGACTGCTGCTTCTGTCCTTCGCTAGTTTTAAAAAGCTACACTCATCAACAGAACATCATATCACACCGTGCTGAGGCAGTACATGTCTCATTTAACTCATTTAACTATTACACAGTGTTGACTGGCTTACTAACTATTTAGGGTGGTGAGTTTTGCTGGTGAGGCTGGTGGTAAGATTTTTCAGTTTATAATACTGTAAGACTAATACTAATAATGCGTTAGTACAGTGAGAAAAAAAACACAAGATAAGAACTTAAAATAAATAAATAAATAAATACTGTAACAAAGTGCTAATTTAAGTGCTTGGTGAAAAGGTAGGTCTTATGTCTTCATTTGAAGACAGCCAGCTGTTGAAGACTCAGCTGTTTGGACAGCCAGAGGAAGTTTGTTCCATCCCTCTAAGTGCCAAGACAGAGAAGAGCTTTGATGCATGTCGTCCTTGTACCCTGAGAGACGGTGGATCCAACCGAGCAGTGCTAGAGGCACAGAGGGAACGTGAGGTGTGTGAAGGCAAGAAGGACAGTTGGTTGCTCGTGGGTACCCCAAGGTTGGGCGCACTGACAGATGGTGAGATCTGAGAGTCATCCTGAGAGTTTGGAACAACTGGAACTGGCCACAACAGCGCATCAGTCTGTATTAAATCAACAGCAGAAGCTATAGATAAGCAGATGAGCAGCGCATTTTGATTGATATTTTGGTAGATGTGATGTCACCCCTACCAAATTGAGGCTCAAACACAAAACTCGACCAGAAGAAACGAGCAGAAAATTCACAAATCACTAAAGAGATACAACATTGTTCTTTCATTTGCGATAGGTAGCAAATTCACAACAGAAGCTGTAAAGAACAGTAAGATGCTAATTATGAAAATACCGCATTCTGACATTTGTTTTGTTTTTTTTTGTGCTATTGTTTCTTCTGAAGGCTGGTATAACCTTGTTAGAACTTCTCCACAAACTATTCTCCACTCTAACACATGGTACGGTCTCTATAATTATTATTTGTTACTAAATACAAATATCAAGGAGAAATTAAAAACACACATGGCCACACAAGGTCCGGGTCTTAGGAGGAAACGCATATAAGCTGTCTAACCAATCAATCGTTTGTTTTGCTGTGTCCTGTGATCGCCCTGCCCAATCACACGAGACTTCAGACGAGGTTTAGATCAGGGTTTCTCAACCTTTCGCCCACTGCGACCCACTGTTTTTGAATGCCAGTCATTCATGGCCCACCTGTCACCATGGCCTGCTTTCATAAACAAAACAAAAAAAAATCCACTGGTTTATCCACACATGTTGGATGCTTGCTTTGAAGGTGACATTCAAGTTTGGAAGGCGTCATTGATTTGTTGGCCAAAACCTCACCACACTGTGGCTTCTCGTCCATTATAATAGTAAAGCCTTACTTAACAAACAAATTGGTTTTTACTTTGATCAGGGACTCACTCAAGCTGAAATAGCTCTACATGAAAAAAACTGTCAGCAATTGACAACTTCCACATCAGTGTCTGACACTTGAGAAAGAAATACCTCTCTCTGAGATAAAGTCCATCTCTGCAGCGGGCAATTATTAAATGTATGATGGCGATGGTGATGGCGATGGCAATGACGCCAACGTGCATGCAACACCAGTCCCATTCACGAGGCGCGAGATTTCGCGATGAAATTATGTCGTGAGAAAACACCTTTTCACAAGAAAATTAAGTCGCGATCACGAGAAGACAAGAAAGAAAACAATAATAATGCACGGCCTCCCAGAGCTTCCCGTATGCGTCTTCATATTGAACTCCATTTTTGTTCTGTGAATCAGCTGTTGGTCATATCGCGAAAAACGGTGCCGCAATACACTTCGAGAATATTGCCAGTGCTTTCATTTCACACTTTTGCACATCAGTGAAAGTTAAGACCTATTTTTGTGCCAGCTGTTTCATTTCCCCACCTTTTTTTTTTCAGTATTACTGTTCTACAAGCGAAAAGAAAAAAGTATTACTGAAGCCGCAGTTTTTAGTAGTTTCAATGTCTCGCTTACACTTTTATTAGCAAACCTAAACATTCTGATACATATCAAGTATCAGGAAAAATTCTTCGTAATGATCGTAATATGTTCGTACCCTAACACTAGTGAAATTGTACCACATGTTCTCACCTCAGGCATGTAAAAGCAGTGAAAACAGCATGAGCACTCTGACAAAAAGATGTCGATTTTATGTGCTGCTGCTTAATATTACGTTAAATAGAGTAAGAAATCAATACTGCCTCAGGACTTCTGATATCATACAGGTAAACATACAGTATGCGGTATGTAGCGTACATTACACTGCTACTGCTCATGTTCATTGGCAGGTTTGTTGTGACCTGAACTTGGGTTTTAATGGTGGCAGAAATGGTAATAAACCTGTTTGTCTGTTTTTGAATGTATTGCTGCTTTAATTTCATAAATTAGCACATTTGTGGCATACGATTAGCCATATTTGTGAGCCGTTATAGGAAAATAATCAATGATGGGGTGGTGTCATGCCGTCTTACAAGAAATCAGTCCATACAGGATTTCGCTCAGTTTTTTGTGATTGTTGCGGGTAAAAATGCTTGATTTTGCTGCGGGTTTTTTTTCAAAATTTGCGATGCAATTTGCAGAGTTTTCTGTGCTTTTTTGAAGATAACTACTCGAATCGGCGAAATCGCAGTTGCCTGAAACTGTTTTGCACGGCCTTTCGCAGTGATTTTTGTTGCTAAATGAGACCTTTTAGCTGTACTCATGTTCGACACACATTAATCAAAGGGGGCTTTGGGTGAATGCGTGTTGTGATGGCGTCACACGATGCATCCCTGCCCTAATCTGCGGAAAATCTGCGGTACTTTTGAAAAATTGCAAGCTCCTCCGAATTTTGTGGATTTTCCTTGATTTTGCGTTAATTTCTGCAATCACAAAATCACCAAATCCTGGAGGGACTGAGAAATGGAGTTACTGTTTCACACCAAAGTTGATTATTTTCCAAAAAACAGCATGAAGAGAGATTATTCCTCTCATACCAACACAACAATTTGCCAATGATCACAATTTCTATTGATTTAAAAACGACACGTCAAATTTTTTATCCGTTTCTCCACATCTTGAGACCTTGTTTTTAAGGCGATATACTGTATACCTAAATAAATATGTAATCGTTATATCTGTCCCTGGTATACAGACACTCATACAGTGCTGCTTCTGCCAACTCCTAGACATGACTTCATCACAAAGACACAGAATAAGTCTAAGAAACCGAGAAAACAAACCAAACTTCTATAACACACCAGTTATAATAGTATGTTAAAGCATAGTACGGTATAATACTATACCAGTTTTAGTTATAACTACTTGTGTCTTCACTCATCAGCCATATTATATGGTACACCTAACATATAGGTTCACTTGCTGTTAAAAGTGGATTATTTTGGATTTTTGTGGAACTCAATGCAACAGCACTACCAAGGATTGTAAGAAAAATCCACAAAATAGTGTGAAGAAGCGAGACTGGGGTTGATTTCTTTCTGGCCCAGACTGTAGATTTATGTCAGTGAGAGTCATGTCAGGTGATTACAGAATGACAAGGCCAATAGATTTGATCTCCATTTGGGCTGATGTTTTTCAGATCGTTTTACTCCAACATTCTTGTGGAGGAGAAACTATGGATGGATGGATGGATGGATGGATGGATATTCATCAAGCTTCATCCATTATTTTAATTCCAATTTTAACTGCTAAAAACATTTTTCCCCACTGTAGCATGCAACTAGCTTTTATTATTTGCCTTACGTTTACTGCCACATTACTTCCTCATTGGTTAAAAATTTGATGTTTGTCATGTTTGCAGAAACACAGCATGAAAGGGGTGAAGGCTGTCACATGCTTCCTCGGAGACATGTGAAGCCCGCCAACTGCATCATTTCAAACTGCTGCTCTTGCTGCATCACGGGGTGGTGTAAAAACCTCAGAGGAAAGTGCTATCCACCCACTTCTGTATTCATGATCTCACAGATGCCTATGATTGGCAAGTCCCGCTGTGACTGGAGGAAGGATGTTACCGATCCCTCCCTGAAAACATGGCCAGTTTTGCTTTCTTGTACTCTCTTGGACCGCAGACGGCTGTGGCACCTTCAAGATTCGAACTTGCAATCTCCAGACCAAAAGGCAAAGACTTTACTGTTGCACCGCACAGGAACACCTAGCTGTCTTTAAGAGTGTGTAACAGTTTGCCCCACACGTCATTCTTATTGCGGAATTTATTTTGAGCTATTGATATATAATAGATTTTAGCTTTTCCGGGTGACATGATCCAATGAGTAGTGCTGGGGCAAGCATATCAGGCGCAGCAGTATTGATGTAGCTATTGCACACTTCAAATGTCACTGCTGAAATCCAGCCAACTGAGAAATGATTAATGTGCATTTATGAAGACAGAAAACAACATATTTATCTCCAAACTTCAGCAGTGTCTAAAGTCTAAAAGACAAACACGAGGGCTGAAGCATCATCTTTTGCCTCAGCTGTTGATTTTCCTCCCTTTGGACACAATTAGGCTGCTGTACAGTGCCAAGGTGAAGTGTTGTAAGTGTGTGAAGTGTGCGCACAAGTGTGTTTTCCTGAATTAAACACGAGATATCACAGCATCCTCCTCTCATCACGGCCAAGACGTACACGTTGACCGCGAGTGGCTGTCATTCTGCACGCGCCCTAATCAAAACAGCATCCATCCTTACAGAAAAGCAGCCCATAATAATCACAAGCACCCTATAGAACAAGTCACCTTGATAGGCTTTCTGAATGCACTAATGCTTTAATACAATCAAGCACCAGGCTACTAAGGCACGCGATGCGTAAACATTGCGAATGCCGAGCGCGCGACTTCCTTCACGCGCCGGCCATCAGCATTTAAAAAAACAAACAAAAACAAAACACGGGTGGAATTTGTTAATAAAGCTCGCGCACTCACCCAGGATACCATGCGGAGGACGGTGTGAGGCTGCTGGAGGAACGTGAGGGGGTCGAAGGCTCCTCCGGCCCTTCCCGCTCCGTACGCCGTGCCCTCCATCTTCCCCGAGACAGAGATGGACTCGGAAAAAAAAAGAAAGAAAAAAGAAGGATGATTGTGCTCGCACTCGCGTGAACGCGCAGGCGCGCCTTCCAGCGCGCGACAATTATTGTGAACGCGCAATTGTTACACGGCGTGCCTGGAGTGCTTCAAAAAGAGTAATAATAATAATAATAATAATAATAATAATAATAATAATAAATACTGTTTACTAGATGTTCAAGGACTTAATATCTCATCTCTATCAAGACTTCGCTTCAAATTAATATTCTTATTTATTATTTAAAATTGTATAACTTTAAGAAATACATAATAATAATTCATTTTCAGTTACTGAGCAAATAAAATTAAGCTGAGTTTTTAATAGCTAATTTACAAACCTAATTTATTTTTAATTAAGTAATCTTCATAAAGATCCATAAAAAATAAATTAGGTTTGTAAATTAGCTATTAAAAACTCAGCTTAATTTTATTTGCTCAGTAACTGAAAATTAATTATTATTATTATTATTATTATTATTATGTATTTTTTTTAAAGTTATAAAATTTTAAATAGTAAAATAATAAATAAGAATATTAATTTGCTGAGTGAAGTCTTGATAGAGAAGAAATTTAAGAATAAATAATAAATAAATAAATAATCACGTTTTATTTATTTATTTATGCATCCACACTTTTTAAATAAAAAAAAACATTTAAACATTACATACATAGCTTCACCCATCACAGATCAACAGCTAAAAATGTTTTTTTTTTTACCACTTTAGCATTTAACTAGTTTTTTATTATTTGTTTATTATTATTTACTTTTACCGGCACATTCATTTTATCTTCCTTTAATTATTGTGCTTTTGTGTTATGTTTTTTATTTTCTTCTTTTAGTTACTGCAATTAATTACTGGGCTATTATTATAGATTACAGATTATTATTACTATAGATTTTTAATTAACTTTTGCATCTTTATTATTTCTTTTTTAATTCACATCGTAAATCCATTTGACCTGATTTTTAAATGTATGAAAGGTGCCATATTTACATTTACAGCATTTGGCAGACGCCCTTATCCAGAGCGACTTACATTTATTTAATTTACACATCTGAGCAACTGAGGGTTAAGGGCCTTGCTCAAGGGCCCAACAGTGGCAGCTTGGCGGTGCTGGGATTTGAACTCACGACCTTCCGATCAGCAGCCCAACATCTTAACCACTGAGCTGCCATATTAATTTTAAATAAAATATTTTATTATAATTGTTGTTGATAATGTTAGGTAGGTAGGTACGTAGGTAGGTAGCCTATTTTTACACCTAAAGGTGTTGAAACGAGATGTTCAGTCTTTTGAACGCCACCAAGCATTCATTTTAAAAAAAGGACACTGAATACACAAAATAATGAATATATTGTGCTCCAAAATAAATCAAATTAAAATCAAAATAAAATAAAATTAAGCGCAACAATAATAATTTTTCCAGTTAAAAAAAAAAAAAATTATGACCACTAGTGGTGAAGATCAGTACTGCAACACAAAGCCACAGTCGACGCGCATGTCTTGCGTCACCTGTCCTAACAACCAATCATATTGTAGAAACTGCCCGCGTGCTGTGGTCTCCACCAATGAATACGTTACATTTCAGTTACTTAGCAACGCACTTGCGTGCAGCTTTACTAGTCAGGAAGAGGGAAAGGAAAACAACTTGGCGCAAACTCACTCGGAATTCAGTCTTAAGAATAAACATACAGTTTAAAACAGATATAAATTTACGGTTCATTACAGATTTCTGTAAATGACATCTGCGCCATGGTGAAATTACGAGCCAGGTGTATTCTTGTCGGTAAGAAGAGTTTCATCGTACACTAGCTAACTAGTTAGCGGTTTGTGTTTGCAGTGGCTGAGTCCTAAACGCCTTCTCTCTCTTAACTAAGGCTGCTGCAAACGACTGCTTCTACACCCTATGTAGTGCACTGTCTGTTCAATAGGCCGTGTGTTTTTGAAACGTTAGAGGCTTTTATTTTCCAGTACCTCTTCAGTTTATCATCACTACTCTTTGCAACTTGATGATTTTTGGTTAAGTAAGGAATATAATACATGGGGCGTGCTGTTATAGGAAAATAATCAACGACGGGGTGGTTCCAATTTTGGATCAGGCTTTTTTTTATATATAATTAGCAGAACATCCACCATGAAGTTGATAGTTTTCCTATAACAGCGTTTCCCACAGTTTCCCCTCTTATTCCACAGCAATTCGCCATCGATTACAGGGCTATTTATTAATTAAAGGAAGACATTTTCATTTTATACTTCTTATCAGTGTACACCGATCAGCCATAACATTAAACCCACCTGCCTAATATTGTGTAGGTCCCCCTTGTGAGATGGGGCCTCCATGGATTGGACTTGCTTGTCCAGCGCATCCCACAGATACTCGATCGAATTATCCTGCTGAAAGAGGCCACTGCCATTAGGGAATACCGTTGCCATGAAGTTGATGTGTACTTGGTCTGCAACAATGTTTAGGTAGGTGGGACGTCTCAAAGTAACATCCACATGAATGCCAGGACCCAAGGTTTCCCAGCAGAACATTGCCCAGAGCATCACACTGCCTCCGCCGGCTTGCCATCTTCCCATAGTGCATCCTGGTGCCATTTCTAACCCAGGTAAGTGACGTGCGTATACACAGCTGTCCACGTGATGTAAAAGAAAACATGATTCATCAGACCAGGCCAACTTCCTCCATTGCTCCATGGTTCAGTCCTGATGCTCACGTGCCCATTGTAGGTGCTTTCAGCAGTGGACAGGGGGTCAGCATGGGCACTCTGACCGGTCTGCAGCCACGCAGCTCCGGACGCAGCAAGCTGCGATGCACTGTGTGTTCTGACACCTTTCTATCATAGCCAGCATGAACTTTTTTGGCAATTTGTGCTACAGTAGCTCTTCTGTGGGATCGGACCAGACGGGCTGGCCTTCACTCCCCACTTGCATCAATGAACCTTGAGCGCCCATGACCCTGTCACCGGTTTACCAGTTGACCTTCCTTGGACCACTTTGCTAGGTACTAACCACTGCACACCGGGAACCCCCCACAACACCTGCCGTTTTGGAGATGCTCTGACCCAGTCGTCCAGCCATCACAATTTGGCGCTTGTCAAAGTCGTTCAGATCCTTACCCTTGCCCATTCTCCCTGCTTCCAACACATCAACTTCGAGAACTGATTGTTCACTTGCTGCCTAATATATCCCACGCCTTAACAGGTACCACTGTAACGAGATAATCAATGTTCACGTCACCTGTGGTTTTAATGTGATGGCTGATCTGCATATATTTACATTTTAATGTTGTTGAACGTCTGCTAAACAAGTTAGTTCCTTTCACCTCTTTACAGAAACCTTCACCATATCAATGATTAATGTGATTCCTTTGTAAAGTAAAAATACGTTTAAAAAGTCAGATTATTAGCCTTGGGTTATGTGAAGTAAGTCCCCTGTGTATAAGTTATTACTAAAAATGTTAATGATCTAAAAAGAATTGAACAGCAGTCTGGTTTAAAAGATGTTAACTTGTGAACATAGACACAACTACACTATAATACGAGAAAATCCAATCTGGAGCGCTTACGACAGTTTTATAGATGCACTGCTCCCCGGGATTATCGATTCTCAGCAAGTTTCTGTTTCAGGGTTACGCTAAATATCAGAGGGCTGGTGGTGGTGGTGGTGCGATTTAAGATTTTCCGTGTCCTGTGTTCACTTGCAAGATCTGCGTGTCTGTCAGCACACCTGGGCAATTCTGACGATTTAGTGGATCATATAGAAAAATGTCAAAATTGATGTGTGCTCTGTGTGTGTGTGTGTGTGTGTGTGTGTGTGTGTGTGTGTGTGTGTGTGTGGGTAGGAGATGCAGCAGTAGGGAAGAGCGCCCTGTCTCATATGTTCTGCAGCGATGGTTCCCACTTCCAGAAGAACTACAGCATGGTGAGAACAGTCAGCGTCCTTCCGTAAACCCCATTTCGAGGCAGCGTGTACCTCACTGTTATTCAGTAACAACAATTCAAGGCTTCTGTAATAAACACTTAATTAACAATAGGTTGGCACAGGTATAATAAAACTCTTCTCCGTGAGCTCCGTCTTGTTCCTGAAAGAGTATTTGTGGAAACCACGATCAGGGTTGCCAGATCTGCAGGACAAGACCCGCTCAAAATGTTCCCCCGTATAAACACCCTGCACAGGTTTTCAAAGTGCAATATCGTGATTATCTATCATTCCAAAATGTTTTCTAATATCTCAATGCCGATTAAGACGTAAAGGTATAAGATGAGACCAAGGATGTGTTGTGTTGAATTGTGTGTCTGTGATGGTCATTTTGGTAAAGAATTTTGCTAGAATGAAATAATTTCTCTTGAATGGAAATATGGGAATGTATTAAGATACGGATTTGATCCATCTTTGGAAGATAATTTTTTTTTAAGCGCTCTACCGCTTATTCGGAGTTTGACAATTAAGCTTTCACTCTCAGTTGAGAGGCCTAGTGGCTTAGTGGTTAGCACGTTTGCCTCACACCTCTGGGGTTAGGGGTTTGAATATCACCTCCACCCTGCGTTGTGCACCGAGTTTGCATGTTCTTCCCGTGTTTCGGGGGTTTCCTTTGGGTACTCCGGTTTCGTCCGCCAGTCCAAAGACATGCGTTATAGGCTGATTGGCGTTTCCAGATTGTCTGTAGTGTGTGAATGGGTGCGTGAATGTGTGAGATTGTTCCCTGCAATGGGTCGGCACCTCGTTCAGGGTGTCCCCCGCCTTGTACCCCAAGTTCCCTGGGATACTCTGTAAAGCGCGACACTGTAAAGCGCAAACGCCTCTGTCCTGAAGGCTTTCATGTGGTGGAAAACGTACTGACACTGGAGACTCCTTCCAAAAATGTTAAACAAACATATCCTTACAGAAAGCTTCACCATATCAACTAATATAAATCTTTCTTTTGTCTATTTATTATAATCAGATTCAAGCATTGAACTGTGCCATGGTTTAATCATGTATAAATGTTTATATCCTGCACTTAGACTTCTACTGTAGGTGAGTTTCATGTACAGTGTAACAGGTTTTCTGTTCTTTTCTCAATATAAGGAAAGATATTGAAGCTCTTGTCCAAAGTAACTGGGCATATGCTACAGATGTCTAACATATAGATGATATGTTGAAAAACACCAGAGTACTTCTTTAATCCAGTTGAGGAACATTAGTTCTCTGTCTGCAGAGTCTTTTCACCCTGTTAGTCCCTTGCAGGAACGGATCTGCCAACAGATCTAGGAGACTAGAGTAGCTCCATCTCTCTACTAACCCATTTTAGTGGATCTAATGACTTCGCGCACGGCTCTTATGTGGTTGAAGAAAGTCAATTGAGTTCTATTGAATGGAGACGAAGTGATTTGAATACAGAAGAGAGGGACGCAGAAGTGCTGTCGCACACGGCTGCCTGCATCAGCATGCTGCACGGCTACAGGTGACAGGAACGTCAATAATTTATACAACCACTGCAGTAATTGGGTGCTGTGAGTGTGTGTGTGTGCGTGTGCGCGTGTGTGTGTGTGAGGTCGTAGTATTAGAGAGAGATTTGCAGGCATAGGTACAGTGCCAACGTGCTCAGCATGATAAAGGTAAGGCATTGTGTTTCACAGACAGACAGAAAGAGAGAGAGAGCGACGGACAGAGCGCTCAGACGGGTCAAACAGGATAACCGGACAACACTAAAGACCATTAAATATGACACATGCGGAACGATTGATTGATCGACGGACAGCGCGTAGGCAGGATTTGAAGGGCACGCCATAAACGATGGCACTCATGGAAAATGTCGGCGGGCTTGTTAGCGAAGCTGGGATGGGCCGTGTTTACGAGCAATGAGTTCTCATTGGCATTCCGGGGTGTGTGTGTGTGCAGTCTGCCAGCCGGCACATCTTTCCAGGATCACAGTCTATCTATTTCTCTCTCGCCCCTGGATTTGTTTAATACTGAACAGAAAGTTAATAAGACCAGGCCTGTAGAACCAATTCTCCAAGTCACAGGTATGAAATGAAGAAACATCTCATTAAATGCCAAATGATTCTTTTGATCTAAGACACATCTGTTCAACTTTCAGACACAAGGACCACCATAGGGCCACCACTTTACTAGATGTTGTCTGGGTGGTGGCTCATTCTCAGCTAAGCAGTGACTTAAGATATCCAGAAATACCCATCCAACAGCATCCTGTGATCAGAAATTGACCAAGACTAAAGGATGGTTAACACTAGTAGTGCCTGGAAAAAGATCTCTAGTCTCTAAATATAAACCTACAACAAGGTCTAATAAACTGGCCAGTAGGAATACACAATCAGAGTTTATACAAGGTTGTTTTTTTTTTGTTTTGTTTTTTTTTCATGTGATGTGGGTTATAGGTTACACTTGTGTGAGTATGATTGTGTGTTTTTGCTACAGACTGCTGGTGTGGAGCTACTGGTGAAGTCAGTGAACATTCCAGAGACCAGTGACAGTGTGGTGAGACTCACTCATTCACACATTCATTCACTTACTCACTCATTCATTCATTAATTCATTCACTTACTCTTAATTAATTTGCCCATCCATTCACTCATTCACCCATTCACTCATACATCCACTAAATCACTAACTCATTCACTCACTTGTTCATTAACCCATTCACTCACTCACTCACTCAGTTAAGTAACTTCCACATTCACATATTCACTCACTCAGTTAATTAACTTGCATATTCACTTATTTACTCACTCACTCACTCACGCAGTTATTTAACTTCCACACTCACATGTTCACTCACTCAGTTAAGTAACTTCCACACGCACTCACTCACTCACTCAGTTAATTAACTTCCAAACTCACTCACTCACTCACTCACTCAGTTAAGTAACTTCCACACACACACACTCACTCACTCACTCACTCGATTCGCTCTTGTCTTTTTTCTCTCAGGAGCTGTATATCTTTGACTCTGCAGGACGGGAGACTTTTGTGGATGCATGTGAGAAAATGGTAATGCAGTTTTTTCCCAACAAAATTGTTTAAAAAAAGAAAATGTCAGGTAAATCACCAGTGCATTTTTTTTTTTTTTTTTTTTACAAACACTATTAAATGAAATTGCTTTGGCATTATGCGTTTCTCTCTCTCTCGCTCTCTTCTTCCATCCTTCTCTAGAGCGAATAATTTGGATTATTTGCTTTACTGCGTCATAACTAATCTGCATAAAATGGAGAAAATCTGCATTCAAATGCTGCATGTCACTCTGACGGCTGTCACTGCCACCGGAAATGTAGCTCTGTGTCATGGACTTGCATAAGAAAGAAATGGTGGCTAGTGTGCACGCAGTGTGGGTGTGATGTATCTGAAACACTGATTGCTGCCCTGTGTAGCAGTTTCATGTTCTCTCTGCTCCAGTACACCTGATTAAACTCAGGAAAGGGTCGGTAATTAGCCGCCGTGTTAGCAGGGGAAACAGCAAATTGCGCAGGGCTTTGGGTCTACGGAAACATTCGCGCTAGAACCACTACTTTAAGAAACATCTCAAACTTGGAGTCTAGCAAGGGTTGGCGGGAGCAGAGCCTTTTCCCACGCCATAATAAATTCCCTAGCACTATTAGTTAAGAGCTTTTACTCTCACTGCTCCACTGGGCTAATTGAGCTCGTGCATGTACTTGCTGAATGTGTGTGTGTGTGTTTTTGTCCGTCAGCGAGACCGGTGCTGTATATATTTACAGGCAGTGTGTACATGTGTTTTCTTGCGTAGTGGGGGCAGCCATCAGTGGTGTGTGTAGTGTTTGAGATCAGCAGCCTGGACTCGTTCAACGGTTGCAGCCGCTGGCTAGAGAGAGTCCGAGCTCACTGCGACGGACTGCAGTTACCAGGTGAGAGAAAGCTCTCCTGACACACACACACACACACACACACACACACACACACACACACACACACACACACACACACGTTTCTTTAATGCACTTTCCATTCCACACTGCAGTGAGTCATATGGAAGTACACACTAAGGCTGTTCAGTTCTTTAAAAATGGCATTACATTTTTAATTACTTAATTTAATTACATATGCAATATATATGTGCTCACTATACAGGGTATAATAATGGCATACTACAATCAAAAGGTTTTAAAAAAAAATTGTCTTAAAGATATATGTCTATACTGTACATTCACTTTCAACACTCATCGTTACATTTATTTTTTAATAGTGTATCAAATTGTTTACTTCTCTAAATACAAATACATAGGCTCCACCCATATCCACCAAAAAAAAAAAAAACAAACAAACAGAAACACCCACCAGCAGCGAGCACAGAGAGGCAATCCAGGGCCAAGTGTGTTAGAGTCGGGATCATTTCTAATGCTTTGTGTTTAATTAAAAATTTATTTTTAATTAAGAAATGTAGTCTACATCACATTATAGTATCTTCCATTATATAAAACTCGTTGTTATTTAGCAGCTTTAAAAAATGTAGGAAGGCATAAAATGAACTCTAGAAAATAAATAATAATAATAAAAAAAGTTGATTAATTTTAATAAAAAATAAAATGAAAAAACAAAACGCAGTAAGAAACAAAATCACAGACAACAAGGCAGAAAGAGTTGGCACTACAGACCTTTATTGGGAAAATAAATATGTTTTTAAATTGGATTTTAAAATGTCTATTGTGGGGGTGCCCTTATTAATAATCCCAGAAAAAGCCTGTTCACCTTTAAGCTCATATGTTGTATGTTGTTACTTGTGATTGGCTGAATGATTTGCCAAGTGAGATTCCTGCATTCCCTGGACATTCACCCAGTAAAGAGATTCTTATTCTCCGATTTGGGGCCATCCTCACAGCTCCAGGGTCAGAAATCAGAGTACTAGATTATTATCAGTTTAAAATCTTTTAACTTCTTTCCAGAATTTAAAGTGGATCACTAATGGTCTTAAACGATCAACAAGTAGATAACACAAGGAAAGGAAGGAAAAAGCAAACTGAATATTAAAAAGTTGCCTCAGGCTGGGCTGGTGTTAGACAGAGCCTCTGGCACTGTGTCTGAACTGACGGTTACAGAGTGTCCGTGTGTTAAAGGTGTGTTAGTGGGGAATAAGTCGGACCTGGCATCGAGGAGAGAGGTGGAGACAGCCGTGGCACAGGAGTGGGCACAGGAACAAGGTCTTCAGTACCATGAGACCTCCGCTGTGAGTGGCCTCTGATCCATACCACGACTTCTCATTCATCATAATGCTAAACCTGAGTTTAGCATTTCAGTGTAGCACATTTTACGAACTGTGCTGTTAAGTAATATTCAATAACCACTTTTACGTTTTGAATACAGAATGAGCTCAAGCCTATTTCCACTTACTAACCCCATATTCTTCTGTGTGTGTGTGTGTTTGTACTGCAGAAGGAGATGGAGAACTGTGATGCACCCTTTCTGAGTTTAGCCCAAGCCTTTTATGCTCTGTATCAGGACTGGAGGCAGATGATCCAGAGGCTCAGTTAGGACACCACAGAGACCGACAAACTCTGATGGTCTGTTTATAGCTCGTGTACATATTTATGTACTCAATCATGACATCTTAAATTCATTTTCCAACAGTGCAGCAGTTCCTATCTGTATCGTACAAGGTTCCTCTTGGACTATTGGGGCCTCTTCTTTATAATGCACTATTACATGGCCAAACGTTTGTGGACACCTGACCATAACAGCCAGATGTGGGCCTTCCAACAAACCACAAAGTTGGAAGAACACAATTGTATAGAATGTCTTTGTATGCTATAGAATCACAATTTCTCCATGAAGACATGGGTTGCCAAGGTTGGAGTGGAAGAACTCTAGTGGCCTGAACAGAACCCTGACGTCAACCCCACTGAACACCTTTGGGATGAATTGGAATGCCAACGAGCCCCAGGTCTCCTCAGTGCCTGACCTCACTAGTGCTCTTGTGGTTGAATGGACAAATCCCCATAGCCACGCTCCAAAATCTAGTGGAAAGCCTTCCCAGAAGAGTGGAGGATATTATAATAGCAAAGGGAGGAGGGGTAAATCTTGAATGTGATGTTCAAAAAGTACATATTGGTGGTCAGGTGTCCACAACTAGTGGCCATATAGTGTATCCACTCAATTTCCCTCTCCATTATTTGTCCAATATCATTTAAACTTCCATTTCTATGGTGATGATTCACCAGTTTATCTCAGCATGAAACCTTCTGCTCCTCTCCCTCCTCCTGCTTTAATCAGCTGCCTACAGGAAAACAAATGCTGGATGACTTCAAACTTTCTCCAACTGAACTATGACAAGACAGAGATGGCATTATTCGAAACTCCTTACTGTAACTCCTGTTCAAAATCATCTCAAAAACACTCACTTTTCAGTCTAAATTCTGTAATAAAATCTTCACAATATTGCCTGTCTCTGTCTAAGCTTTCAGGATGTACAAGCAATTACTCAACATAACTGGCTTCCAGTCACAGTCCATATCAACTTCAAGTTCCTTATTATTAAATTTAAAGCACTCCATGAACTAGAACTTTCCTACCTTTCTGAACCCCTATACAGCAACCCACTCACTCAGGTCTTACACAAGTTTCCTTACACAAAACTCTCCAGAGTTGGTAACAGAACCTTTAGTGTCACTGGCCTGAAACTCTGACTCAAACAAATACAGGTTTAGTTTGGTGCTTTCTCAACCACACACAAGTCTAATTGTCTTAACCATCCTGTCTTGTCTTTCATTCTGATGGATTTTTTTATGCAAGAGTTTTTTTGTCATTATTACTGCATATTAATTGATTTGGTTTATTTTATATGCTTACTCTTTTTTAATACACCTTGATTTGATACCTTGAATGTGAACGGTCTTAAATCAACAACAACAACAACAACAACAATAATAATAGGGGGCACGGTGGCTTAGTGGTTAGCATGTTTGCCAGGGTTGGTGGTTCGATTCCCGCTTCTGCCCTCTGTGCACAGAGTTGCATGTTCTCCCCATGCTTTGGGGGTTTCCTCCGGGTACTCCAGTTTTCTCCCCCAGTCCAAAGACATGCATTGTAGGTTGATTGGCATCACTAAATTGTCCGTAGTGTGTGAATGAGTGTGTGTGCGATTGTGCCCTGTGATGGGTTGGCATCCCGTCCAAGGTGTCCCCCGCCTCATGCCCCAAGTCTCCTGGGATAGGCTCCAGGCTCCCCCTCCGAGCCTGTGTAGGATAAGCAGTACAGAAAAGGGATGGATTTATAATAATAATAATAGCTGTTGTTTGTTGATGTCATCACTATTTTACCTGATCAGAGTTTTGGAACTGCGTACCTCACACTTAACTTAAAAGTAAGACCCAAGAATATTTTGTTCATACTGTAGATACAATAATAGAGGGGGCGTCTTAGACAAATTTGAAGGTCATGTTATTTCTGGTGGTGGTGTAGATGTACAGTTGTCTGCTAATCTTTCTGTTTTGATTTGTACAGGTTCTATATAGCTATATTACAGTTGTTCTTTTGGTGCTACGTGCAGTATTGTTTCCTTGGCTTTGATAAACCCTGGGGGGTCGAAATAAATTTCTATTGCTTTGTTGCGACACACTGCACCAGTTCACGAGGAGAGTGTGTGGTGTGTCTAAGTTAGTGAGGCTCACGCTGCCTGTGCCCTTTCGTCAGAGCCCTCAAACTCACAGAGCTGAATTTAAGCCAAGCGCCACACTTCACTGAACAAGGCAGCGGCCATGTTGTCTCCTTTTCTGTCATCGCCGTGACGTGATGGATGTTCGAAGAAATGCCGTGGCGCGCGAGTGAAATGTTCACAGCTTTCTCAGGGTCGGTGTGACGCAGATCTGGGCAGAGATGAATGAAATAAAGACGCTTTAATGTCGTGTAACCCGCCTTCACAAGCGCAGACACAAAGCCAATGTCCTTGATGTGTGTTTGTGTCTCTGCGGCTTTTTAAAAACCCTGTTTGTGTGTGGATGCGTACGCTTCAGAGCACATCTATGGCAGCGTAATCTAATTTCACACACTGTATTAATGCTGCCCTATCCATGCTCGTAAGAGCCACGATTATAAGATCCATCAGACACATCGAGAGCCGAGAAATCTAAAATAGCTTTGCAGCATATTAACCAGAAGGACAATGGCTGCAGTTTTAATCTTTACAATAATGTGGAAGTGTATTTAATTTAATTCTTCTTGAATAAAAGAATCTAATAAAAGAGTTGTTATTAAAGCTGTGCTCATCTGTTCAAACACATATCTGAGTGACTTCATTAAACTCCTGAGTGAACTGATGGAAAGACTTTAGGCCACACTTTGATACACTTTGATATTTTTTACACTGTGTGTATGCTCTGTGCCAGCATGTAGCACTGTGTGTATGATAGCCCCAGGCCTTGACGAGGCAAAGCAGTGTGAATATCATCATAAACGGTAGTACTACTGCAATCATGGGGCTGCTTTAAAAAAAAAAAAAAAGTTAGGTCTTAGATTAGATTAGAATGCTAGTCACCCATGTACAGGTAGCTGTAGGTCCATGATAACCACCAGGGTTGGTAAGATTCATCTAATTATCTCGGTACCTTCTTGTGCACCATATTTTTCTACTTCAGCTGCCCAGTTTGGAATCTGTAGCATCAGATTCCTTTTCTTAGCTGACCGAAGTGGAATCCAATGTGGTCTTCTGATGTTGTAGCCCATCCACCTCAAGGTTCCACAGTTGTACATTCTGAGATGCTTTTCTGTTCACCACGGTGGCAAAGAGTGTTATCTGAGTTACTGTAGACTTCCTGTCAGCTTGAAACAGTCTGGCCATTCTCCTCTGACCTCTCTCATTAAGAAGGCGGATGTTTTTTGTTTTTTGCACCATTCTGTATAAACTCTGGAGACTGTTTACTGTGGTGGGTAAATAGACTGGTTTTGACATTTATATGTGTATACCACTTTCAGTGTAATAAACTCTTTAGGTTTAATAAATGGTCCATTGGTGCTTATAGGGATACTTTTTTAATCTAAGAGACAGTGGGTTATTGTGTTATTGTATAAATAAATATGTCACACCCATATGTGGGCCTTTCCCCAAACTGCCACAAAGTTGGAAGCACATAATTGTCTAGAATGTCTTTGTATGTTCTGGCATTATGATTTCTCTTCACTAGAGCTAAGGGGCTTAGCCCAAACCTGTTCCAGCATGACAATGCCCTTGAGCACAAAGCGAGCTCCATAAACACATGAGCTGCCAAGGTTGTGTGGAAGAACTTGAGTGGCCTGCACAGAGCCCTACATCAACCGTATTAAACACCACTGGAATGAACTGGAATGCGGACTGCACATGAGGCCTTCTCATCTGACATCAGTGAACGAGCTCACTAATGCTCTAGTGGTTAAATGGGTACAAATCCCCACAGCAACATTTCATTTGAAAATCCAAGACATATTAATGGCCATGGGTTTTTTTTTTTTTAACTGGATATTCAACAAGCATGTATAGTGCCCTCCACTAATATTGTCACCCTTGGTAAATATGAGCAAAGAAGGCTATGAAAAATTGTCTTTATTGTTTAACCTTTTGATATTTGGTTCAAAAAGTTCACAAACATACTCTGCTCTCATGGATATCAAACAATTGCAAACACAACACAGGTTTCTTAAAAAATATCTCTTTGTTAAATATAGGGGTGCAACAATTATTGGCACCCCTATGAATTCATATGAGAAAAATATATTTGAAGTATATTCCCATTGATATTTTAATTTCTTTTAGTACACCTGGGTGACTAAGAACAAGAAATTGTTCAACTATGACATCCTGTTTCACATAGAATATGAGGTAACACATAGGCCAAATTCCCTTAGTCATTCATAACAATGGGTAAGACCAAGGAATATAGCTGTGATGTGCAGCAAAAGGTTGTTGAGCTTCACAAAATGGGAAGTGGCTCTAAGAATTTTTTTTTTTAAAGCATTGAAAATGCCCATTTCCAACATCAGGGCGATAATTAAGAAGTTCCAGTCAACTGGAAATGTTATGAATCAACCTGGAATTGGACGTGTGTCTATACTGTCTCAACGCACTGTGAAGAGGATGGTTTGAGTGGCCCAAAAATCTCCAAGGATCACAGCTAGAGAATTGCAGAAGTTAGTTGCGTCTTGGGGTCAGAAAGTCTCCAAAACTACAATCCAAAGTCACCTACATCACCACAAGTTGTTAGAAGGGTTTCAAGAAAAAAGTCTCTACTCTCATCCAAAAACAAACTCAAGCGTCTTCAGTTTGCCAGACACTACTGGAACTTCAAATGGGATCGGGTTCTATGGTCATATGAAACCAAAATAGAGCTTTTTGGCAATAAACACCAGAGATGGTTTTGGCGCACACAGAGAGGTAGCCATATGGAAAAATACCTCATGCCCATGGTTGAATATGGTGGTGGCTCTTTAATGTTGGGCTTTTTCTGCCAGAGGACCTGGACATTTTGTTAGGATACATGGCATCATGGACTCTATCATATATGACCAGATATTAAATGAAAACCTGACTGCCTCTGCCAGAAAGCTTGGTTTACTGACCACAAAATCAAGGTCCTGCCATGGCCATCCCAGTCCCCTGACTTGAAACCCATAGAAAACCTGTGGGGTGAACTGACGAGGAGAGTCCACAAGCCTGGACCTCAAAATTTGAAAGATCTGGAGAGATTCTGTATGGAGGAATGGTCTCAGATCCCTTGCCATGTATTCTCCAACCTCATCAGGCATTATAGGAGAAGACTCACAGCTGTTATCTTGGCAAAGGGAGGTAGCACAAAGTATTGACTAAAAGGGTGCCAATAATTGTTGCACACCTATATATAACAAAGATTTTTTTGATTAACCTGTGTTGTGTTTGCAATTGTTTGATATCTATGAGAGCAGAGTATTTTTGTGAAATTTTTTTAACAAAAGATCAAAAGGTTAAACAATAAAGACAATTTTTCACAGCCTTCTTTGCTCATATTTACCAAGGGTGCCAATATTAGTGGAGGGCACTGTATGGGCATGATGGTCATGTGTCCATATACTTTTACCCATATAGAGAATATGTGTCAAGTGAATTCCACTAAAGCAACTTCTGGCTTACTTGCTATCTGGGAAAGGCATATGGAATAAGAATTATAAGCTAATATTCAGTAAATTTGTTTTATTGATAGATTGTGAAGTATTAAATATTAAGTCAAAGAAACAAGATAAAATAATTATTGAATTATTAAGTCACTTTTTTTCATAAGTTGCAGTTCAGAGCTTCTGTAGTTTTGTATGTGCATAAGTAATTGTTTCTAAAAAAAAAAAAAAAAAAAAAAAAAGAACATCTGTAGACCCTTTAATGGTAGTATTTTTTTTTTTATCATCACAGACATCTGTCTAGTTCCCTGAACAACATACCCCCTGATGTTATTGTTGGTTCTGCAGTCAGTGTGTAAAGTGAATTGAACATTTGATGGGTTCAGGATTTCGGCAAGTCTTCGAGACGTATGAATGCTTTCTTCCCTTTTTATTACTTATCACGTGACAACGTATAGGCTCTAGGCTATGTGTGTGTGTGTGTGTGTGTGTGTGTGTGTGTGTGTGTGTGTGTGTGTGTGTGTGTGTGTGTGGTGGGTCATCTCCATGTTGTGTTATAGTGAGGTATTGTACAGTAGCCAGGAGCCCTGCTGTGACTGAGAAATAAGGTGTGGGGGGACATTTATGGGCATACATTTATGTAGCCTGAAAAACACACACACACACACACACACACACACACACACACAGAGAGAGAGAGAGAGAGAGAGAGAGATAGAGAGAGAGAGAGAGAGAGAGAGAAAAAACAGAAAACAGAAGACTGACCACACACACTCAGTGTGAGGTTGGGAGCTCCCAAGCCCAGTATTAGCAGCCGTATCCCATCTGTGATTTGCCAGACAGACGCTGAGTGCAGAGAGTCCCACTACAGGGGGTGAGCCAGCCCAAGTGTGTGTGTGTGTGTGAGAGAGAGAGAGAGAGAGAGAGAGAGAGAGAGAGAGAGAGAGAAAAGAAAGAAAGACAGAGATATAGAGGAAGCTTTGGACACAAACCTAGAAAATGTAGGGCGTTGTAGCCAGCCTTGTGTGCTAGTCAGAGTTCAAATCCCTAAAGTGCCAGAGAACCACTGGTGTGCCCTTGACCCTCAACTACATAACTTGAATTGTATTCTTGGTAGCTCAGTGGTTAAGGTTCTGTGTTCGTGACTAGAAGGTTGTGGGTTAATGTCCCAGGTTTTTTAAAGAACTGCTACAGGGCCATTTAGCAATTGTCACCTGTTTAATGATGGATTCTGTTCTTGAATCGTATGCTAGGGGTAGTGGTAACTCAGCTGTTTCCAGTATTATTGACTATCCAAGGATTGCCAGCGTCCCCTGTGACATCCTTAACCCAGAATGGTTGGTATATATTGTGTTCTTAGTAGCTTAGTGCTTACAATTCTGTGCTAGTGACTGATAGACTGCGAGTTCTAGAACAGTGAATGAACCCCTGTAGGGCCAGAGCAATTTTCAACTGCTCAGCATGTGCTGGGATTCTGTTCTTAAATAGTTTTCTTTGGTTTTAGAAACCAGGATGTTGTGAGTTCAAATCCCAAGACTTCCAGAGGTACACTGTTGCACCCTTGACCATGAGCTGCTTGGCTATATCCTTGGATTGTGTTCTTGGTGGCTTGGTGGTTAAGGTTCTGTGCTAGAGATCAAATCCCAGAACCACCAGAGAGACACTGTTGGGCCCTTGAGACAGTGGTAGCTCACCAGATAAGTTTCAGTGTTAGTGACTACACGGTTATAAGTTCAAATCTCAGGACTGACAGAATGCCACTGTTGCCCTTGAACCTCAGCTCTAAATCTGGAATTGGGGCTAAGTGGTTAAGGTTTTTTGCTAGTAATCAGAAGGGTATGAGAACAAATCCTAGGATTTTTCAGAGAGCAACTGTACAGCCCTTGAGCAAGGCTCTTATCCTTAACAGCTCAGCTATGTGCTTGGATTGGTATCTTCCTCTCATGTTGGAGTACTACTCCCAGGACTACTAATAGGACTACTGTTGTTCCCTTGTCCTTCAACTACAGTCCCTTCCAAAAGTTTGGAACGGCAAGGCCTTCTTTTGTTTTTGCCATACACTGAAGACTTTTTCGGTTTGAGATCAAGAGATGAATATGAGATGATGGATCAGAATTTCAGCTTTCATTTCCTGATATTTACATCTAGATGTGTTAAACAATTTAGAACATGGGACCTTTGGTGACAGACTACCCAATTTTTAGGTGATCAAAAATATACGTACATTTAGTTACATATCCCTTGCTTGCAATAACTGCATCAAGCCGGCAATCCACTGTTGCATTTTTCTCTTGTTATGCTTTTCTAGGCTTATAACACAGCTTCTTTCAGTGTTTTTTGTTTGGTTGGTTGGTTTCTCCCTTCAGTCTCTTCAAATTCATGCTCAATTGGGTTAAGTTCTGGTGATTGACTTTGCCAGTAAACCCACGCCATGACACTACCTCCACCGTACTTGACCGATGATCTCATATGTTTTGGATCATTGCAGCATCAGAGCAGATCCTTTCTTTCTCCACACTTTGCCCTTTCCATCATTTTGGTAGAGGTTAATCTTGTTTCCAGAAGGTTTATGGCTCATCTCTGTATTTGTTTGTGAATTCTCGCCTTCTGATTCCTGCTGCTGATCAGTGGTTTGCATGCTGTGCTATGGCCTCTATATTTCTGCTCTCAAAGTCTTCTTCGAATAGTGGATTGAGGTAGTTGTTGGTAATGCCAGTGACTGTTGTTTTGGGGGTTTTCTTCACAGCTCTCACAGTTTTTTTGTCATCGATCGCTGCTGTTTCACTTGGCCGACCTGTTGTTAGTACACCAGTGTTTTCTTTGTTTTTCAGGACATTCCAAATTGTTGTCCAATATGTCCAATGCTTTGGCAATGGCTCTGACTGATTTCCCCTTTTCTCAGCTTCAGAATGGCTTGCTTTTCTCTCATAGACAGCTCTGTGGTCATGTTGGTTTATCCTTTTATAACAACAAATGCAGTCTTCACAGGCGACAAACCAAGAGTAGATATTCATAGATATTCATTGTTTAAACAATCAATCTAACAGAGCAAGCCTGGGCAACGACAAACGCCTGCCAGTCACATGTTCCAATATTTCTGATCACTTGAAAAGTATGTATGTTCAAAAAAAGGTGCTATCCATGTTGTAAGTTGTTTAACACATCTAGATGTAAATATTAGGAAATTAATGCTGAAATTCTGATCTATTGTCTAATATCCATCTTTTGATCTCAAACCCAAATGTATTTAGAGTATAGCAAAAACAAAAGAATTGCCATTCCAGTACTTTTGGAGGGGACTATATGCTTGGACCACCTGTACAGTCCTTGGGCTAGACTCTTAATAATGAATCCCTAGATTGGTACCTGCCTTTTATGTTGGATAAAAGTGCTTGCCAAATAAATGAATGTGTTATTTTGGCTAAATCTTTAGAGCTGCATTTCGTTTCTTATTTGAAGCCACCAGAAGGCTTTGAGTTCAGAACCCTATCCAGAAAGCTGCAGTTTTGTGCTTGGGGCAGTGGCAGCAACAGCTCATACATTTCAACATACATTTCAGTGTTAGTGACCAGAAGGTTGTTAGAATCCCAGGATTTCTAGAGACCCTCAAGGGCTCTTGAGTCAAACCTTAATTCCTAACTGCTCAGATATGTGCTCATATTGCTACCATGAAAGTGTCTGCCAAATAAATTAAAGTGTGTTATCTTGGCTAAATCCGCCGTGCTGCCTCCAGTTTCATATTCAAAGCCAATATTCATGTGTTCAGTAACTTGACTAAAGGTTTCACCTTGGGATATAATCTTTACATATGTGGGGTGTATTTTTATTCAAGATATGACAGTAATGAATGTTTGACTGACATAAATGTCCAAACCTGAGCCCTTCATTGGCATGGAAAATGACAGCATTATAGAAATCAACCCTGCGAGATGACTCCTGACTTACGAGGTGGCTGATTTCTGCAGCGCTTTCTTTTTCTTCGCCTTCTTTCTCTGTGCTATAAGAGCACGGACTGCAGCAATGGTCTGCTATTACAAGAGCATTAGTATTCTGCACGCACACATGCACACACACACACACACACACGCACACACACACACACACACACACACACACACACACACACACACACACACACGGTAAACTCCGTGGCCTTTCTGCACTTTTTTGATCATAATGGCCAACAGAGGGAGCAAGAGCTTACCTATAACCTCACTGGCGATAGACAGAGCAGGTTTTCCTTCAGCTCACCGGAACATTTAGTCCACATCGTGAGTGAGCTCTCATGGGAGTTCAGCTTTATGTTCTTTTTATTGTTGCTAATTGAGAACCAGAAGACAGCAATATCTGGTAGTGTGGTAGTAGCACCATAGTCACTGTATATCTGAAGGTTTTCCATCATCTAGGTCATTTTCAATGTCCACTAGTACTAAGTCAAGGCCATTGGACTTGTGATATAATTACATCTTGTTCTGAACTGAAAGACCATCTCATAGTGGAATGTATTAAGGATTATAACACAAGTCTAATCGCCTTTAAAATTCAATCTCACCCTCCTTAATTTTCCTCAGCTGGCCTTTTATTGATGTTCAATGGCTTTTATTATTCGATTTGCAGTATCTGATACCACTTAGTATTTTATAAGAGGGCAATATTACATTGACTGCCATAACACAGCATCAGCAGTTCACAGACTGAATAATTTAATTAGAAAACTATCCGAATATGTTTTTGTGTTGTTTTTTTTTGTGTTTTTTTTAATGAACTGGTTAAAAGGATCACTCAACCTTCACAATTTCACAAAAACAATTTCCCACTAGTATGTTTGTTAAAAAAAAAAAGCTATACTTCTGACTATATTTTAGTCACTCAAACCTTGTTATGAAGACAATAAAGTTTCCTCTACTGAATAATAAATTGCGTGATTTAGTGGTGCGTCACAGCTTCAAGGTCCCTGGTTCAGTGTGGAGATTTGTGGAGATGTTCTCTCCGTATCTACGTGGGTTTACTCTGGGTTCTCCGGTTTCCTCCTACAAACATGCTGGTAGGTGGATAGGTGATTATAAATTGCCCCTAGATGTGAGTGAATGTGTGCATGGTAGTGTATTTCCACCTCATGCTCAGTGCTCAGTGTTCCTGAGATTGGCTTCGGATGAAATGGCTTTTGAAGAAGACTGAATGAAAACAAATTAGACAACAGAAAAAGCCACAGAAGCAGCTACACTTCATCAGTCCAGATTCTATGAATATGCTTTTTTTTTTTGTTTGTTTTGTTTTTTTGCATATTTGAACATGATAGGTTCTTAATTTTTTGATGCAAGAACACTTTCCTGTGACAAAAAAATACTATACAGATATTTTTAGCTCCACTTTGCCTGAAAAATTTTTTAAACAACATTTTAAATAAATAAATAAATAAATAAAAGTTTAGGGTGACAATTCCTGGATTGCAAAGATTTTTTTTTTTTTTTGTGACTCCAGATTTACTCATCATGATGCTGATAACATGCTTGGAGTGCAGTGACCATGGTGGCAGGGGACCCACTTGTGCAAGGAACCTTCTGCAAGCCTCTGCAAGGCGTTCTTGTGAAGTATTAATGCACCTTTCCATCATGGAGGTGTCTCTGCAGTGTCACCGCATTCGCAACAGATACTTCATACGAAACTTTCATGCAGCCACTAGACAGGATCAGTCATGGACTGGTGGAGTAACCTGTCAATCATAATAAACAATGTCTGTTTTTACAAATTTGACGCTGTATTTCTTAACACATCAATTCACAGCCGACTTGGTGACAGTTTTCTGTTTGTTGATGAATGCTTGGCTCACGTCAGAATCCAAAAATATCCCCGTTTTCTGAAACGGTTCGTATCCATTTTTTGGTTTTTTGGCTTGCGGCTTGCCAGACATTATGACTGAATGTTTTCTAATTTTACACTTCCCATTTACCCCTCTCTGATTCACTAGACCACAGGGAAGCAGGCGCAATCTGAGCGTGCTCAATCTCTCTCTCTCGTTCACTTTCCCTCGTGCTCTCTCTCCTGTTGTGTGGATCAAAGCTCCTGATGTGTCTCCCTGCAGGGCGGTGTGATCAACCATGAGGGCACATGGCACACACACACACACACACACACACACACACACACACACACATACACACATGTACACTCCCTAACAGCCCATATGTTAAAACTCTGTTAATAATAGGTCGTTTTTGAAGAATGGCTACACCTGACTAGCTGTGACATCGCTGCGCTACGTCCAGCGACCTGCGCCTGACCCGCTCTCGATTCCACCCACTGAGGCTCATCAAGACATCTAGATCTGACAGTTTCACTGTAGAAAAGTGCAGCAGTGTCTGATCGCTTCAGACTTCTGTCTGACTGTCATTTCGTACTATACGAACAATGCGCAGCCATGTTTTCAACTTGTTCGTAGGTGCACAACTGGCATTTAATGGCCTCAGGGAAAGACAATGAACTTATTTTTAATGGATAATAACTATGTTATAACATAACCTAATGGGAATTTGAAGGGAGAACACCAATAGCAGCTATTTTAGAGTGACTCCATCCTGAAAAGCTAAACAACCCATTATATTACAGGGCTATTCTTACTCCAGATGATAAGAAAGGAAGTTAAAGGGATAGTTCACCCAAAAATGAAAATTCTGTCATCAGTTACTCAGCCTCATGTCGTTCTAAACCCAAAAGAATTTTGTTCATCTTCGGAACACAAATGAAGACATTTTTCCCTACATTGACAGTCCAGTAACCAAAACTTTCAAGCTCCAAAAAGTTCATAAAGGCATCGTAAAAGTAATCCATGTGACTCCAGTGGTTTAATCCCAATTTTATGAAGCGATACGAATGCTTTGTGTGTGCAAAAAAACTAAAATTAAGTCTTTATTCACAAAATATCTTCACTTCCGCATAGGTCTCCCACGCGCTTTCACGAGAGGACCACGACGTACGAGTGTTGTGTTGACGCGGGAACGGACAAAAAAATGCAGTTCCTCCTCTATGTCGGAATCTGCAGACATCTTTGTTACAAGGATTGTTCTATGTTACTCAGTTTGTGTACAGCGTCCCTCTTCCCCTGCTGTAAACAGCGATTCCGGGTCCCGTTGTATCGCGAGAACATCTGCGCACTCAAACCATACTTATTGCTTGATAAAATTGGGATTAAAACACTGGAGTAACATGGATTACTTTTACGGACTGTAAATGTAGAGACAGAAATCTCCCAGGTTTCATTAAAAATGTCTTCACTTGTGTTCCAATGATGAACGAAAGTCTTATGGGGTTTGGAACGACATGAGGGTGAGTAATTGATGACAGAATTTTCATTTTTTTGGTGAATTATCCCTTTAACCTCTAAATCTAAATCAGCATTTTGTCAAAATATGAATCCTGTTAAAGTTTAAAGAAAAGAAAAAAAAAAAAAAAGAAAGAAATTTACACAATTTTCCTGTCGGTTGACGAAAGCTGTCAAGGCATGATCCACCATCTTAAGTTTTCCTTTTTTTTAGTTTTGCACTGCATCTAGGTGTGAGGATAATGTTACCAACAGTTAAGGGAAGCTTATAGCTGCCAGTTTGACATCCTGTATTGTCTTAAACTTGGACACTTGTCTATTTCTTTTTTAATAATATCAAACTGTTAGTAGTTGAAATGAAATAATTAGCTTTACATTTTATAACTATATATGCATGAGTTGGTCCTTTCATATCATGTCATTTCTGCTGATTGAGCCGCATCTTACATGTGTGTTGTTACATAAGTGTCAGCGCTTATGCAACCATTGCACAGTGACTCTTTTGGCTTCAAAAAAGCCTAGACTATGTAACCCTTCCACATTTTCACTGTAAACGGTGTAGAGCATAAGCAAGACCACTTTTGAACAAAACTAGCATGCTGTTTACAAAAACATCTACTTCCTTTTTATTCTCCTCCAGTGAGTCACAATAAAACCCATTCCCCAATTTTTTTGTTTCCATGACGACTTTATTGACTTTTGATTTGTTCTCATTTTTTATGTCTTTTTTTCCATCCTTCTCTTGCGTCAGGGAAGTCTATCTGTGGTTTATTAACATATATATATATTTATATATTCATATATAATTAATACATATATTAACTTATAAGTTGTGGCCAGGATCCAGGTTTGTCTTTTTTTCTCCCCTGGGTACACCTCGGCCACAACGCTTCACAGTATTAATGCGCAAAAGAATGAGATGGATACATACAGGAAGTAAAGTGGGAGGTGGGCGGGGAGGAGGGGGCGGAGTCACAGGTCGCCCTGGAGACCGAGAAGAGAGTTGAAAAAATAGAAACCTTTTAAAACTCACAATGCTCATCGTCTACTGCACCCTCCCTCTCTTTCACCTGTTTATGTCTCTGTCTCTTTTTTCTGTTTCTCTCGTTCTCTTTCTCCCCATTACTCGCTCCTCTTCTTTTGAAACATGGTTTAAAACTCGTTAAATTACGGTAGATGGGAAAATCATGCATTTTCTTTATCTCTTTTTTTGGACATTTTTCACTTTTTCACTTTTTTTCAACATGGAAACTCATCATAGTCATATTCATTGTTGCAAATAGCTCACAACTCAGAGAGGTCTTGTATCCCCAGTCCTTATTACCCCTCATGTTCTGGTTCTCCATCCTTTCTCTCACTCATTTGTTCCCTGTCTCTCTTTTTCTGGCCCATGTTCAGTCACTTCCCCTCCCTGCCAGTATTGGTCTCTGTGGTGCTCATACAGGTGTAGTGCGACGGTTGGCAGCATTGCTGTGTGAGTCCTTCGCGTCTTTCTGGATACAGTTGTGGACCTGCAGGAAGTTATGGTCCCTCTCCGAGTTGTAGGTGGCTGGGGGCGTGGCTTTCAGCGAATCTGCTCCACCGCGGGTCAGAGTGTACATGGAGATGTCGGTGGATGGCAGAGCTCCAAAGCCCTTGAGGCCCAGCGGAGAGGTGTCACGTGACTGTGAGGGTTCCGTGGAGCGGCTGGAGGAGCGTGAGCGGCGCCGATAACGGTAGCGGTAGCTGGGGATGCGTGTGATGGCCGAGCCGTGCAGGTAGTCTGCGTTTCCAGTGGCAATGCCTCTTCCAGCCCGGGCGTTGGCAGCCCGGAGTTCACGGTGCCGGTCGATAAACATGTGGACGGCCAGGACACCCACCATCTCAGCCATGATGAAGGACAGAGCACCAAAGTAGAAGCTCCAGCCATACGAGTAGCTGTTCTTTTTCGAGTCGCTCTTGGTGGGGTCACCGGCGTTTGCTGATATGTAGACAATCATGCCAATGATGTTGCTCAAACCTGATAGACAGATAGATGGATAGATAGATAGATAGAAAGACAGAAAGATAGAAAGAAAGAAATTAGTTGATCAGGTTACAAATTGATAACACTGACTAACTCCCAATAGCATATACTAACCATGACTTTAAAATAAACCACTATACCGTAGATAAAATGTTCTGAGCTCTATTCACTATCACTCAAAGAGCTTAAGATGTTGGTTTTGAGTTTTGAGTGAAAGCTTCCTAGAGAGGTTACAGTGGCACTGGGGACTAGAACTGCAGCTCTATTGGTTACAGTGCCACTGGGGGCTAGAACTACAGCATTATTGGATACAGCGGCACTGAGGGCAGAAACTGCAGCCTGGTTGCAGTAGTACTGAGAGTAGGAACTGCAGTCTGACTGGTTACATTGGCATTGGGGCTAGATCTGCAGCCCGATTGGTTACAGGTACTGGTGGCAAGAATTGCAGCTGGCTTGGTTAGAGTAGCAGTGTGTGTTAGAACTGCAGGCCAAATGGTTACATTAGCACTGTGGCCTAGACCTGCAGCCTGAGTGGCTACAATGGCAGTAGGGGCTTAAACTACAGTCCCATTGGTTAAATTCAAACTTAAGACTACAACCCCATCAGTTACAGTAGAACAGGGGCTGGAGCTGCAGCCCAATTGGTGACATCGGCACTGGGAGCAGGATCTGTAGCCTAATTGGTTACATTGCCACTGGGCACATAAACTGCAGTCTAATTGTGCGGCACTGCGGTCAGGGATTGCAGACCAATTGGTTGCAGTGACACTGAGTGCAGGATCTGCAGCTCAGTTGGCACTGGGGCCAGGAAATGAAGCCTGATTTGTTATAGTGTTACTGGAAGTAGGAATACCATATACAGTATCTCACAAAAGTGAGTACACCCCTCACATTTTTGTAAATATTTTATTATATCTTTTCATGGGACAACACTGACGAAATGACACTTTACTACAATGTAAAGTAGTGAGTGTACAGCTTGTATAACAGTGTAAATTTGCTGTCCCCTCAAAATAACTCAACACACAGCCATTAATGTCTAAACCGCTGGCAACAAAAGTGAGTACACCCCTAAGTGAAAATGTCCAAATTGGGCCCAATTAGCCATTTTCCCTCCCCGGTGTCATGTGACTCGTTAGTGTTATAAGGTCTCAGGTGTGAATGGGGAGCAGGCGTGTTAAGTTTGGTGTTATCTCTCTCACACTCTCTCATACTGGTCACTGTAAGTTCAACATGGCACCTCATGGCAAAGAACTCTCTGAGGATCTGAAAAAAAGAATTGTTGCTCTACATAAAGATGGCCTAGGCTATAAGAAGATTGCCAACACCCTGAAACTGAGCTGCAGCACGGTGGCCAAGACCATACAGCGGTTTAACAGGACAGGTTCCACTCAGAACAGGCCTCACCATGGTTGACCAAAGAAGTTGACTGCACGTGCTCAGCATCATATCCAGAGGTTGGCTTCGCAGAATAGACGTATGAGTGCTGCCAGCATTGCTGCAGAGGTTGAAGGGGTGGGGGGTCAGCCTGTCAGTGCTCAGACCATACGCCGCACACTGCATCAAACTGGTCTGCATGGCTGTCGTCCCAGAAGGAAGCCTCTTCTAAAGATGATGCACAAGAAAGCCCGCAAACAGTTTGCTGAAGACAAACAGACTAAGGACATGGATTACTGGAACCATGTCCTGTGGTCTGATGAGACCAAGATAAACTTATTTGGTTCAGATGGAGTCAAGCGTGTGTGGCGGCAACCAGGTGAGGAGTACAAAGACAAGTGTATCTTGCCTACAGTCAAGCATGGTGGTGGGAGTGTCATGGTCTGGGGCTGCATAAGTGCTGCCAGCACTGGGGAGTGTACTGTGACAAGTACTGTGACATACTGAAACAGAGCATGATCCCCTCCCTTCGGAAACTGGGCCGCAGGGCAGTATTCCAACATGATAACGACCCCAAACACACCTCCAAGACGACCACTGCCTTGCTAAAGAAGCTGAGGGTAAAGGTGATGGACTGGCCAAGCATGTCTCCAGACCTAAACCCTATTAAGCATCTGTGGGGCATCCTCAAACGGAAGGTGGAGGAGCGCAAGGTCTCTAACATCCACCAGCTCTGTGATGTCATCATGGAGGAGTGGAAGAGGACTCCAGTGGCAACCTGTGAAGCTCTGGTGAACTCCATGCCCAACAGGGTTAAGGCAGTACTGGAAAATAATGGTGGCCACACAAAATATTGACACTTTGGGCCCAATTTGGACATTTTCACTTAGGGGTGTACTCACTTTTGTTGCCAGCAGTTTAGACATTAATGGCTGTGTGTTGAGTTATTTTGAGGGGACAGCAAATTTACGCTGTTATACAAGCTGTACACTCACTACTTTACATTGTAGTAAAGTGTCATTTCGTCAGTGTTGTCCCATGAAAAGATATAATAAGATATTTACAAAAATGTGAGGGGTGTACTCACTTTTGTGAGATACTGTACATAGACTGCAAAGGTGACACACAATCATTTCAGAGATTGCCAAAGTTAGCTAGCTAAATACAGTTTCAATGTCCATGCAAATTATCTGGTGCAGCTGGCATATAACTGTACAACTATTCAACTCTGTAATGCACTACCATTTAACATTTAAGCATAAACTGTCAAGCAAACATGAATAAGCTAATCAGACTTGAATAACTTTTACCAGAGTTAGGCAAATGTGTGGTGCTAGCAGGGGTGAGAGAAAAACACAGCTAATAGCGTTACAAACACAATAGACTAAATTGGGTCAGTCAAGTACCCAAGTACTCAGTCATTTCCTCTTGCAAGTACTCAAGCTTTTGAAATGACCAAAGTGAACACTCCTACTAAAATTCTACAGATCCTTCAGAGGTTTTCAGATTCCCTCTGCATCTTAATTTAGCTTTGTCTGGGTGGTGGATGGCTCAGCAATTTGGCTAACAATCAGACAGTTTCGGGTTGGCTTCTTTAGGGAACTAGAGCTTATTTCTGAGAGTTGTCACTGTGTCCTTGAGTGAGGTTGGCACTGGATACGATTGCTGTCTTCTTCCCTCGGCACGCACACAAATATAAGGCCATGTTTACCCATTAGCAGGTCACAGAGCAAGTATTTGGCAAATAGTGACTCTCATCTCCCATTTTGGGGCCCTAAGCAAAAACTGTTCAGGGTCAGTGGTGGCTGTAAGGGTCAGGGAAAGAAACATGCACTGTTGGCTGACATTTATACTATACTAAGAAATAATAAAAAATGACACAAAACAGTGAGGCAAAAGTCTGGTATGACTCCATTTTTTACTGAACAAAGAGATGACAGTCCTTTGGTTTTTATTGGCACCCAAGACCAATGCTTGTGAATTCACATGTCCAAGTTCAAGAAGATAAAGTCAATGCGAAGCAAAAGTACTAACCCCATTTCCATAAAAGTTGGGATTTTTTCTAAAATGCAATAAAAACCAAAATCTGTGATTTGTCAAGTCTGTTGAAACTTTAACTGACAAAAGTACAAAGAAAAGATATTCAATGTTTTCACTGACCAAGTTAATTGTATTTTGTAAATATAAACAAATTTTTAATATTTGATGCCTTCAACACACTCAAAAAAGTTGGGACAGACGCATGTTTACCGCTGTGTTACATCACCCTTCCTTTTAATTACACTTTTTAATGGTTTGGGAACTGAGGATACTAATTGTTGCCATTTTGCAAGTAGAATTTTTGCCCATTCTTGCTTGATACAAGACTTGAGCTGCTCAACAGTCTTTGGTCGCCATTGTCTGATTCTCCTCTTCATGATGCGCCATAGGAGACAGATCTGGACTGCTGGCAGGCCAGTCAAGCACACGCACTCTGTGTCTACAAAGCCACGCTGCTGTAGCGCATGCAGAATGAGGCCTGGCCTTGTCCTGCTGAAATAACCATGGACTCCATGAGTAAAGATGTTGCCTTGATGGCGGCATATGTCTCTCTAAAATCCCAATAAACGCTTCCGCGTCAATGGTACCTTCACACATATGCTAGTCACCCATGCCGTGGGCACTGATGCACCCCCATACCATTACAGATTCTGGCTTTTGCACCTTTCGCTTATAACAGTCTGGTTGGGCTTTTTCATCTTTAGTACAGAGAACTCGATGTCCGTTTTTCCCGAAAACAAGCTGAAACTTGGACTCATCTGACCATAATACAGGTTTCCACTGTCTTTCAGTCCATCTGAGATGAGCTCGGGCCCAGAGAACTCAGTGGCATTTCTGCATAGCATTGATGTGTGGCTTCCTCCTTGCGTAATAGAGTTTCGAGTTGCATTTCTGGTTGCAGTGGACTGTGCTAAGTGACAACGGTTTTCCGAAGTACTCCCGAGCCCATGTGGTTATATTTATCACAGTAGCATGACGATTTCTCAGGCAATGCCACCTGAGGGCTTGAAGGTCACGCACATTCAACAGTGGTTTCCGGCCTTGCCCTTTACGCAATGAGATTTCTCCAGATTCCCTGAATCTTTTCGCAATATTATGCACTGTAGATGGTGAAAGACCTAAATTCTTTGCAATCTTGCATTAAGCAATGTTCTTTTTTAACTGACTGACAATTGTCTCACGAAGTTTGGCACAAAGTGTTGAGCCATGGCCCATCCTTGCTTGCAAAGACTCAGCTTTTGGTGGATGCTCCCTTTATGCCCAATCCTGATACCCTCCCCTGTTACCAATTAACCTGATCCTCCAAAATGGTGTTGCTTGAATATTCTATAAACTTTTCAGTCGTATTTTGCCTCTGTCCCAACTTTTTTTGAGTGTGTTGAAGGCATCAAATTCTAAATTTGATTTACAAAATTGACACAATACAATTAAGTTGGTCAGGGAAAACACTGAATATCTTTTATTTGTACTTTTGTCAGTTAATCAAAGTTCCAAGAGACTTGACAAATCACAGATTTTTTGTTTTTATTGCATTTTAGAAAAAAATCCCAACTTTTATGGAAATGGGGTTAGTAACCTCTACTAGTAACAAATTTGCATTTTTCACATCATGTGTCCTTTCCCCTTCTGTGAGTTCTCTTTTCCGCTGTGTGAATTGTATTTGCCTTTGGTCTGACTGCTGAAAATGTGGTTCTCACATTGCCGTAACACAATTGTAAATGCTATGGTTAAACCGTAGAAGTTTACACATCTGATATATGCCCAAAATTATCACCGGTGAGGCTTTGTCCATTAATAATAAAAAGCCAACAGCAACGGACTTCACTGGCAGCAAAAGATCTCAGGATAATGTCAATTGACTGGGGGGCCCATGGTTTGCTTGCTCTCTAGCTTCAACTCTGATATTTCTAGATTTATACTGCTTTATAAAGTGAATTGTGGTTGTGTACAAAGACAAAAAAGTGTCTAGAACCCCTTTTAGCCGTATCCCAGTGGAAGTCTCTCAGCCTAGCAGAAAGTAAACAGACTCATGCTTTTGACAAGCCCTATATGGAATGTGTATCTCACAGAACCCCTGTCTCTTAGCTGTTCATACAGCAGGTGGCATTTAAAAAACCTCCTGTATGCCCATGATTTCAACACTGCTAAGAGACTGTGTGTATTAAAGATGATGACTTGATCAGCGTGTTCAGTGAGAAAACACGTCATTCCTGTAGTCAGGGCATGTTGTGTGTGGTTGGATTGCTGTAAATTGTCAGGAAAGATGGACTGTAGTAACTCAAACAGGCTGTGCTTAACAATAGTCTGCCATTTGTGCAGTCTCTGAAGACAGTAACCAATCAAACTGTAGTTCCTGTCCCCAGTGCCACTGTAACCAGTCAGACTGCAGTTCCTTTCCCCAGTGCCACTGTAACCAATCAGACTGCAATTTCTGCCCCCAGCTCCACTGCAATCAATCGAACTGCAGTTCCTATGCCCAGTGTCACTGTGACCAATCGAACTGCAGTTCCTATCCCCAGTGCCACTGTGACCAATCGGACTGCAGTTCCTTTCCCCAGTGCCACTGTAACCAGTCAGACTGCAATTTCTGCCCCCCAGTTCCACTGCAACCAACTGAACTGCAGTGCCTATCCCCATTGCCACTGTAACCAATCGGACCACAGTTTCTGGTCCCAGTGCCATTGTAACCAATTAGCCTGCACTTCCTGCCCTCTGTGCTAATGTAACCAGTGGGACTGCAGTTCCTGCCCCTTTGCCACTGAACCAATTATACTACAATTCCTGCCCCCACTGCCACTTATCCAATCAAACTGCAGTTTCTGCCCCAAGTGTGGGTTTCCTCTGGGTTCTTTGGAAAAACACAAACATTGGACACCAAATATGTCTTGGCTGGCACTCACCTGCAGACACGAAGAGGATCCCTGCACTGAGGATGATGTTGTGACGGGACTTGTAGAACTCACTGGCCGCAATACACAGACCTCCCATGAAGAGTAGGATCACGCTAAGGATGGGGAATATACTGGACGCCCTCACCGCTCCTGCTCACGCACACACACACACACACACACACACACACACACACACACACACACACACATACACACACACACACACACACACACAAGCACACAGGTTACACTCTGTCTTTCTGATACCGTTCATGTCATTCTCTCATCTCTTACTGGTTTACACGCTCACTTAATTTTTCATCAGTGCTGCATAAAATTTCACATATGTGCCTCATTAAGACACACACTTATACACATTAGCTCACATGCAGGTATACACACACACACACACATACACAGACATACAAGTCCTCAGCACTTTGTGAGACTTCTAAAGTGCTGACGATGAAGTGAACACAAACTTGTGAGACTGCCCTCCCCCTTTCAATCTCTCTCTCTCTCAATCTCTCTCTCTCCTTCTTCTCTCTCCTGCTACTAAATGTGCTCATTTCTGTCCTTTTTATCCCTCTATCTCTTTACAGAATCTGTCTGTCAGTCTCTACCTTTATCACTACTTCAGTGAGGATGCATTCATCTCGCTCCCTCTTTCTATTAGTCCTTTGTCTCTATCTCCTGTATCTGTCCATCAATCAGCTGTCTGTCTTATCAGTTAGGGGACAGGTGGAATGTTGTCCCTGACCCCCGAACATTGCCCTCAAATAGGCAAGCTGTGTGTGTGTGTGTGTGTGTGTGTGTGTGTGTGTGTGTGTGTGCGCGCATACATATGTATTAGAGATACAATAGGGTGGAAACATACTGCTCAGCCTGAAGGCATTTTTACGACACAATATACACTATATGGCCAAAAGTATGTGGACACCTGACCATCACACCCATGTGTGGGTCCTCCCCAAACTGTTGCCACAAAGTTGTGAGCACACAATTGTCTAGAATGTCTTTGTAAGCTGCAGCATTACTGGAACTAATGGGCCCAAACCTGTTCCAGCATAGCAATGCCCCGGTGCGAAAAGCGAGATCCATAACGACATGGTTTTTCAAGGTTGATGTGAAAGAACTGTGGCCTGAACCCTGACCGCAACCCCACTGAACACCTCTGGGATGAACTGGAACGTCGACCTCACACCAGGCCTTCTCACTTGACATCAGTGCCTGAACTCACTAATGCTTTTGTGGCTGAATGAGCAAATCCCCACAGCCACGCACCAAAATCTAGTGGAAAGCCTTCCCATAAGAGCCCAACTCAACATCAACACATGTGGTGTATATCATATTTAGGTTTTTGTAAGGTTTCCTAACAAGTTGGACTCAAAGTAACATTAGTAGACTATATTAGGTGACCCAAAGTAGACAAAGATTTTCTGTTTGTATATAAAACTAAATATTTCTACCTGAAGGACTCTCTGACAGGCATAAGATTCCTTGTTCAAGGTAAGTAATGCCAACCCTTTATGCTGTAACATTAGCTAGCGTTAGCTTTTTGGTACCAATAAAACTCTAGCCGAATGAAGTTGAGAGCACATTAGAGACTAGACTAGGTTAGCTAGCTATATTAGCAAATGTTAGTTAAATAATAACATAGATAATATATGATCCCACCTAGTGAGGTTGACTTACAGGTCTCCTTACAGTGAAATAAAGTGAACCACACCAGATTTTCATTGTCACTCATCGTTATATTATACATTTAAAAGGCCTACATTTATATTATATTCTATGAGGTTTTATTCAAGACTTTCAAAAATAAATTTAATAGGAACCTGATGGGGGGAAAAAACAGTATAAGGCTCACACCCAATCAGCATGTTTCAAGATGTTACTAGGAAGTTTTACTTTGAAAGTGCAGCTCTGTGTGATTGGTCCAAATCTTTCTTAATATGAATCATGCAGGTGGTCAGTGTACTAATGATACAAGCGTATCATGGCATGACTTATTGGATGAAATCAGGACTACGATTAAATTAGTATTCACAAGTTTTTCCAGGTAATGTCAGAACTTCTGAACCTCATTTTGGAACTTTTAAATATTCTTCAGTCAGCATAGTTTTACCTTGAGAAATGCCATAACCTTGCTACCATCACCCTCCTTCTGTTTCATTCCCTCTTTTTTTTTTTTTTTTTTTTGCTCTATCTCTCATGTGTCAGAGCTCCAGGTGGTGGGCTTGATTAAATATTAAGGTGACCTCAACCCTGGTCACTTTCCTTCTCTCTCTCTCTCTCTCTCTCTCTCTCTCTCTCTCTCTCTCTCCTCGTCCCCTCGGTGATGTGGTCATGCTGCATTATCCATGCGATGCAAAGCACCCCTTCAATTTTTTTTCAGACTCAGCGCAAATCAGGTACGAGCACTCACTGTGCACTGATGGTGAAGCTGGCACACACACGTACAGAGAGTACACGCCTGACAGGCACCCGGCGATGCTAGACTTCAAATGCAAACAAATGCACAGGTTTTGTGGTATGCTGACTTTCAGGAGAACTTGTAGACTTGTAAATGTCTACTGTGACTTGAGCTTGTGGGACGTGGACTTTGTCCTGGAAACTGTATTTTACGTGTCCTGATGTTTACATTACGTTCCTCAAACTATGCTGCTATATAGCCTGCTGCAGTTATTTAAGGCAGACAGTTTCAGGAGCTTCCTAATGAACTCTTCCTAATATTTCATTCATTTTTTTGGCTGCAGATCTTCCCAGACTCAGCAGACTCAATGTACCTTGGCAAATTATATAGCTGGCCAAAATGTAGCTCTTTGGAAATGTTTGTCTTAAGTAAAGAACCACAAATTTTATGCCGTTTTTGTATTTTGTATCTGGCAAAAGCTGGGTGGCAATCAAAACTACACATTGTGATGCATTTCTGATCACAATGTTTTCAGTGGCAACATGATGACCGAATACAAATATGTCAGTATTTGAATAAAAGATTAGCTTTATGGAAATTGTGTATGTATCCACACCCTTTCTGTGAGAGAATGAGACAGAGAGAGTGTGAGAGAAGGGGGGATGGATGGGGGGGCCGCATCTGTGAGAGAGCAGTTCACGTGAGGAAGCCAAATTGCACACAATCGTGAGACTTTTTTTAAAATTATATTGAAGATTATGTTGCATTGTTTTACACGCTGTAGCTGCTCACTCTGTTAAAGCCCATGTCTTGGTGCAGATATCTCTTTTACTTCCTCTCTTGCTCACTTTGACACTCACAAAGGCAGGCCCACTTTCCTGAACAGGCTCACTGTCCTACACACACACACACACACACACACACACACACACACACACACACACGCAACTGACACGCACACAGTGTGAAACCTAAAGCCGGTACTCAGGAAACATCTGCTTCTTTATGTAATCCTACAGCAGGAGTGATGACCAGAGAAAGGAGGAGAAGAAGAAAGAGAAAAAAAAAATCTGTCCATATTTCTCAATTTCCAAAACGGATATAAGAGAGCAGGAGAACGCTGAGACAGAGATGAGAGGAGGAAATCAAGACAAAGCAAACAATATTGACCAACCTCGACACCGACACACATCATCAGATCCTTGCCGAACCTCACGCGCTCACACGCTCGCACAGATCCGGAGCAAAAGCGTTCATCTAGGTCTCCGGATGGCTGAGCGTTACCACGGCAACGAAGACTCTAAGGAGTTCAGAACACATCCATTCCCGTTCTGACACAGTTATTGCGCTCGTACATCATCACTGACAATCAGTGCTTTACTGTTAAACACCAACACCGTCCATTCACCTCGGTGCATCAGTATGTGATACAAATAACACTAACCTGTGTGACATCATAAAACAAAACCAACACCTGACCTACAGAAATGACAATGTAATACATTATGTCCTAATTAAGCCCTAATTAATTATTTATGTCCTAATTCATACGCTATTAAGGTGTGACACTACAGGAAGAATTTACAGAACCATTTTTCAGCTTTTTGCATACAGTATATAACATATACTTTTATACTGTAGCAATAAAAATACCAAAACTCAACAGAATTATTTCACTGTTTTGATCTTCTCATGATCACCAGATTATCTGAAGCGTCTAAGAATACTTATACTCTGCCCACTTGGCACAATCACATCACCTCCAGAACATGCAAAAACACCCATAATGCACTTTGGAGTTTGTCGGGAACAGGAACTAGGTTGATATATCAAACACATGGATGATGTTCCACAGCAGATACAGAACACCCATAATGCACTATGGCATTTGGACATGACCTATATAGTAAATCGGGTGTGGTCGGAAACACCTCCTCAGTGGACTGGTGATGGTGAGACGAGTGTGATGGTGCTAATGAGGTGACAGACTGAAACTCTACACCACACAATAAGGGTGTTACTTAGTGTTGCTGATTCTGTAGTGAAGGAAACAGTGAGTGAAGTAAATTTTTAAGTTTTCCTTCAGTATATTAGTGTGCTGCATAGTGTCTGACTATGTCATCTGCCTTATGTTGCTTATATCCATGTGTAGTATAGCCCTCTTGATTCTTTAGTTTAGGGAATTTGAATTTCCTACATGATCCTAATTTTCCATATAGGGACTAGAGAGTAGGATGCCGTTTTTAATATACTAGTGATCTAGTGCTTCTGATTCCTAAATGCAGGGACTTGTGTGTGGGGTGCTGCTTTGAATTTCATATATTAGCACACTACAACACTACATGGTGTTCCTGATTTGCAATACTATATAGTGCTTCTGATTTGCCAATATAGGGAACTGTGAGTAGGACGCCATTTCGAATTTCATTTTCTATACTAGCGGTCTACATAGTGCTTCTGATTTTCCAATGCAAGGAATTGGAAGGCATTTGAACTTTTCCGATCCTAATAGAGGGAACAGTATGTAGTGTTAGTGTACTAGTGCACCTGTTCTTTCAGTGTGCTACATAGTGCTTCTGATTCTCAAATACATGGAATAATTGGTGCAGTGTATTTTCCAGTTTCATTCCCTAGTGATCCTGATTCGACAGTGTGGGGAACTGTGAGTAGGGCACCATTTTGTGTTGCATTCCATATATTGGATGGCTACCATACTACATAGTGGTCCTGTTTTTCCAGTCTAGGGACCAGTGAGTAGGGTGCCATTTTGTATATCATTTTCTTTACTAGCATTCTGCATTTTTACAGGACATTCCTGTAAAAAACTGACAAAAGGACAAGACGAAAACTCATCAGGGAGGCTGCCAAGAGACCTACGGCACCATTACAGGAGCTGCAGGAATATCTGGCAAGTACTGTTCTCTCGTATTCTTCACATGTCTGGGCTATGATGGCTGCCTAAATTTTGCCAAACCATGTGGCAAAATGTTTTATGGTCTAATGACACCAAGGTTCATTTTTTTAATTGGCCAAAAACAACATAACCACAGTGAAGAATGGTGGTGGCAGCATCATGCTGTGGGGCTGCTTCTCTTCAGCTGGGACTAGGGTTCTAGTCAAGATAAAAGGAATCATGGATAGCTCTAAATACCAATCTATTGTGGCACAAAACCTCTGTTAGACAGCTGAAAATGAAAAAAAAATAATAATTCACCTTCCAGCAGGATAATGACCCGAACCTATGGAATGACTTAAAGAGGGATGTGTACAAGAGATCCCCTCACAATTTGATATATCTGGAGCATTTTTGCAAGGAAGAGCGGAATAAAATTGCCAAATCAAGATGTGATAAGTTGGTAGACTCTCACCCAAAAAGTCTGACTGCTGTATTACAAGCAAGAGGTGCTTTAACAAAGTATTAGTTAAGGGGTGTTCACACTTGTGCAACCAGTTTATTGTAAAGTTCCCCCCCCCCCCCCCTAAATCTTTTCAATTTGTTTTTCACTTAAATTTTGCTGGTTGCTTTATCACATTATGAGTGGAAAAAGATCTCATGATGATTTATCTTGGTTTCATTTTGTACATCACAAAAAAACTAGAATTTTTATTTGATTTGATTTTATTTTATTTTTTTAAGTTGAGAGGAACCTGTAACTTTAATAGTCATCTGATTCAGGAAAGTCTTTAGGACAGGGGACTTGTGGATTCTCGACAGTTTATAGCTGCTATACGGGAACTTAAGTGATAACAGGAACAAACTTGTATCGTGACATACAATGTATCAATGACATCAGAGAGCAGACATCACCATGGTAACAGCAGAACTTGATATACAGCCATGGACAAGCTGTATTGATCTAACATAAGAGAAACCTGTGTGTATTTGTGTGTGCGTGTAATATATACATATATATATATATACATATATATATATATATATATATACACACAGTATGTGTGTATGAGAGAGAGAGACAGAGAGACAGAATTTCAACATTAATCCTGTTAATTCGTACACACCCAGAACCTACAGAACCTTTTGTCCTTTTTAGTGCATCTCATCATCTCGTCCTCCTCCTCCACCTCTTTCTGTGACCTTGTCTCCCTCCTCATCTTACTCTCCCAGGCCACTCGTCCACTTCCCTGTTTCTTGCAACTCACTCGCTCTCTCTTTTTCTTACTCTTTCACCATGTCTCTCTCTGTCACATCATGTCTTGCTTCATCTCATTTTCCATGCTTGAACTGACCTACATATGTGTGTAGAGGTGTGTTAGAGCTGTCACATTACTATAAAAAACTACATTTTCAAATATTTACAATTCAAAAGCAATCGAATCTTAATAGGCTTATAATGTTACACTGCCAGAGACAGAGTGAACATTAGCAGTAGAGCTACACTATGCGTTTGTATCATGTAAACCACGACATGAATAAGCTGAACATTGTGTTGGTTGGTTAAAGAATATCTTTTCTATATGTTTCCTTGCCACTAATATTTAGCTAGAATGTACTTTTTATGCTGGAAATGCTTCATCGAATCAATTTTTTAAATTTAAGCTCCTCATCAAACAGTAAGCTTGAATATCAAATAACCTCCTATTCACTGAATATACTCACTACATCGGGTCTAACCTAATGCTATGTTAGGACCTGCATATTTGCAATTTATCCACGGTTATAAATCGACTAATTTCATATATCATTTGTAGGACATGTGCATTGTTTGGTTTCCAAACAAAAAGAGACTTGGGTCTCCATGGGTGGACAATTCATGATTTCAGCAGAATTGACTTCATGTTCAGACTGTGGTGAATTTCCTGACAACACAGTTGCACTTTTTGTTTTTATCATGTAGCACACAGTTATAGAAGGGAATTACTTATAATCGCACTATCCGGTGTCACCCAGATGAGGATGGGTTCCCTTTTGAGTCTGGTTCCTCTCAAGGTTTCCCATTGTTAAAAGCACTATACAAATATAACTGAATTGAATTGAATTGAACAAAGAAGAAAATAAGGTGTACTGTTTCAAATTAAAATAAACCTCAAACATGTTAAACATTCAAATGTGAATTTATGCTCAAATAATTCAATAACTATTATGAACACTGAAACAGTATTCGAACATTGAAATTCATTCTGACAATGTGTGTGTGTGTGTGTGTGTGGATGGGGTGAAGGAGAGATTTGACCTATATAGGCACAAAGTAAAATATTTATAGAAATGACTGGCCTAATTGGGGAGCAGCAGGCCGGCCCTCTCACATTCCTCCATTCTCCATCCCAAGTTCCGGAGTACATACTCAGTTTCCTCCCTTTCTCACCTCAACTGCACACTTCTCTATCTCCGTACCTCATAATTCAAGCAAAAACAGACAGGTATATGCAAACACACAAAGACACACACACACACACACATACACACACGAAACTTACGAAGGAAGTACTCTCCCGCGTCAGCTTCGTAGTCCGCGTCTTCAGGAAAGTGATCGATCTGTTTACACAGCCCTTTAAAATTCCCTGCAGAGACAGAAAGAGAGAGAGACAGAGTGTTAAAATGTGACCGTAACTCATTTAACACATTCTCTGGACTGTTTCGATGAAAATGTATGAAGTATTAAAGGAATATTTGCAGAGAAAAGAAAAAAAAAAAACATATGCACACAGTGTTCCAAAGGTAGTCGATCAGCTATGACATGTTTGGATGCCGACATTTGCTTCTTTAACCATGAGTGAAAAAGTAATAGAGGTCTATTTCACTCAAAATCTTTTTCATGAATGTACACCTAAATCTTCACAAACCTGTTTAAAGAGACATCCTGAACCTTTTTTTTTTTTTAAACTTCTCCTAGATGCATGATTCATCACTTTAAATAAATATATATATATATATATATATATATATATATATATATATATATATATATATATATATATATATATATATATATATATATATAGTTTTTCCAAAATCTTCCATCAAAAGGCAGTGACTTTTAGCCTCTAAGCATCTTCTCATTTAAAACATCACCGTAACATCACAGGTGGAAGGGGGAAATGAACATAAACCAATAATATCATGGAAATATCAAGTTCAAAGTTATATGAGTTAAGATGTTTTGTACGTTCAAGAGACAGACCTAGCTAAAACTAGTACGTCTAATAAATAGCATTTTGAATAATTAGACAATACGGTGCAGTTCAATTCAAATAAATATCACATTATTGTAAGAACAAATAGAAACAGTAAAATATCAAGTAAAAATATAAAAGTATAAATTATATAAATTATATATAAATAGATTCTTTTGGTGTGACAATAGTTACAGTACTGACACAAGGAAAATATGTATAGTGTCCTCTAAATTCCTGCTAATTTCCATGCGAATCGATCATGATTACTACAGAAGTCAGCTGTTAACTTTTTACCAGAGGCCAAAAAATGGAGTTTCTGCCTATTTGGGGCGTGCAAAATTTTTGGGGTGCACTGAATTTATTGTTGAATGTCACACTCCACAGTAGTGGTTAAATGTAAAGTGGTTAAGAATGTATAGTTTTTCATAAGTCTAACAGACTTGCGGCAATGAAATATTTATTTGGTTTTACTGATTGAAAATGTCCGATAACTTAGGAAAGCAAACTCTGGACAACTGACACCTTGAAGGGTCACTTACATTTAAGGTATGTGGGGTATGTGGAAAATTATATACAGTATGTGTAGATTACTGATTACTGGACAGTCCTTGCATGTGTACAGTACTGTGCAATAGTTTTAGGCACCCTATTTTTTTTACGTACAAACTTTGTTATAGATTTTTTATTTTATGACTTCTTCATGATCAAGTCAGTACAAAAACATTTTAGATTCCCAAACATTAGTTTTCAAGCACAAAATTAAATGTTACAGGAAAATGTTTGTATGTCATTAAAGAAAGCAGCATATTACGTAAGAGACACTTTTCAGACAAAAAACACAATGAAGGCTGCTGGGTTTTGCTGCAAAAATAAGAAACAAGTGCGAAAGTCAAAGTGTCCAGAAGAACTGTGACTGGTTCTGCAAGATGCTCAATAAAACTTAGCAGCTCATTTCCTTATAAAACTGCTCTAATTGTACCGGAGACAACTATTATTTATTTATTTATTTATTTTTGTCACACCAAATATTGACTTTGTTTCATTTACTACTGTTTACTGCTCTTTACGGTATTTTTTTTTTAAATGTAGAAAGATTTAATTGAATTATTTTGAAGGGATCTTTACTCTACAGCATTTCTTTGCATGTGCCTAAAACTTTTGTACAGTACTGTATGTGTAAAACAGAAAGAGAGAAAACACACATATTAGTGTGTGTGTGTGTGTGTGTGTTTGCGCTGTTCTGTTTAGCTTGTTTAGTAATTAGGTGCCCTCCTAAAATACTGCTGTTAAACAGACCCTTGTTAATTGCTGAATGAAAGATGAAAGACCAGCGGCTGTCCTTCAGATGTGCAGAGGACACACACACACACACACACACACACACACACACACACACACACACTCCAAGGGTGAACTTATGATATTAGTGGTAGAGAGGAACACCATCAGACATTTTCTCAGAAAGTTATTAAGAATTTAAGATCTTAAGGACTATTAACAATTTCAGTATTCTTAGAAAGTGCGTTTCTAGAACTTTCAACATGGTTCTAAGAATTCTTAGAAGTCAGACTGAGGTCTGATTTCCCTCAATTAGCTTAGTGGTACTGAGTGTTTTCGTAGCTATGTGTGAACTCATTTGAAGAAAATGTTGATATTTCTGACAGATTGTTTCATTTCCCTCAGTTGACAGTCAATGCTAAGAGTAATTACACGGTAATTTTAGCTGTACAGAGACTTTTTGGTCTGTCAGAAATTTCCAAAGTTTGTTTGTTACATTTACTAACACATCTGAGGTAAATGATATTTCAGACATATTTAGTAACACAGTTTGGTCTGTCAGAAATTCCCATGGTTTGTTTGTTAGTATAAAAGGCTTAACAGCTATGTGTTAGCTAGATAAGTTGCTAGCCTCTGTTATTAGCTAGTTTATGCTCTGGGTCGGTGTTAGCACACCTTACTCATTAAATTGTTTGTTTGTACCAATTTCGAACAGAATTCTTAGCAGTGGCTGTTGATTAAGCGTGGATTTCTTTGAGTTCTATAATTTATGATGATTCTGATTAACATGATTCAAGAATGCACGGTTATCATACTTTTTTTTTTTTGAAAGTACAATACAATGGGGAGGAAAATTCTTAAAAGTTAAAGAATAAACTGTGTAAACTTTAATGTGATTCCAGAATGAGTAAACTGACACTAAGTAAACTATATCGTGGTTAGTTTTGTAGTTAGTTTTGTCTCATTTCCCTCAGTTAGCGTTCAATGCTAAGAGTAGCAGTGTACTTTTAGCTTTACTGAGTGTTTTCTTAGCTATTTACTAACAAATTTGAAGAAAACATTGATATTTCTGACAGATTGTTTAATTTCCCTCAGTTAACAGTCAATGCTTAGAGTAATTACAGTGTAATTTTAGCTCTACAGAGACTTTTCGTACACATTTACTAACACACCTGAGGTAAATGATATTTCAGACAGTTGATCTGATTTCCCTCAGTTAGCTGTCAATGCTAAAAGTAGTTACAGTGCAATTTTAGCTGAGTCTTTTCTTACATATTTCCTAACACACTAGAAATAACTGTTAATGTTTATGACAGTTTGGTCTGTCAGAAATTTCTGAACTTTGTTTGTTAGTATAAAGGCTTACACATAACACATATCTGTTACTTAGTTAAGTCGCTAGCCTCTGTTATTATCTATTATTACTCTGGGTCGGTATTTCCCAGTTGCCTAGCAACAATGTTAGCACACCGTACCCATTTAAATCACTTAAATAGATTGTTTGTCCAGTGTGTCTGTAAGACTTGACCGTTCTCTTCCATCTGACACACACCATGTCCACTCTCCACACCATGATTAATATACACATTGCACAATGCGTTATCTCCTACATGTACAGTACTGTGCAAAAGTTTTAGGCACATGCAAAGAAATGCTGTAGAGCAAAGATGCCTTCAAAATAATGAAATTAAATGTTTCTACACGAAAAAAAAAACAGTAAAGAGCAGTAAACAGTAGTAAATGAAATAAAGTCAATATTTGGTGTGACAAAAAAATAAAAATAAAAATAGTAGTTTCCGGTACAGTTTGTGCAGTTTTATAAGGAAATGATCTGGTAAGTTTTATTGAGCATCTTGCAGAACCAGCCACAGTTCTTCTGGAGACTTTGACTTTCGCACTCGCGTCTTATTTTTGCAGCAAAACCCAGTAGCCTTCATTGTGTTTTCTGTCTGAAAAGTGTCTCTTACGTAATATGCTGCTTTCTTTAATGACATACAGACATTTTCCTGTAACATTTAATTTTGTGCTTGAAAACTAATGTTTGGGAACCTAAAATGTTTTTTGTACTGACTAGATCATGTAGAAGTCATAAAATAAAAAATCTATAACAAAGTTTGTACTTAAAAAAAATAGGGGGCCTAAACCTTTTGCACAGTACTGTGTATACATCATACATAGACAATTTGTTCTTATTACAAACACATGTATATGTCAAAAACATAGCCACTCTGCTTCTCCCCCACACTCTCTTTTACATTGACACATATGCATAAAGCCTGAGGTACTGAATCATTTATGACAGAGCTGGCAGAAACTCACACCAACCACTAATGTGCAAATAACATGCATGCACTCTCTCTCTCTCTCTCTCTCTCTCTCACACACACACACACCACATGGTAGAACCTTTTTAGCTCGTCTGAGCTTGCACCTTTTAAGCATCAACCAAAGGTGTGCTTGACAATAATTAGGTATATGATGTATTGCAATAGCGACAGATAAATCAGCATGAACAATATTACACTGTGTCAGTAGGTATTTTAAAGGTAAATGTAATAGTTTACTATTTTCTACCAGATATGAAGCACACGTCAAATTATGGATACTCATGGAAAATTGTTAATCTCACAGACAGTATAGTGTCCAGCGAGTGCCCGGGTGATTGGTGGATGCCGGTTTTAACCAGCTCAACGTCAGGATGATAAAGCCAGTTTACGCTTACTAAGTGACCCCATATTAATCTGTATGCATGCGATGTAATGGCAAATCTTTGCACAACGTATGCATATATCTGATTAGGAAAACAAAATGAACTAGAAAACTAGGGCTAGGAATCTAATGACACCAGATTAATAACCTAAAAGCCAAAAAGAAGCAAATCGAGCTAGTCTTTTAACGAGTTTAACGCAAAGAAAGGGATATAACCGAATACAAATGCATTCTTCTTATTAAACTGATGCGTTCCAAAAAGATACAAATACAAAATAAAGACTGAGAGAGGAAGAGGATATGCATTCGTTAGGAAATATCATGGACAAGCACAAACACAAATTATAACTGCGTGAGAAGGATTAAAAACCAACACAGTACACATTTCCAGTTAAAACCAATCACAAATTGAGCAGTGTAGCTGAGGTTGGGGAACTGTCAGAGCCAGAATCCAACCCCCCCCCCATTGTTTTTCTGTGACCCAGTCTATGTGTGAGGCCACGTCAAATGTTTTCAGAACGTACGCGTATATCTCTTGTACAAAAAAGGACACCTGATTGAGCACCTAACAGCCTAAAAAATGTAATGTAAACACAAAATAATAAATCAATACGTATTAAATGAAATTACAACCAAATTAAGCCAGACTATGTAAGGCAAAATTATTGTGGAGGCTGCAAAATATTGACACTACCCCTGTGTTTCATTCTGAAAGAGCCCTATCTAGTCAGCATTCGTGGGCAGTGTGTGTGCTGCCTCAAGTCACATTCAGAAGGCAGAATAAGGTTAGACAATGCCAAGCTTACACTGGGCCCTCCACCTCCGCCTGCTTTAATAGTCTCTGCCTTAAAACAGGGCTATTATTTAGCTCTGGACCCCCTGAATCATTTAGACACGTGTCTTTTGAACAACTGATATTTTACACAAATTTGAAGGAGTATCTCATGCATTCTTGTAGAAGGCAATCCCAGTTTTCTTGAACACTGGAAGTTTAAAAACAGCGCTGTCAGAACTGCTCAGTACGGAAGGGCCACGCATCGTTATTATTTTTTTTCTTTCTTGTTCTCTCGTGATCTCGACATAAGAAAGAGCTGTCTTCTCACGACGTAATTTTATCATGAGAAAACCTAGCGACTTGTGAATGGGACCGGTGTTGCATGCACGTTGGGGTCTTCGCCATCATGAGTACACAACTATTTTGTTACGTCGAGATCACGAGAAAATTCATTCGAGATCACGAGAAAACAACTTTTGTTATGTCGAGCTCATGAGAAAATGAAGTCGACATCACGAGAAAACAAGAAAGAAAGAAAAAAAAATAATAATAACAATGCATGGCTTCTTAGAGCGTCCGTAGCTAACAATTAGAATTAGAAAAAAAAAGTTTATTGTGACATTATTGTTTTGACATAAACTGAGGTTAATCGTATGTCAGTGGGCAAGACAGCCATTTTTGTCTGTGTGTGTCGCCAAGCAACAGTAAGAAAACAGCTAGGAACAGCTCCTCCATTTTTTTTTTTTTTTTACTAACCAAAGAAAGACAGACTCACTCATTGATTTCTATTGGCTCACAAGAGCGAGACTCTCCCGATTTCGCCTAGACAAAGTCAAAATAACCATGGAAGGAATGTATCAGAAGCAAACGTGCTTTGCATGTCCTGCGTCCTTTCCCCTTCAGTGAATTGGCTTTACCGCCGAGCAAAATACATTTGCATTACATCTAAGTGCTGCTTCAGCTGAAAAAGCATAAAAGCATATTTTTCAGGTGCCTACTGTATCGCTGTAGCAAGGGGCACAAAACTCAACAGCTAAACCGTAGATTGCGACTCTGGCTGGGACGTAAGCCGACCTGTCCTGAACGTCTTACACGTGCTGCACGTTTTACGCTTTATGCGGCATCATGTATCGTGTGTTGCACCCTGATCATGAACGAACAATATCCTATCCCATTGTTTATGTGTACATGTAGGGAATGACTTTGCTTTCTACGATTTTATTCCTCTTCCCTCCTACTCGTGTTCATCACCCCCTCTCTGAATTTCACACAATTATTCCTTTAAGCTTGCGTTTCATCAGTCTCTTACACTTCCACTGCTTCTCCCTCTCTCTTTTTCTCTCTCACCCTCTCTCTGTCTCACACACACACACACACACACACACACACACACACACACACACACACACACACACACACACACTACTCCCCAGGCCTCAGCTCAATAGCTGGTGTCTGTGAAGTGTACAAGTGTTACACTGCTTTACAAAGCACTCAAGTGAAGAGCTGAAGTGCTGGACAGCAGGGAAAACACAGAGTATACGGTCAAGGTTTGTGTGTGTGCGTGTGTGTGTGTGTCTGTGTGTGTGTGTGTGTTGAGATGTGTGGGATGCTTTCCATGCTCAAAACTAGTGCAGTTGTATTTAGGTTTGTGCTGATAATAATAATAATAATAATAATAATAATAATAGTAGTTCTGTGAAAAATCACAGGTTTGATATTAATGCTAGTTCTTACGTGTTGTTGTTTCTATGGTAACAGCTAATTCACAGTGACTTGTATGGTGATCGGATTTAACAAAACATGTGTAATTGTTCCTGTGAGGAGATATCTGTCAGCAGATATTTAGCAGAGGTTGAGCTGAGGTGATGGCCTTCCTTTACGATTTCTGACACGTCTCAGTAAGTAACTTCACGAGAAAAAAAAAAAGAAATAAAGAAAGCCTGGTGAAGAAACGACTGTTGTCATTTTCCAGACGTTCCAAAACCTTAAACATAACTATAAATGGTTAAAAACTATGACGTGACATACTTTAATAAATAAACTGCTAGAGGTGGCAAATTGCTGTGTGGTATGTGAGGACATACCGATTCTAGTCATATGTACTGTGATCGGTCTCAAAGTGGCATTTATTTTAATTACAGTATAAGACATGGATTTTTATTCTAATTAATGTCTGTATTAAAAACATTCACACATGGAAGGTGTGATTACACTACAAAACTAGGAAAGGAAAGAAGCATGTCTCTGAAATTAGTGGGGTTTTTTTTATACATTAATATGTTTTATCCAGTTGTGACATTATTATTATTTATTTATTTATTTATTTTTCAATGGCTCACAATGTGAAATGCTTAAGAAGAACCCAAGTTCTTATATCGTGCACCCTGACTCCTCTGCACTTCCTCTCAAACAGTATTCTGATACCGGGCATGCATTCAAAACACACCTTAAAGAATAATACGCATACACATGATCGCATACACGTTCCTTCTCATGACCGTATTTGGCTACGTCAAAACTGCGGGATAAAAAAAGAAGACAAAAAGGGATAGGCTCTAGGGAATATATGTGCAGCTATAATAATCTACAATCAATCTCGGCTTAAGGTTCCTTTTGGTTTCTCCGGAGCCCGAGAGGCTGCGATGAGCTATGGCTCCTCGGAATTCCTCCTCATAAATGAACCATACCCCTTTAGTGCTGAACACATTATTATTGTTCTTATGTGAGAGTGAAAGGAAGACAAAAGGGTCACGCTCGACGCAGCGACCCAGTTCGGAGGGAACGCCGGGGCCGGGGATGGACGAACGGGCAGGAGAAAAACGGCTGATATAAAGACAGAGAATTTATAGGTCCTACACCTGTAAATTCCTCTGCCCGGGAGAATGATATTAAAGCTTATACTTATGTGAGATCTGTATGTTTTGTATTCAGAACACAACATTACAAATGCCTTTAAACATATCCTTAAATCTTATTATTCACCATGTACGGATTATTCGTCTTTTATTCGTAGTTTTATTCCCATGTTGCTGGACGAGAAAAAAAAAGAAAGACAAACTACTCCTTATTGACATACAAACAAAAGTTTTCATTTGGTACGTAGCTATGTTGTTTAAAATTTTTTTTTTTTTTTTTTTGCTAGCTGGATTAATTAGCACGCACCGATGACAAGTGACCTTTTCAGTATCAGGAACATGCAGGTTCTGAGCGAAATAAAGTATAGTGCAAAGTAGGCTTGTGAGATCTTGTGCGACATGCCATCGTCCTGTCATGCCCTTCTCTCTCTCTCTCTCTCTCTCTCTCTCTGTTTCTCTCTCTGTTTTTTTTTTTATCCAGGACTCTCTGCACCTATTATCGAGCATACAACCGTGGAAAAAGTGTCACTTAAAAGCAGGACATTTACAGATTACTCCAAGACATTTCTGATTTTGACAGTTCTATTTGAAATATTGTACCGATGTGTATATAGACATGAAGTGTACATGATGCTAAGCTGGTAGCTATAAGCTTCCCTTTACTTTAGCAACAATGCCATCGTAGTTTAAGCAAAAAATAAAAAATAAATAAATTCAAAAAAATTCAAAAACAAAAACAAAACAGTATTTGCGCAACTTTTTTGTTTGTGTCATTTTTGGCTGAACCGTTCCTTCAATATATAAAATGAATGTGCAGTAATATCTTGCTGTTATACCATTTTGCCAGAGTGTTGTGGAATACTCGAATCTGATTGGCCGATTCATTTTCAATAACAGCAGCTCTGGCAGTACGACAGGCTGCATTTTTGTCTTATTAATTTCAAAGAGAGAGAGAGAGAGAAAAAAGAGAGGCTGGTGATGAAATGACTGTTTTTAGCTGCTATAATGCAAACGATTACAGGAACTAACTTGTTTCACAAGCATTAAATGTAACAATAAATGGATAAAAAGGACATGTTGTTCTTTAACTAATCCAAAAAAATAATTCACTGGAAATTTTCTGTGGTGTAAGAGGAATCAAACACTTTGAGACGTGCCTTTATTGGAAAATATTCAACTTTCACATCGAGTCAGGCTGCACCACACAACCCCTTGGTTGATTATTTTCCTATAACAGCATGTTTTATCCATACATACTGAATGATTTGGGATCCGTGACAGATAACATCCCTGACACTAATTTGTTCAGTGTTAATTAGAGTGTAACTTCACAAACTGTGAAACCACGCACACCAAATGTGCACACAATGCAATATACCCCGTTGTACTATCAGATCCGTTGATGCTGCACAGTGTATTTGTGTCTGAGCGAGTAACACGTACTACATGTGTAACATCTTTACGGTACCCCACTCACACAGCAGAACTCATGTAAAATGGATCAGGTCCAGCAAAAAAGCTTGCAATTTCAATCAAGTAAAAAGAAGTAAAAACGGTGCATGGGATCAGACATAAAAGCACCAGGTCTCGCTCAGTGCTCACAATCATGCATAAATGCATAGATGACTATCTGAGCATGACTGCATGCTTCAACAAGGCTGTAACATTCAGTTTTCAGTCCGTCTTGGTGAATTTTTACAGAAAACCTTTCTCAAAAGCACTCGAGCGAAGTGAATATCTGACTGACAGGATCCTTTTACTACCTTACCGTGCACTCTGTCTCCTAAATGTCCCCACTTAGATACCCTTAAACCTTCACATTCTCTCTAAAAAATCAGTGCCTTACTGATAACAGTGACTTTTTGTAACTTTTTTTTTTTTTTTTTTGGCTATGCGATTATTAAGACCTAATAAACTAAATAGTATGAATATATGATTAATATTATGGATACCTTTTATGGATAACAATGATTTGATAGTTTATACATTTACAGTACTGTGCAAAAGTTTTAGGCACCCTGTTTTTTTTTTTTTTGTACAAACTTTGTTATAGATTTTTTTATTTTATGACTTCTACATGATCAAGTCAGCACAAAAAACATTTTAGATTCCCAAACATTAGTTTTCTAGCACAAAATTAAATGTTACAGAAAAATGTTTGTATGTCATTAAAGAAAGCAGCGTATTACGTAAGAGACACTTTTCAGACAAAAAACACAATGAAGGCTGCTGGGTTTTGCTGCAAAAATAAGAAGCGAGTGCGAAAGTCAAAGTGTCCAGAAGAACTGTGGCTGGTTCTGCAAGATGCTCAATAAAACTTACCAGCTCATTTCCTTATAAAACTGCACACACTGTACCGGAGACTACTATTGATATTGTTATTGTCACACAAAATATTGACTTTGTTTCATTTACTACTGTTTACTGCTCTTTACGGTATTTTTTTTTAAATATAGAAAGATTTAATTTCATTATTTTGAAGGCATCTTTGCTCTACAGCATTTCTTTGCATGCGCCTAAAACTTTTGCACAGTACTGTAAATGGGGGGGGGGAGCTGGTAAGGGAACTACTGTTTATGACTATTATAACATAAGTGATAATGGGAACTAACTTGTTTCGAGGATGTTCCACAACATTAAACATTAAACCATTAAAACTACAGACAGATAAAATCTATGATGTGTCATTCTTTAATAAATAAACAGTTGTTAATGTTGGCAAACTGCTGTGGTATAAGAGGAATGAAAGCCATTGCTGATGATTTTCCTCTAACAGCACACTCCATAATATTTTATTTCTAAATAAAATATTTATTTCTGGGCATATTTCTCAGCCAGAAAGGTGGGTCTGTTCACCATGATAGAAAACCTTCACACAACTCATGTCTGCTGAACAGAATTATGAGATAGCTTCTCTGAAAACAACAACAACAACAACAACAACATAGAATATTGATTCAAATTTCAGATTTCCAAATTAAGACAGCTGTCCACATGCTTCCTCCTAGATGGGACACACTTTATCTGTTTTTCTTACTCGTAACTGTAGGATATGAAAATAGCAAAAATACTGTTATTTAATTCCCACATTTTACATCCCGCATATCAACAGGCTACCATTTTACAGTTGTTGCCATGGTTACGTCTCACACAGTGTAATCTAGCGTTCTTGCTTTTAATAAAAACATTTCCATTCGCTGCAGCCTTTAAGTAATTCCTTTGTATCTAAATGTGTCAATCATTTTTTCTTATTTTCTTTAGTAGTAGTAAAGGTGAGGGTGAAGCGTAATTTTAGGCCTAGACTGAAGCGTTATTGATGCTTGTTGTCATGGTAACACAGCAACACGGTCACACAATGTCAAAAGCATTCATTTCGAATTCAATTTTTGTTCATCAGTTTAGAGGCATCCTGATATGTTCAGTAAGGAATTAAACAATTGGGGCTGTGGTTTTTATTTATTTTTTTAACCATTAATTGTTACGTTTATTTTTATGGAACATCAGTGAGACAAGTTAGTTCCTGTTATCGTTTACATTATTGCAGCTATAAAAAAACAAACAAAAAAAAATGCTTGGCATGTTAACGAGATACCGGAGAGGAGGAGGTCGTCTGTCCTGAAGACATGCGGGAAAATGTACTTTTATTATCAACATGCTGACACTGGAGTAGGGCTGGGCAATATATTGATATAATATCAATATTGTGATAAATGATTACACGATACACTTTTCTGAGATTTTGTTGGTATGGTGATATATATATATATATTTTTTACATTTTTAATTATTACAAATTAAATGGCACAGAATGGATGCCGTTGATTCAATGTAATTTATTTTGCCTTTGTAGGCATTAATGAAAAGTATCGTTTAAGTATCGTTAAATCTCAGTTTATACATTTTTTTTTTTTTTTTGTTTACTACTGTTTTGCGGACGTTTTGTTAGCTAAATTATATATCGTGATGCGCATCGTGTATCGTCGAAATGTCCTCAAGTATGGTGATAGGATATTTTTGTCATATCGCCCAGCCCTACACTGGATTCTCCTTCCATAAACATTAAATAAAACTGATCTTACACCATATCATATAAATAACATCACGTTTTCAATCCATCAATTATTACGCTGGAAAAAAAGGCTCATTGGATCTACTCAAATGCGTACGTGGGTTCCACGTGATTGAATTGAGTTACATTTTGTTTCCGTACATCCAGCATGATTTGATCGTGTATTTTCAAAGCCATGAATAAAATATTATATAGTTATAATATTATGTAGTTACGGTTCCCATCAGTGCCAATATCCTTGTGAGATTTCATAATGTAACTGGCTGACGTTAATCCTACGTGATCATGCTTACTCTACATAATTCAATGTAGTAATTAGAAAGTTGGTTTAAATAATTGGAAAATTAGTGGTCAGCACGTCTGCCTCACACCTCCGGGGTTGGGGGTTCGAATCCTGCCTCCAAACTGTGTGTGTGGAGTTTGTCTGGTTTCCTGCAGTCCAAAGACATTCGCTGTAGGCTGATTGACATTTCCAAATTGTCCGAAGTGTGTGAATGTGTGTGTGCGATTGTGCCCTGCAATAGGTTGGCACCCTGTCCAGGGTGTCCCCTGCCTAGTGCCCTGAGTCCCCTGGGATAGGCTCCAGGCTCCCCCGTGACCCTGTGTAGGATAAGCGGTATGGAAAATGGATGGAAGGATGGATGAATTTACCTAATATGTTCACTTAAATCTGACCTACTACATATTGTATTTTTCTCGGTGCAGGTTAAGATTATGTGGCGCATCCACCATGTAAGTCCCTGTGAATGAGCTGTTACTATGGAAACGATAGCATATTAGAACGTGTGCATCAATATAAGAAAATTAATCGACACTGCTATAAACGTGATTATCTGCTCAGGGCTATGTTCCCATGAAAGAGTTAATCAACTCCGGTGCAAAAATAGTGCGTGCTGGGAAAGTGGGCTATAAGGTCAAACGGAACTTTCTGGAGCAAAGTAACACGACACTGCGGGAAAGTGCAAAGTCCCTGAGTCAGAGGCAACATGTTTCCTTTTCAGAAGAGGACGTGATGTCATCACTCCCACCTGAACAGACGGTTCTGATGGCAATTCAGAGGTCGGACGGAAGTTTGACGGAAGTCTGAAGAAAATAAGAAAAAAAGACAACACCACGGGTGCTAACCACGGTTAAGACGGTTCGATGAGGAAACATCAGCACGATGCCTAGAGAAAGGAAAGTGTGTTATTTATTCTCTGATGATGTCAGTTCGTCACTGCAGTCAGAGCAGAAGAGCGTGTGAGTGCGTGTGTGTGTGTGTGAATGTTTTTATACCTCGGTGGGGACCAAATGTCTAGAGACCAAATCTGGCTGGTCCCCACAAGGAAAACGGCTCCTTTTTTTAAAAAAACAAAACAAAACTGCAGCTTTTTATTTAAAAAAAAAACAACAACAACAAAAAACTAAGAGCTTAATGGTTACTGAGGTTAAGGTTAAATTTAGGTGTGCCATGGCATTATTAAGCTGCATTACTAATTAGGATAAATCAGAGGTCCTCACAAGGATAGCAGGACAAATGTGCATGAACGTGTGTGTGTGTGTGTGTGTGTGTGTGTGTGTGTGTGTGTGTGCACGCAGTGCTAGTTATGTAAGATTACAGAGCTTGCGCTTTGCTGCTCAAGGACAGATAGAGGGAGTATGAGCACTGACCCAGGCAGAGAGGGAGGGAGTGTGTGCAGGGAGGATAATTAATGTTATTTGAACCTGAATTTTAATGAGACAATAAGAACGAGGGAGACGAAGCAAAGGAGGAAGGCAGTCAGAGAGACAGAAAATGGACTCTCCTCGTCGGCTCACCACACCTTTCCCATGGTCAGGGGAATTGGACGGCCAGTAAGTCAAAAGCTTAATTCTGTTTTCAGTAAAAAAAAATTTTAAAAAAATTGTGTGGATTTGGAGATATGTTTCGGATCGTTGTCCTGCTGGACGATCCAACCACAACCCAGCTGTAACCTCATCGCAGAGGCAGCCAACTGTTCATGGAATCCATCATGCTATGTATCCTAACAAGGAGAAACAGCCACACAACCCCACAGATCCTGCGCTATGCTTAACAGAATCCGAATCATTGTATTCGCCATATATATTTACACGTATTAGGAATATTTCACATTCAACACACACATCTCAGACAACACAACACAATTACCATCCTAATATACAAATATTACACCTTAAGTAATAAATGGAACAATTGTGATATAGAATAAATAATAGGAAAGATATATAGTTTGTAAATTACTTGTTACTGGCAGGTCAGCATTGTAGTGATTACTGAATGCTGTCTAGCCAGCCTGGTTAATGTGGGGGTTAGGTTCTTTACTGTATAACCGTTCTTCTTTATACAGCAAACCCGAAGTGTTTTTTGCCAAAAAAAATTTCTTATTTCTGTCTTCTCAGACCATACAACCTTGTCTCTAGTGAATTCTAGGCACATATATTTGTCCTTAGATGAAAGAAAAGTTGTTTTTTTTCTGGCACACTATTTCCAAACTATCTCTAATTAGTTTGTCGGCCTGGAGGAGGTGGGGTCTAATGATAGATCTGAACACTTCGTTACAACAAAAAATGCTATCGTATCCTATAAATCCTTAACCCGTGATCCTTTTGGCCGCTCTAACACTTACATCGTCTTACAGGCAGGTTGTTTTTTTAAACGTCTTACTTATTGCCCTCACAACACATATGGCTATTTTTGTAACCACTGCCTGATTTATAAAGGTCAACACACTTTTGTCCCGTTTCAGTTGTCTATTCTCTAATCTTCCCCATGTTGATGGATGACTAAGGGAATCTGGCCTCGGTGTAACCTCATATTTATTTCCCAGTGAAACTGGAAGTCATCGATGACTGCTTAGACAGTCTTGTTATATAAAATATGATTGACAATATGCGACAGTTCCAGTTTTTTCATAAGAATTTCTCAGGGTGCCAATAATTGTGATGTGGTTTTGTTAAAAAAAAAAAAAAAAAAAAAAAAAAAACTTTTTGAAAGTGTTTTTTTGTCTTAGAATAGATTTTTTTTTTTAAAGAGTGCTAATAATTCTGAAGCTTACACAAATACATAAAAATGGTGATATCTTCAATATTCTGAAATGTGAAAGAAAACTAAAAGAAAAGCCCTATATTACACTATTAATTTTGTTGTTATTAATCTGTATTACCATTATTATTATTGTCAAGACTGAATCTATTATGCCATATGAAATGTAAGGAATAAAACACAACAGGGTGTGCTGTTATAGAAAAATAATCAGGGACAGTTTGGTGCAATGCTGCCTGACATAAAGAGGAGTAACTATTATTGCCCAGAAGCTGATTATTTTCAGCTGTAACAGCATGTCCTGAATTGTATTTTTTTTTTTTCACAGCAATTTACAGACGATTACTGATCTTTTTTTTTTTTTTTAATTTATTAAAGAGCAACAAATCGTTTTTATCTGCTTATAGTTGAGTTTAATGTTGTGGAACATCCATGAAACAATTAGTTCCTGTTATCAGTTAAGTTACAGCACCTAAAAGCACTGTTCCTTCACCAGCCTCTCTTTATTCCTCTCTTGAAGTGAATAAGCTAGCCACAAAGCTTGTCAGAAACCGCAAAGCACAAACTCCTCCATTCTGAAGACTTTCCCGTGTCAGAACACGTAAAGCTACAGCTCTACCCTTTGAACGACTGTATCAATGTATCAGTGATTACATACGTTTTTATACGTGTGCTGATGTGAAGTGTCCTCCGTATGAGTTCCAGTCTAAGTTGTTACCACAGAAATGATAACATATTAGAACAAACTCATTGTGCTGCTGTTATAAGAATTAATCAACACTTCCTGGCCAATCAGAAACGAGAATTCAAACTGTGCTACGCTATAAATAAACACAAACAATACTGTTATCATGGACAGTTCAAATGATCATCACTACACCTGCACAGGCTCGGGGGGGAAAAAAAAACTGATTAGTAACATCACTTACATTGGACAAATCTGAAAGTACGGCATTTGTTTGTTTGTTTATTTATTTTTGCAAATCCCACAATTCTGCTCAGAAATTTTCCGGAACAACATGGTGGACAGAACTGTCACTCAGACAGAATGATAATGTTTAGCAATGTAGTCATTTTTATAAAATGCGATATTGTGCTAATATCCGAAACTGCTATAAAAGATTGAGCAAATACTGTGATATGAAAATGTAAGATTGGCACAGCATAATTGTAAAACAAAACTTCCAGCACTTCTATCACTGTCACCTCCTTTATAAGCTTGGATAGAATTCTGCCTCGCTTGTAAGTCTGTTAATGTGTCAACGTGTTAATGTGTTAACGTAGACGTATAAACGCTCCCAAAGCCGAAATCACGCTGTGCCTGTGTGTATCGTGATTTCATGTTCGAGCACTTGGTATATGATTTAAAATGGAATAAACATCCATATATCCATGATAATCTCCTCAGCTGTGACGTCACGTGTGCTCGGCTATTTAAGGAGCAGGGTGTCATGTGAAAACTTGCCCCCGAGAACAGGGTTCTGTGTGAAACACACACCATGTCAGTCGCAGGTTCCACGTGCCACATCTTACAGCTTTCCCCATAGGATATAAGATCATTTTGCTCCTCACAGAACTGCCAGTTCACTCCAAACCCGCAACCCTGTTTTTTTTTTTCCCTTCTTCCTTTTGAACAGTCAAGTAGAAGTGACAGCCACAAGCAGAGGGGAAAGTGATTTATTAAGCAGACCGCCTAACAGTAAAATTCTACACATTTTACGCAAACTGATTTTCATTCACCAGACACACAAAAAAAGCATATAGCTTAATTTACATTATAATGAGTATTATCAAGGAAAGGTATGAAGCATGAGAGACAACAAATTGGCCTGAAGTAAAGTCAGATACTGAATTTAGATCAGATTCATTGATTTCTTAGAATTATTTAAAATCGAGGATCTAGAATCTAGGCTTTCATGCTGAATTCATGAAAATAAATAAATAAATAGGACGACTCCTGATGCCCCTACACTGCTCTGGGTAAGCCCCGAAACTCTTCAAGTCCTACAAACATCCCTGGAGAGGAGAATCTGTACTTGTGGATTCCCATTTTACACACTTTTATCCAAAAGGACTTACACAATCCAAGCACAGAACCGAGTTAAGGGTTTTGCTCCAGGGCCCTTCAGTGGCTGCGGTGATTGGGACGAAACCTAAAGTGCTGAACTCCCATTGTGCAAGCGCAAATGGACAAATAGGAAAACCCAATTTCATCCTCAAAGGTGCCATTAGGCATTTCCTGAAACTGAACATAAACAAGCCTAATCTATAATTTAGTTGTAGCTCTGCTGTTGCCTCTACTGCATGTTTTTTTTTTTGGCATAAAGCACAGTGATACTAACAGTTTGTTGTGGTAGTATAAGATAGTGTTTACTGTATTCAGCAGAAACACACATTCTTACACGCACACTGTATCAGATAAGGTATTCAGATGCTTCAGCTGCTCTCTGTTTCTCTCTGTGCCACTCACAAACACACAGATATAAAACCACCTGCCTAATATTGTGTAGGTCCCGCTTGTGCCACCAAAACAGCTCTGATCCGTCGAGGCATGGACTCCACAAGACCTCTGAAGGTGTGCTGTGGTATCTGGCACCAAGACATTAGCAGCAGATCCTTTAAGTCCTGTAAGTTTCGAGGTGGGGCCTCCACGGATCGGACTTGTTTGTCCAGCACATCCCACAGATGCTCGATCGGTTTGAGATCTGGGGAATTTGGAGGTCAACACCTTGAACTCTTTGGCATGTTCCTCAAACCATTCCTGAACAATTTTTGCAGTGTGGCAGGGTGCATTATCCTGCTGAAAGAGGCCACTGCGATTAGACAATACCGTTGCCATGGAGGGGTGTACTTGGTCTGCAAATGTTTAGGTAGGTGGTAACATCCACATGAATGCCAGCACCGAAGGTTTCCCAGCAGAACATTGCCCAGAGCAAGACCTGCCGTTTTAGAGATGCTCTGACCCAGTCGTCCAGCCATCACAATTTGGCCCTTGTCAAAGTTGCTCAGATCCTTATGCTTGCCCATTTTTCCTGCTTCCAACACATCTACTTCGAGAACTGACTGATCACTTGCTGCCTAATATATCCCACCCCTTGACAGGTGCCATTGCAACGAGATAATCAATGCTGTTCACTTAGGAAGTGAAGTTAGGAAGTAACCCAGATAAGATGACATTGCAGGCATGATGAGGAATTTTTTTTTTTTTTTACTATTTTTTACAATATTTTTTATCTGATTCCAAAGCTGAAACAAACCTTAAATGCAGCTGCTTCAAGTTACAATACACCTACCAGGACCAAAACTAACTAGTGTGTACCTAAGGGCACTTTCACGCCTGTTAGTCCGTTTGCCGAGTCCAAATCAGAGTGAATCGATACTTGTGGCTCATTGGATTTCACACTGTACATATTTAAATAAAGAAATATGGTGATGAAAAAATGGTGTGTGAGAGAATAGCAAAACTCACCCAAGAACATGGAAACTGTGCTAAATTAAATAATTCTATAAAGAAACACAGGTGCAAAGTTAATTTTTTATGCCACACCGCATTGATGCAGTAACTCGTGCAAAAGGAGCCCCGTCCAAGTATTGAGTGCATAAATTAACTTACTTTTCAAAAGGTCGACATTTCTGTATTATAAATTGTTTATTCTAATATTTTGAGATCCTGGATTTTTGATTTCCATGAGCTGTAAGCCATAAAAAAAAAAAAAAAAAAAAAAGGCTTGCAATATTTCACTTTATGTGTAATGAATCTAGAATATATGAAAGTTCCAATTTTTGAATTAATTATGGGAAAAAATGAACTTTTAGACGATATTCTAATTTTACAACATTTAAAACATTCTGTGCATCACACCCAGGGTTTATTTTCTCCTTTCGTTCATCGGTCCAAAAAAATCCAGAACACATCACATCTCTCAGTCCTTCGGCTCAGTTTGCATCTCGCGGGCTTGTTTAGCAGCTCGCATCTACGTAAAACGCTACACACAATTAATATCTGGCATGTTTGATTCACTTCCTGCATTGAGTCGATTCGGAGTCAAATCACTTCCTCGCTGCAATCAAAAGGGTCTAGCAGCCGGTTGTTATTTTTGTGTGATTGCTATGCTCTAAAAAAATAAAATAAAAATAAGACACACCAGGGACTTGAGCCAAATAATGCACTTTTTAAAAATTATTTTTGGTAATACTTTATTTTAAGAGCACCTACTTCATATAGGAGCATGGAAGTCCATTTGTATTAAATTCCAGTACAGTTTCTTATTTATGAAGCCCAGATGCAGGTGAATGATTTTAATTCCCTCAAACTAAAGTGTTAATCAGATTTATATTCCTAACACGCTTATGAAGCACTATGTGTACCTTCCACAATTTTCTCAAAGTGTCATGAATGTGCAGTTAGTAAAAACAAGCGATTAACTTGCCAAATATGGATACAAAAAAATTATAGCAACACGGCGGCTCAACCGGTCGACTCATAATGATACAGCTGCATAAAACCTCCAATATCATCTTATGCGCTTTGAAATAAGCTGTTCATACATTCCTCCAGCAATGCTTCATAAAATATTTATGCAGTTCTCACAAATGTGTAATACAGGCATTATGTGGGCACCCTTCAAGTAAAGTGTCACTTTAAATTTTTTATTTTATTTATTTTTTTATCCTTAATTACCGATCAGATTGGCGAGCTATGTAAACCTCAGTATGTCATATCACAAGCCATATGCAGGAGGTAGAAGAAAGCGGCAGGAAGTGTTATATCATATCATATTATCTATTTTATATCTACACTCCTGATTAGGATCAGTGTTTCTGCATGGATATTACAACCGAACTGTACTCTACAGAACTACTATATGACATGAAAGATGAAATCACGAAGTTGCATTGCCTTTATGCATCGCTTTTATTCCATTCTTTCTCTCTCTCTCTCTCTCTCTTTCTCTCTCTCTCTCTCTCTCACACCCACACACACCTCCCGTTCTCAGGTTTGCATAAAGAGAGAAGAGAAGCGCAGTGTTCTCAGGCTACAATTTGCTGAACACTCACACATACCCTATCTTGCAAACACACACCACAAATGAAACACCAGCGTAGTGGACTTTTCACACATCGCTCCGTTAGTACTGTGTTAGAACCGTGCTGATTTGTTGCATTCTGCACTGTTTGTGTGTGTAGACTGCTTGGCTTAGAGTCATACTCTCACACACCCCGCTATTGACTTATAATTTAAAAAAAAGATTAAACCGAACAAAGGGAATAAAAAATCAATAAACACGCTACAGCATTCCCTACACCCATCCAACACGCCGCTCAGTTCTCACTTTAGAAACACCTGGGACAGAGCGAGAGAGAGAGAGAGATAGAGCAAGAGAGAAAGAGAGAGAGAGAGAGAGAGAGAGAGAGAGAGAGAGAGAGAGACTAATAGACGTGAGAGAAAGAAAGAGAGAAAATGAGCTGCTGTTCTTGCTTCTTACAATTTTGAATTCTTTATTGAAAGATTTAATCATCAGTTAAAAATATATTACTTAAAAACCCTACGCATTAAAATTCTCTACATTCATAAGATTTTAACGTCTTGATTTGTTTGTTTTTTTTTTTTTTTTTTTTGTCATAAATTGAAAATTTGTCAAATTTCATAAAATTCACAATTCTTAAATTTGAAATTCTTTTTTTTCTTTTCTCCATCAATTAGGGGCTTTAAGAGTAAACAAATATGTAACTTTTGCTTATAAATTGCTAACAAAGTCCTTGTTGTTCTCTGAAGTGTGGGGTGATAATATATAACATTTTATAGGGTCATATTTAAAAAAAAAAATCTAAAAATCTAAAACTTCTACAATAAAATTTACATTTCTAATATTTTAATCACTTTCTCAATTTGAAGGTGCAGAAAATACTTTAAATTATACATATTTTTTATTCAAATTTATTAGGATTCTAAACGATTAGAATTCTTAAAATTCTATTAATAAAATGTATATTTAAAATTGATATTTAAAATCCTTAAAAAAATAAAAATTCCTAAAATAAGAAAAAACTTTTTGAATTTCGTAAATAGCTGTTTAACATTTCAATTTCTCATTAATATAATCATTCATTGATTTAATTTACAGGTGTAAATTAAATTTAAAAAAAAAAATTTAATGTAAAAACATTTTTTTTTAAAAAACAAATAGTAATTAATCAAATTCGGGAAAAGGCGATGTCTACATAAGATTGTATATACTGTATATAGGTGATGTGTTCAGAATGTGTAATGTGAGCTGCGTGTCTACCTGCCCTCACACTGTGACACAAACTTGACACGTACTTGAGTGTGTGTTCGTGCATTAAATTATAGAACTTAAATCCGAGCACAAAGAGTGTAATTATCCACTGACCAACAATCTTTTCTCCACACCAGAAAACACTGATTAAAAAGGCTAATCTAAATCACTACAATAGCGTTTGTCTCTCAGCACGCAACTCTGCCCTCTCTCTCGCTCTCTCTCTCTCTTTCCTCTCTCATGCTTTCTAATTGCCTTGGGCTGAATGATTCATTTGTGGCTATTGATTTCTCCTTTTCGGCTAAAACAATGAGAGAGAGAGAGAGAGAGAGAGAGAGAGAGAGAGAGAGAGGTGTTGATACACACTGACCTCTCTGCAATGTTACTTAATGTAATAAAATAAAATTGATATATGACACCTCACTCATTTCTTAGCCAGCTGGGCTAAGCCCCTCCCGTGTCTTTCCAAAATAACACATTGTTAATATAAATCTAATTTTTGCCATCCACATCAGATTATTTACTGTTAATAAATGTCTTAAAGCGGATTATTTTGGACTTTTGTGGAACCAAGTGCCACGTACCACCAGTGGTCGTAAGAAAAATGCACAGAATGGTATGAAGTACGATTTGAGGATAAGACTGATTTCTTTCTAGCGCAGACTGCAGATTCATGACAGTGAGAGTCAGGTTAGGTGATTACAAGGAGTGAAACATCCCCTTGATCTGATCTCCATTTGGGCTGATATTTTTCATCCTGCTTCGCTGACACATCTGTACACATTACAGCATTCTCCAAACTCAGTGTTGCAAAGGCTAGCGTTACAATAATGATTCACGAATAATATCTTGACTGCCCACTTTTTCAGAGGCCTTGGTTTGGGAAATAACTTTCATTATATACCCTATTCATCAAACCACAGGATGTACATTTCAGAAAATATAGTTAAAGTCTTAAAGGAAACTAACTTGCCCTGAGAGCCATCCATTTTCTGTACCGCTTTTCCTTCGCAGAGTCATGGGGGAGCCTGGAGCCTATCCTGGGGAGCTCGGGGCACAAGGTGGGGGACACCCTGGACCGGTTGCCAACCCATCGCAGGGCACAATCTCACACGTTCACACACTACGGACAATTTAGAGATGGCAATCAGCCTACAATGCATGTCTTTGGACTGGAGGAGGAAACCTGGGTACCTGGAGGAAACCCCCAAAGCACGGGTAGAGCATGCAAACTCCGCGCACCCCCAAGGGGTGCGAGGCATACATCCAAACCACTAAGCCTTTTTTTGAACAAACAATCAAAAGGTTAAACGATAAAGACAATTTTTCACAGCCTTCTTTGCTCATATTTACCAAGGGCGCCAATATTAGTGGAGGCCACTGTAGCACAGGCAAGAGTAAAATACCAGTAGGATATGGCACCATGCTAGTGCTGTCCAGCCAAATGCTCATACTGCTACGCTAGCAACCCAGCACTGGAAGTACACACTGGGATTGTTAATGGATTTACTCTCCTTGCCAAGGGTCTCGTTTTGATGATGTCAGCAGATTAATTATCAGTGATTAATCGGGTCAGTGAATGACTGTTCGTTGGGAGACTGGGAGCTTTAATGACCCTCTGTAGGATCCTCTTAAGAGCTGAGTTACAGTGTACCACAAACCACCTTCTGTACTCATTACCACCTTTTCGCTTTATGGGCTCTTTGTTTAGACCAGGATTTAAAGGACTAGACGTTCAAATGAATAAAAAATAAGCTTACCTTACAGAACCCCAGCCCTGGTTAGACAAGACAATTTACTCTCCAAGTGTATCTTGTGTCTTATATTTTAGGCTAATATAGTTTGGCTATGTGGGCGTGTACGCTAATTCACCAGACCACATAAGTAAAGTTGACCCCTTTTCCAGCACACGTAATGACAATACGTCTAGCAAGTTAATTACTGCAAACTAAAATACGCCTTGCTAGCTAACATGGATGGATAGCAGATGTATGAACCAAAAGAAAAGATGCTTTAAATGCTAAATGTTAACGTAATTAGACACTGGCGAAACAGCTTAGCACGTGTTGCTAAATTAGCACCTTTGCGAGAGAGATGCTACATGCTAGCAAAGTAAAGCTAAACCTGTTAATATAGAAAAATGCTAGTAGGATGTGGCAGCATACTAGCACTGCTGCTAAATGTTAGCTATCGAGATGATTTGCTAGCAGAAATGCTCACGGTTGGATAGCAGCATAACTACAACCAATTTAAAATAATTTAAAATAATAATAATAAAAAAAAACAACCCCTTCTTTCACTTTGTACACAACAAAATTATGTTCCTTCGAATATATATTAATCGAAATAGGATTAGGGTTCTCGAGTCTCTTGATATTGAGAATATTTTATGTCAAAAGTAATCACACGTGAGTGCAAAAACCCAGTTTATATGTTTATAAATTGCAAATAATTACTCAATTCTGTAGTTCTGTAACTTGGAGCAAATTTAGTTTATACACACCTCCTCTTATGCAACAAACCACATCTTGATCTCATGAGAAATTCGTGTACATTTTAACAAGCAAGGCCATGTGGTTAGATTTAGTTCGGTTTAGTAAGAAAGTCATAAAAAGAAATGTCCACTTTAAGCCTTAACCATTGTAACTAACTTTCCATCAGTGAGTTATTCAAATTGTTACAGATTTGCAAATGGATTATGTCTCATTTTGTGTTCACGTGTTAGCACTTTACGAGCAGGGGTCATGGCTAATGAAAGTTGTGCTTGGCTCCGCCCCTCAAAACTCACTCCATACTGCATGAACTTTTTCAATCATGACAATTTACGAACCTGATTATGGATTTGTGAAGAAAGTGATGTATGACAGAAATAAAATTATTCCATTGTGTGCAGAATCCCAGGGTTTGTTTTTTTTCCCTGGATCTCTCAAGCTTGTGTGTATGTGTGTAACAGCAGGACCTTGTCCACTCCCGGGTGGCTCTGTGTGAGTTCTCCCTGTGAGTGTGTGTCCTGTGGAGCTCGGTGCACGAGCAAACGACCAGCAGGGATGATTTGACACCAGCCAACATTAGACAATTTTTTACATATACACACACAACTATATATGCAGAGGGCTTGAGAAGAAATATACATGCTTAAAACAGATGTACACACATCCGCCTCCTTCATCCCGGTGGTCAAATGATTGATCATAGCTGTAGGCAAAGGCCATCGTGCCCTTAGGCTGGGCTCTTAACCTCAAAGCTGCCCTGAGGGGAAATGCCCCAGCAGCGTTAATGTATGCAGCTTTCGGGGTAAATAATTCAGCCAACTAAATGAAAATGTGCACGTCAGACAGGCCCACCACTGTCTGTAGCTGTGCCTAGTTCAATTATAAAATAGATACACAAAAGTGTGTGTGTATGTGTGTGTGTGTGTGTGTGTGTGTGTGTATCAGGGGGGTTGTGTATCAGAATGGTCAATTCTCAGAAAGCATCTTGGTTTAGGGGCAGAAACTGAGTCGCTGGTAAAATGCTGATCTGTTAAGCTTTATGAATACATTTATTTACACGTCACGGATTTAAATAGAAAGGTGATGAACATGAACAGTGCATCGGTCTCAATATTTACTTTCATATGTTCATTTCTGTTCACGTTAATATGTTATATTATGTTCTAATAATCCATAATCAAGTTTGTAAGTCTGCAACTGTGATTACAACCTAATTTTCACCAGTACAATCCTTATGCTTCCAATCTTAATTCATTTATGCATCATAATTCATGTACAGGCAAAGTCCACACTGCATTTATCCAGCTAATTTACTAACATCATAGTTTTACGTAATTTTTTTTACATTTATAATCAGACAACACATTTCTGAATCAATATATCTTCTTCTTCTTTTCCTTTCGGCTGTTCCCTTCAGGGGTCGCCACAGCGAATCATCTGCCTCCATCTAGCCCTATCCCCTGCATCCTCTTCTCTCAGACCTACTACCTTCATGTCTTCCTTCACTACATCCATAAACCTCCTCTTTGGTCTTCCTCTCGGCCTCCTGCCTGGCAGCTCTAACCTCAGCATCCTTTTACCGATATATTCACTCTCCCTCCTCTGAACATGTCCAAACCATCTCAACCTGGCCTCTCTAACTTTGTCTCCAAAACATCTCACATGTGCTGTCCCCCTGATGTACTCATTCCTGATCCTATCCATCCTCGTCACTCCCAAAGAGAACCTCAACATCTTCAGCTCTGCTACCTCTAACTCTTCCTCCTGTCTTTTCCTCAGTGCAACTGTCTCCAAACCATACAACATCGCTGGTCTCCCTACTGTCCTGTACAGCTTTCCTTTCATTCTTGCTGGTACTCTTTTATCACACAACAGACCTGACACGTTTCTCCACCCATTCCAACCTGCCTGCACACGCTTCTGAATCAATATATGACCGATCCTAAATCACCATAACTCAGAAGATCTTTTAAATGCTATTGTCACACTCACATGTCAACATTTTGCTATAGATGCTATCGTGTGCATTTCTCAGCCTTTCTATGGTTCACTCAGTATTTTGACCTCGACCTGTTTGTGACAATGACTCATGGATGAGTGATGGAGTTTTTGCAAATAAACCCAGCGTTCGTATCCAAACCTTGACTCCAGTGTTATAGTTAGGCCTGTCACGATAACTACATTTGTTGGACGATATGTCCCAGAAATAATTGCGATAAACTATATTATTGTCCTTTTAAGACCATGTTATGCCACTGATATAATGATAATGATTTTAATTCTTAAGAAATATTCAGACATTGAATACAATATTGTGAATGCTTTAGGCTTTAGTTATTCATTGTCCGTGTTTTAGTGCGTTGTTACGGAAAGAGTGTATTCACAACATGACTTACCATTCTACCTAGCGCCTTACTTAAGTTCAAGTTCACTTGTGCATTCGTGTCATTTTGTGCAGAAGCAAGTTGTAATATTGGGTTTCTGTTGTGTAAATGTCTGATTAATCTTACATGTGTATAGGATGCGTTTGGGTGAGTTAATTGACCCGCTAATAAAGCACTTCAGTTTACCGCTGTTCATCACGCAGCTTAAGCGGCTCAATCCCTGACATCACTGACTATGACTGGATTATTTGAAACACTGGAACTATTCTTTCTAGATATTTTCTTTCCTTCCAAAAACATTGTTAGTGCGTTGTTAATATCTTGCATGTCATTTTTTCAGCAGTATGTTTTAATTACAATCAGTGCTAGTGCTGGCTACACATATTAAATTCGAATGCACGCAGTTTTTGCATTCCAATGTGCATTTTTATCTTAAATTTGACGAATATTTGAAGTTCGAATTTTAATTTGACAGCCCTAGGGCAGATGAGAGGACAGAAGCAGTGCGAGTGGCTAAAATGTTGGTGACATTCATTCTTATGTAAACAAACATGCACGTAAACACAATGGGCTATGTCGAGGTCAACAAAAATGATCAAGATCATGTCCATATATCGTGCAATTAGTCGATAACGTAATTATCGTGACAGGCCTAGTTACAGGTACATACAAACCCAGTTATGTATGATATAAAACATCTGATTTCTCGATTCTGATTGGTCAGAAAGCGTCGATTAATTGACAACAGTAAGAGTAACTCTGTTTCACATCAGGGTGCATCACTCCCACCCTGTCACTGATTATTTTCCTATAAATGCACAACCACCATGATTTATATACAGTACTGTGCAAATGTTTTAGGCATGCTATTTTTTTTTTAGTACAAACTTAGATTAGTTATAGATTTTTTACGTTATGACGTCTACATTATCAGTTCAGTACAAAAAACATTTTAGATTCCCAAACATTAGTTTTCTAGCACAAAATTAAACGTTACAGAAAAAATGTTTGTACGTCATTAAAGAAAGCAGCGTATTACGTAAGAGACACTTTTCAGACAAAAAACACAATGAAGTCTGCTGGGTTTTGCTGCAAAAATAAGAAGCGAGTGCGAAAGTCAAAGTGTCCAGAAGAACTGTGTCTGGTTCTGCAAGATGCTCAATAAAACTTACCAGCTCATTTCCTTATAAAACTGCACACATTGTACTGGAGACTACTATTTTAATTTTAATTTTAATTTTTTTGTCACACTAAATATTGACTTTGTTTCATTTATTACTGTTTACTGCTCTTTACGGTATTTTTTTAATTGTTTTTTTTTATGTAGAAACATTTAATTGCATTATTTTGAAGGCATCTTTGCTCTACAGCATTTCTTTGCATGTGCCTAAAACGTTTGCACAGTACTGTATATTACATAAATATTATAATTGTTATACATTATACATATCTAATGTTAAGCAAATAGCTAACTTTAGCTCACCGTTATCACTTTTTTAATGAATTGAGAAACTTTGTGATTAAAATATGAGTAATTATATTCCTAACTGAATGATTGTTTGCGATGTGAATTGCAGAATTTTGGAATTAAAAAAACGATCCATCGATCTGAAGAACTAAACATACTATACAACCCAGTATCATTGTACATAATGGTATCTTCATATTTGCGAAGAAGTTGTCATGACATACCGCAGGAAAGCAAGGACCAAATTATTAAAACTCCTAGAATATTGTTAAACAACTTAGCATTCAGTTTATTAAAATAATAATAATAATAATAGTCTTGTTCTTTAAGGTTGTTGATAATGATAATTCCCCTGTCACAGTATATTATTCTACCTAAAACTATGTCAGTAAATTCATGTTGTATAAGCAGAGACAGATATCACACTCTGTTCCTTTGCCCCCTCTGTCTCTCTCCTATCACTCTGTACTGAAAAGATTAGTGGTGTAATTCAGGCTGCACTCTGCATGGCAACCCAGATGCTACCTGCCCTTTAGCAATGACAAGAAGCACTATGTGCTAACACACAGCACACCAACATGCTGCACGCTAAAACCTTCCACACAAAAGCGCTGTGATAAACAGCAGCCTCAAATGGGTTTATTGCTCAAGCTAGATGTAAGAGAAGATAAATCATTTGCTAGCATGCTGCTAGTTCACCGGGGGACCCATCTGAATTATCGTAGTAGCACGATTTTGTGTTATTGTCATAAAATTGAAAACAAACATATATGTTACCATTTCTGAATTAGCCAAATTGTTTCTTGGAGGCGCTATGACAGCTAGTTAGTTCATGTGGTAACTTGACACCGCTGTTAGCTTGGTGCTAATAACAAAAACAAATACAAGAGGAATTTTTCTTTGAAAAGATTCACTATAAGCAGAGGGATTAGACTAAACCAAAGGATTTAACTTGGGAAACAATACTTTTTCTTTTTTTTAAATCACAAGTCTAATAAGACAAAAAGAGAAAATTAGCAAGTACTGGATAAAACTGAGCATATCTATGTTCCCGGGGTCCTATGTTCCACAGATTTATATGGCACATAATGAACACATGGTGATTTAAAGCTGGAGTCAGGCTTTATCAGCATAATAATGCGCTGGGACATGTTCATACTTAACATTTTGTTCCTTCCACGACCGTTTACTGTGTTTTATATGCTACAGTATGGCATTTCTTCAGTTCAATGTATACATTTCACTATTGTTCATGCATAGAGATGAACTGTATGAATGTAGACTAACAGCTATTTTTAGAGCAGCACAAATGAGGGTTCAGCATGTGTAACCTAGTTAACAACTTTCATAAATTTCAAGTGGGGACGAAAGATGGATTTTAAACTAGTGTATGTTGTTATTCATTTAAATGTGTCTTTGGTGTTTAAAGTTAAAAGGTAATAATGTTAATTAAACTGGGGAAATTAGGACCCTGGGAACATAGGAATGGCCCCGGACAAAATGGCTGCAAGCCATCTGCTAGTATCAGTGTATGCTTATCTTGGTTCTAGCTAGTATCATCATTTCTGCTCAAATTTCTTTTTTAGATAAGAACAGGCCCGTTAAGGTGAAGGTAAGATTTAGGTAAAGAGATTTATTCTGTAAAATATGTGAGCCTGCGCTACTAGAAACAATTAGCGAACAGAAAAACAAAATGTAAAATGAATATAATGCAGTTTAAACAGGGTGAGAGGATGACAAGCGTGTATCTTATAGCTTATATCTTTTCAGTATCAAGGATTAATATACTTTGTAAGTCCCAATTATAATATCATGACTAAGCCAGTCATAATTATTACATAACTGCTTAATTGTAAATAACTGAGGTAATCGTGATTAACTAATCACGCCAAATGCTACGGATATGGCCTTTTATTCTTTCTATAGTACATGATTTACTGTTATGTATTTTAATAATATGTGTTATATTTTTAGGTTGTTATTTGTCTGATGTCAATAAGTGGCTGTATGTGCATCACTACACTACTGCTATATTACTAAATATATAATTAACGCATAGTAAAAATCGTTTATTTCGTTAATAATCATGACAGCCCTCGTTACACTGTCGCATCTGTGATTTCTCTCATCAGCAGGTACAACTGCACATTTCTGTCTGACGGAGAAACAGTAACCCGTGTCCAAGCTGCTTGTGCTGTTCCATTCGAGTGGCCCACAATTATCTGAGGTATTGATCAGTATGATCGATGCTGGCCACCTCCTGCACATCGACGAGCAACGAGTGCTCTGCTATTAGTCCTATGACCACACGAGAACATAGCCTCTGACCTCTCGACCTCACCACCCCCCAGCCCGATGCACAACCCATGTCCTCTGAAGTACAGGACACTCGAAAGGTGAGACGAAGGAGCTTGGGGGTCATTTGACCCTCTTGGCGTGCGACTCTTTCTCTCTTGTGTTTCAGAGAGATGAGTTGGAGGAGTCCCAGTGGGGGAACCCAGCTACTGTATGGATGTGTGTTGCATAACTGAGTTACATAATGTACTGCTGCCCATGCATGAGTGTGTGTATGTATGTAAGATCCTCCTACGGGGAGAGAGACTGATGTAGCGTGTGTATGTGTGTGTGTGGATAAGAGCCTCCTACAGGCAGAGTGTTGTAGGGTGTGTGTGTGTGTGTGTGTGTGTGTGTGTGTGTGTGCAAGATCCTCCTACAGGGATTGAGTGATGTAGTGTGAGTGTTTAGCAGATCTTTCTGAGTCAACCTCTTTTGAGCGATATCGGGGGCAGGGAGAAAACACACACACACACACACACACACACACACACACACACACACACACACACACACCACACAAGTGCTCAATTATGCAAAGAACTATGTACTAAGTCACCATGAACAAAATCATTCTTTGCTAACAGAATCACTCGCTAGCAAAACACAAGGATGCAAGTCAAATACACACAAGCATTAACACACACACACACAAGCATTAACACACACATATACACACACACACACACACACACACACGCTGTCCCTGCTGCTTGGCTCTTGATGCCTTGCGGATCAGGGCGAGAGATGTCAGCACCTTTCAGCAGGCGTGAAGTGGCCTCGGCAGAGCCGGTAACGTCTCACTCTCTCGCTCACACTCTGCGTTCTCTCTTTATCTCACTCGTGTGCTCATTCTTTTTCCCAAGCCTCCACTGTCTCTCCCGCTCTCTACACTTCCTCCCCGCTTTATTTTACACACCTACCTTGTTGGTCCACCTGTGTGTAGTTAGCTTATCTTTTTCATGCACAGCATGTATGAATTGTTCTTTAATCCCTCATTAGGGTCAGATTCTGACTGCAGCATGACTGGATATTTTTTTTAGATGGTGGACTGTTAAAAAAAAACAAAAAAAACCAAACAAAACAGATGCAATGACATTTCATAGTTACAGCAACACTACCTACACAGTTGGTTCATTTGGAGGGAAAAATTGCTTAAGTAGATGCAAGGTAGCATAACCTAATCATTTATGAACAATGTTGTATATTAAAAATCATATCACGATAGTTGAATATATTTCTATACTACATATTTATCACATAGAATGAATAATAAATAAATAAATAAATAAATAGCAACCCTGGCTTTGATGATACTTTTAATAAAAGTCTAAAAAATTACTTAAAACTAAAAAGAAGAAAATAAATAAAAAATTATACAATCAAAATACTGTTTATGCATAATATAAATAATAATAATAATAAATTACAATTTTAAAGAATTAGTCTTCAATTTCTTCTGTGATGTCTGTGATATCTTAGAAAAGCGTATTGTGACCTAATTTATCACAATATCGATATTATATCGTATTTATTACATTTTGATTGCAGAAATGAAAGCAAAATTAAGCGAACTCCACAATATTCGGAGAAGCTTGTAATTTTTCAAAATTACCACAGATTTCCCGCAGATTTGGGTCAAAATTAATTTGGGGTGCATTCATCCAAAGCCCTCTTTGATTCACCTGTGTCGAACATGAGTACAGCTAAATGGACTCATTTACCAACAAACATCACTGCAAAAGACGTCAGTACAAAACAATTTCGTGCAATTGTGATTTCGCAAAAAAAAAAAGCACAAAAAACACTGCGAAATCCTCTATGGACGGTGTATATCACTCTTTCTTTTTGTGCACCTTGATTGCATATATTCTGTTTATTTTTTAAAAAAACAACTGTATTTTATTTTTTTATTTTTTCCCACAAAGTCACACTTAGGCCCTTACAAGCCTTCCAGACACCACACGCAAGCAAAATGCTTCAGACCGAAACACAACCAGTACTAAGCGCAGTACTGTATCTTTGTACATCGCTCACATTTTCATCAAATCATGACCTTCACCTTCCAAACATCAACCTTTTCACCACTTCAGAATCGATCCTAGCGTTTGAATCTTAAGAAACTTAAGCACGGTTGCTCATCGCACACTCCTCATCTCTATGCTCAAAATGTTTGCACGTTCTCAGTATGGAAAAGGAAAATTGTATATTTCAATCCACTGCTTTTCTGAAAAGGAGAAACAAGATAACGTCATCAAACACGCTGCCACGGAGAGACTGGAACACACACTCTTGCGAGTCTACTTCATCCAAGTGAAAGAAAAAGATGCATTCTGATACATTTAAGTTGTTTCCATTCCTCATTACAGACCGACAGCATCAGTGCCATGATGTGGAGAGAGTGTGTGTGTGGGCGTACATAGATGTGTGATTGATGTCCTATCCCAGCGGAGCGTGCGAGTCGGAGGTGTTGGTCATGCTGATGTAAACATAAGCTTTGATTGAGGTTCTGCAACAGCCGTTTGACAGACTGCCCTCTAAGTGCATGAAACATACAAACACACACACACACACACACACACACACACACACACACAGACAAATCAATATTGATTTCATCGCCTCTCGCTGTTTCTCTTGGTGTGAATAAAGATAGATTGTAACGTATGCTAAAAATAAAGACAAAGAACAGCAAGATTGCTGTATACGGCTCAGTCTCAATTTGAGCTTTGTTTTCAATCTCTAACACATTCACAAATGCGGACACACACACGCACACATATGCAGTGACTTTGTGTTGATAAATTATACAGTGCATTTTACTTAACCACGGGTATTTTATCCAATTAGCAGGTCAAAAGGGCAACAGCTACAAAGTCTTTATCAGCGAGAAGCATTTAGATTAAAAGCAAGGCACGGAGCTCGAACTGAGAGGTGTGTTTATTTTCTGCTTGTAAAGGAATACGGATAAAAAAAAAAAAGATTCAGAAAAAGCATAAGTACTCTTTACAAAATGTTGTTTCTGCCAGAAGTGTTATGAATTTTCTGCAACACACAGTGCAATGTGACGTGTATACATATGGTAATTGTGTGATTATCTTTTTATCTGTGTGTGTGTATGTATGTGTGTGTGTGTGTGTGTGTGTACTGTTGTACCATTAAACGGGTTTATAATAACAAGCTGAACTCAGATTAGGTCTGGGCTATTAGCTAGACTGGCATACTGCTACTGGATAATCCTCATCAGATTTGTGTACTAATCTAATCCCACTCAAAAACATCACACACACACACACACACACACAAACAAATGTTCAATCAGAACTAAAGAGATGTAACTGAATATGAATACATTACTCAGAATGAACAGATAATATGTTCTAAACAGATTCAAATATGAACAGTAGAACTACTGTTGTTTTTTTCCTCAGAAAGTTACACAGGGCATCTGGTTGAGACTAGAGGTGTGCGTCGGGACTGGGATGCCGCGGGACTCAACAAAAAGTGGTATGAGTGGGAGGTTTTTACTTCATGAAGGCGCAAGTGTGCAGTCAGATGTGAAGCTTGTGGGACAAAGAAATACCACATTCATTAACATGATGGTACAGTGTTCATTCATCTTTAGTAACTGCCTGGTCAAGGGAGCAGTGGTGTAAACTAGGCTACAAGTTTATATTTTGGGGAAACAAAACCAACTAAATAAACAAGGCTGCATGGTGGCTTAGGGTTTAGCACGTTTGCTTCACAACTCCTTGGTTGGGGGTTCTCCCCGTATTTCAGGGGTTTCCTCCGGGTACTCTGGTTTCCTCCCCCGGTCCAAAGACATGTATTATAGGCTGAGTGGAATCTCTGACTGTCTATAGTGTGTGAATGGGTGTGTGTTGTGATTGTGCCATGTGATGGTTTGGCACCCCATCCAGGGTGTCCCCTTGTGCCTCAAGTCCCCTGGGATAGGCTCCAGGCTCCCTGTGACCCTGTGTAGGATAAGCGGTACAGAAAATGGATGGATGGCGGTATGAACAAATCTCTACTTGATATGAATTATGAACTTGAGTGATGTAGACCCCCCCCCCTTCAGATATTTAGCACACTAAAGACCCTAAACATACACACACTCTCACTATGATATACCAAAAACTTTCTGTATAATATTTACAGTATTTCATGTCTGGGCATTAAATAGGCCATTCATCCATGCTAGTCTTTGGCTGGATGTCCTGGAAAGTGCTTTCTCAAATTTCTGTACACACTGTACTCTCACTGTACACATTGTCTATTAGTCATTGGTTCTCAACCTTGTCTTTGTCACCCCATGTGGAATCTAAAGTTAGAATCACTACAGATCACAACGTTTATGCTTTATTCTGCATTGTCTGTCCATAATCTAGACAGCACATGGGCTATATTTATAAATTTAGGAATTTAAGCTGTACATTACAGTGTTTTGTCTGCTGCAGCAGTGTGTCTCAAATTCTCTTTGGATTAATGAACCTTATGCGATCATACACAGTGATAATGCATGTTTATAATAATCTGCCAGTCTTTACAGATAGTTGCACATTATAATAATCAAACCAGTGCAAGGAAGCACAGAAATTAATGCTCCACACCCTGTGTAGTTGACACATGCACATACCGTACCTGGTGTATTGGTTTTTGCTTGACTAAGCCAATGAACTTAACTACTTAACAACTTTCCCTTGTAGGCAAATCAGAGTACCCATCTACTGTAGGTAAGATGAAACAGCCGAGATGCACGCTTTCAACGTCATCATCCAGATTTCGATATGTTGCAGTATAACACACAAGCCCAGTCCTCGAATTAGACGTGATGAGTTGTTTGTTCTGCACTATTGTGGGTTCTTACACACAGTGATTCATAAATGCATATTTAAATATGTAAAAATGGAACCCATTTGCTCATTACCTCTTTGATGTATCCCAAGGTAGCTTGGGTAGCAAGAAATTTGTCCTTAATATAAGGACTGTGGCATAAAAAAGATTGAGAATCCCTGCTATTAGATGTAACATTGATGGTCTGGTCATCTGATGGCAAGATCACAGTAGCATCTGGGATTGTGTTATAACCTCACAACAGAGATGCCCAGATTTAGTGACACTGGAAAATGCATTGCATTGATAGCTGATTTACTACATTCCTTTTCCCAAGCTATAAACAGCTGAAAGTAACAGCCCATCTGTACACTTTATCACTGCTAAAAACATGCCTGGCCAATGCCTGGCCAGCCCATACATCTGCCCTGATTGATTGAGCCAAATGGTGGCACCAGCTGTGGGATTGCAACAATACTGCTCTCTCAGACCCAGTTTGTCCACCGTGCCCAACTCCGCTGTGATGCCAGCTATACCACATCTACTCCTTGAGGCCCAGTTTGTCCACCATGCCCAACTCCAACGTGAAGCCAGCTGTACCACAAATACTCCTTGAGGACCAGTTTGTCCACCATGCCCAAGTCCACCATGATGCCAGCTATATCACAACTACTCCTTGGGGCTCAGTTTGTCCACCATGCTGAAATCCACTGTGATGCCCAGCTGTACCACAAGGTCTATACCTACTGTGAGCCTCTTGTATTCATCCAGACACCAGTATTCCAGCAGGTGCACCAGGTCTGCCTCTGCCCAGGCCTACCACTATTATCCCCTCAGTCACATCACATTCACCGGACCCATCTCGACCATGTGGCCCACCAGCTGCACCACCTTGACCTACTATTCCTTGAGGCCCACCTTCACCACCAGACACGACGCTTAAATGATGCCAGGCTCCACCATGTATCAACCATGATTCCCATCTACTGTACCATGCGCACCACTATATCTTCCCACCTCTAACATGAGACCCTGTTGTACTATAACTGTTTTTATGCCCTACTACTCTTTCACCACCTACATCTAACTCATTCGACAGTCTCATTCCCACTTCCACCAGGCTTGCCATTACTACTATTTCAGGCACGTCTTCAATATCAGATCCAGCTGCAACAGCCTGTTCTACTGCCTCCTGAGACCACCTCAAGCAGACACATCCCCTCTATTTCATCCCATCACATCCACCATAAGACCATAAGTCTTCCTCCTACACCATTCTCAACAACACTACTCCTGAAGTTAACCATCCAGCAGACAGAACTTCACTCTCTCTCCTTTAGCTGCATCACTAGTCCCACTTCATTCATCAGGTTCACCTCCACCATGAGGCCTATCTCTTTCAACAGGCCTTCTCCGTCTGGCTGCTGCCCCAATAATGCCCTCTCTCTGTAGAGAGAGGGTGAGCTCCGTGCCCTGGCCAGGTGCACACCAGCAGGACGCTAATCACCTCCATTCATCTCCATCAATGCCACAGCCGCAGACTTCCCTGTAGCTGTCAGGGCAGAGCAGGGCATGATGGAAGGACGCCTCAGGCAAAGACAGAGAAAAAAGGAACAAAACGGAGGAGAGCAAATTAAGTTGCACCATCTGTGTGCTTTAGCATGGCTAATTTTTTTTTTGTTTCTTGGATCCCTGAACTCTTAAGGTACAGTTGCAGACAGATAGCAGCCGGTAAATAATAGATTGTCTTTGTGTGCTTTTGTTTGCTCCATGGAAGGTACAAGACTGGGGATCTGACGGCGTGTAAAACAGAAAGAAAAGTGCTGAAGTGCTATGTTCTCAAAGACGGTTAAACAAAGCTTTCTTCAGCAAAGACACAACCACTGCAAAAGGACTACAGAGTATCTACATACATGTCATTAGTTAAGCACAGATTTTTTGTCTCTTATACAATGACTGAGAGTGAATGAAGAAACCAACCTGGAAAGAGTGAGGCACTGTGAAGAAACAGATAATTACGTTAACAACATACACTCTGGCATAAACTTTATAATCAATAGAGAGATGAAGGGCCACTTTTGAAAAACAGTTTACACCATGAAATTCAAAGAATAGTTAGCATGGATACTTATATACTCCTTAGCTCAGTGTAGCTATAAAGAGGCAGCATTTATTTATTTACACTTTTGAGATAAGTTTCAGAAGCTAGTTTAAAAGCTAGAGAATGAGAGTTTCATGAAAGTTAGAAAAATATAATGAGAACTGTTACTCTTACTGAAGAATATGTTCACATATATGTACATTCATGCTACTGTTCTAACTGACTAGACTGTCAGAGGTCATTGCTAAGTTTAGGTAGCTCAACAGCTAAGATGATAAGAAGAAGCAGTTTTGCAAGTCATACTTGTTGTTACATTTAGCTAGCTAACATAGCATAGATGACATGAAGAAACAACAGATTTAAGTTATTCTCATTGTGACATTTAGTTAGCTTACACGGCTAAGGTGATAAGAAGAAAGAAAAGATTTGTAAATAATTCTCAGGGTAACATTCAGCTATAGCTAACACAGCTAAAATGATATGAAGAGAGAGAAAAAAAGTGCAAGTCATTCTCATTTTGTTTACTTAGCTGAATAATTCTCATGGTTACATTTAGCTAGCTAACACAGTTTAGATGATAAACAGAAGATTTGTAAGTCACTCCCAAAACTAAGTTTTAATAACTTAGCTAAGTTTTAATAACTTAGCTATCTCTAGCTGAGCTAGCTAGCAGAGATAAGATTATATGAAGAAACAAAAGATTTATAAGTCATTCTCACTGTTACACTGTGTTAGCCAACACAGCTAAGATGATACGATTATAAATAAATAAATAAATAAACAGACGTCATTCCCATGGTTATATTTAGCTAGCTATGGCAGCCAAAACAATGAAACCTAAGAAACGGAATGTGTAACTTGTTCGTTAGCTATGTTACCCTGCTTGCATTTTTTTTTCAGTGCTAAGTTTACTTTTACATAAGCTGCACGGCTAGCAAGTGATGGCAAAGCACACCACAGCATGTACAGTCCCTAATATGAAGGTTCTGTTTCTGCTAAAATGTTTTTGAATGAGATAGATATAGATAATCATTAATCATTCTCGTTCACTGTGATAAAATAGCTTACTATCATGTTATGAAAATGAAAAGAACTACAGATGCACAGATTAAAATTCACATGTATAGCTATTAGCTTATAGATTTTTGTTACACACAACACACACATATGCATATACACACCTACTACTGTCTAGACAGGCACACATAGACACAGCATGACCTGACAACTATTCAGACTAATGCACAAACCACACATTCTGAGCACACACACACACACACACACACACAAACAAAAATCTATGAATCAATACAGCTGACATCCACGTGTTGTGTCCTGCTATGAGGCTGATGTAAAACGCGAGGATGGGGCTATGGCTGTACAATACACACAAAACCAGGCAGATCCTCTCATCACCAACTGCTTCCGACAGCCACCGCAGGCTCTTTAGTAGGCCTCGTATTCTTCTATAACACACACACACATTAAGAACAACAGGCTCCACTCTCACATCATTTACATGATGTTTACTAAAAGACCAGAACACTCCAGTAGATAGGAGCTTGGCCTAGTGATGCACCATCGCCAAGGCTAGCTGGCATCTCACAATGGCCTTCGTTCCCACCCCAAGCCCGACTGTGCACCAAGGTCAACTCCAGTTCACGCTAACTTTGTCTTTGATAGGACTTGTCTTAGAAACCAAACCTAAAGGCTGAATTTCAAACATTGAAAGAAAGTAAGACAAGGTAAGTAAGAGAACGTTCACACCTATTAGTCTGTTGAGTCCAAATCAGAAAGAAAGTGATACTTTTGATTCGTTGGCTATTTGGTTTGGTTCACACTGCACATAATCAACCAGAATAACTGTCCGAAAGCTGAACCAAGCTAGTCCGAGAGCATCTTAGCATCCAAGCGAGTTCCAAGCGAGCTTTAGCTGTAGTTTGATTGCAGTGAAAAAGCGATTCGACTCTTACTTGATTCAAATGCATGAAGTGAACCAAACGTGTATTTTGGGTTGCAGGTGACATTTATTGTAAATGCTAGCAGCAATACTGAGCCAAAGGACAGAGCTGTAGTGCTGCAGAAATGCCATGTATTCTGGACATTTGGACTAATAACCAAAAAAAAAGAGTTTTCTCCATGCTTGGTAAAGGTTTGTTTTTCATTTTCCATCGCCATATTTTCACTCACCAGTGAATGAAAGAGTTCAAACATACACAGCCCTCAAGCCAATGGTTTTTTTTTTTGCTTTATGGTTTGTTTAATTATGTGTAGTGTGAAACCAAACCAATCCAAATAGTATCAATTTCACTCTCAATGAGACTCTGCTTAATGGATTAATAGGTGGTGTGAAAGCACCCTAAGACTATCAAATACCAACCCAGCATAAATTTGACCATCCTATCCCTCTGCAGACACGCATGCACACACCCGAACCCAAGGCATACAGGTCAGAGTTAGATGATACGTCTGGTTGTCACAGACGGTCAATCAACCAGAGACAAAATAGGCTTTTCCACACACAAACACTCCTTCTCTTCTCATCCCACACTGGCACTAAGCTGCCTGGCTATCGGATCGATTAATAAATGGCACTCGGGAAAGAAAGCAACACATAGAAGGATGATCAGAAGAAGATGATCTGAAGGATGCCTGCAACAGCATTTGCTTAAAATATATTATGTCTCTTGATTTATTTTCTATTCTGGACTGTGTTTGGTGTTTCATTCTCATATAATTAATATTTTATAGTTTTATTACATTACATGTAAGGGAATCATGTCTAGCTAGAGACTAACCTGGAAGACAGTTAATGGCTGGCATGGTAGCTCCTGATTCCCTAGTGTAATCCTGAGCTCGGTTGACTGTCTGTGTAGAATTTTCACATGTTCTCCCCGTTGGAGGAGACATCTGAGCCTCTATATGTGTCATGCCTAGACATCTATAATAATATTCAAATTCAACATCAGCAGCATGTTAGGCTCTCAAATGGCACAAGGGAAAAGAGCTCGCCCTGTTGTCCACAGATTGTGAGTTCTAATCCAGATAATGCCACAGTCATCCGTGGTACAGAGTCCAAGAGAGCAAAAATTGCCGTGCTCTCTGGGTGGGAGGGCTCTCTCCCCCTTGTCAATCACAGTGAGTTGTGTATGCAGAAGAGGGTAGATAGCGCTTTCCTCCAGATGAGTTACACTGCAGCGTGAGCAGCAGTTCAAAAAGATGCAGTTAGCTGGCTTCATCTGGCTGACTGGTGGATGGGAATTGACCAAGACTACATTAGAGAGAGAATCAGGGGGAAATCCCAAAAAAAACACACTTCATTCAGAAGGTATGACGACATAAGTGTACCTACTAAACTGTAAACTATTTAACCCTGCATTCAAGCAACAATGTAACTTTCCATTTATTATGTAAAATGAAAAGTGACATTTGAACTGACATTTTCTCAATTTTATTATGTGATAAAGTGAGGAAACTCCCCAGTGAATTCCTCTGAACAATTCTACAGCATGAGTTGTCCCATCTTGAGATGGATACTATGAGGTGATATTAATGAACATAAATATTACTATAAATAGTCATTTATCATTTACCAACTTTAACGTTTGTCACAAAATATATTAAATCTAAAATCAAAAGTCTACATCTACATATAGTGCACAAAATGATGTGTAAAGTTGCAATGGCTATGCATCGTATTATGAGGTGTAAATACACATACAATTAGTATGGAAAAAAACATGATGGGGTGGTGTGATGCAGCCCAATGAAAAACTGGTACCATCCCACAGTTATTTATTTTCCAATAACAGCACATCCCAGAGTGTTTTATTCCTCTAATACCACAGCAATGGCAATGATTGTTCATATTTGTTCTGAGACATATTTGTTCCTGTTATTACTTATGTTATAGCAGCTATAAAGTTGGTCCCTCACCAGCCTCTTTTTTTTCTCTCTCTGGAAGTTAAAAGAGAGAAGACAAAAAAATTATGCAACTTGTCAGGTTTCTGAGAACCTGCAAAGCCCTTCTCCCTGAAGAGTTTCCTTTGGCAGAAAGCTTAGAGACACGGCTTTAGCTCTGGCTGTTACAAAGCACTGACACTGGAGACTCCTTCCAAAAATGCTAAATAAATGGTGTCTTACAAAAAACTTTGTCATATCAACAATTATACGTTTTCATGAATCCATTTACATGGAGTATATATATATATATATATATATATATATATATATATATATATATATATATATATATATATATATATATATAAAGCTTGCAGCTGGAACTACTGTCAGATAACAGTATAACAGCTGCTGTTATAGAAAATTAATCAACACCTTCAGACCAATCAGAATAGATTATTCAATAACGCTGCATCACAGTGTAAAACATTACTGATACTGTAGTTATATGGCTCCAGATTGGAAAGCAGCCCATAAGGCACATGTGGAACTTTGCTCTAATAATGTGATACTCAGCACAGCAAACGTTTAGGCCGCGAGTTAACCACAGGTCAGGCATTATTGATTTGAGTCCGGCCATAACTTAGCGCAGGACAGGCCATTACCAATGGAAATGATATCGAGCAGAGACGATGCGAGGCAGTCACTGACTGCAAACTGCTGACTCAGATGGAGCTCTGGGAATCTCTGGTATGCACAGTTAAAGTTCGGTAAAGCATTATGAGTATTTGAGCAGTTGAACGAGGAAATGAAAGGTTTTGGGTGGAGTACACGTTCTTACATCTGCTATTATTAGTATATTATGACTAACGAATATGTTACACCACCAAGGTAACCTTTATGCTGGCACCTGATGAATTCTATTCAAGTATATCCTGGGATTCCTCATGCATAAAGGCACTCAAGGCTTTCCCATAAGCACTTTTTTTCCCTCTCTTTGACCCATCACCTCTCAATAGACCACATGGATATTGGATCTCTTTGACTGTTAATGTGAACAACTCTTTAAAAAGTTCTATTCAGCACTAATATTGGTCCATTCCAGTTGAAGGAGAGGTGATAGTCATTTACTACAGGTGTGGAACAGGCCCAGGTTCCAGGCTGACATCTGAACAGCTGGTAACATTTTATTCCTGCTTTTCCCCTTCTTTCTTTCTCTCCCTTCCTTCCTCCTTCCCTCCCTCCCTCCCTCGCGCCCTTCCTCCCCTCTCTCTGCTGTGTGTGCGCGAGGCATCAGATGGTCTGACAGCCCAGCTCGGCCTGTGTCACTCGCTCTCAGTGATATGAGGAGCAACGCGCCTGTCGTCCCCTGATTGAATTTGATGTCAGACATCCTTAATTGAGCCCCCAGAACAGAGAAAACAGGCTGTTCCACTGAGAAAATTAAACAGTAATCTGCATACAAATCGGGCAACCGAGCCAGGCCTGAGGAGAAGCCATGTTCCATGGCTTTTAGACTAGGCAGATGTGGGATCTACAACCCATATGTAACAGGATTCTTAACATTACATTTATGTTACATATGCATTTGTACTGACAGTGGATAGAAATGAAAACATCACCTGGCTGTGATGAAGCCAGAATCATGATCATGGTAATTCAGTCAATCATGGTAAGTGTCTTGGTGAACATCAGGCCCACAATCAAACATAATTGCTAGTCAAAGCATGCCACGCTCAGGTTACGCATCATATCAGACCTTTGACATCTAAAAGTGACGCCATAGAAGACCGCAGTGGGCAACAAACTATGGAGAGTCCTACCTTCTAAACAGCAGGTTCTCCACAGTCCAGAGTGCGTCATCACCTCTTCGTTTTTCTTACTGGTCTCGTTTTCATTGTTAGTCTTTATTTTGCACACTCCTCGTGAATAGAGCCAGTAGTCCGTGCCGACCGCGATGGTCATAAGACTGAAGGCGGCGAACGCGCCCACCGTGGTCAGCAGCATCTGAACCCCGCGGTCAAAGAGACCCATGTTGCCGCATTCTATGAAAGGGGAACCCCCTTTCCTCTTGACATATAGGAAATAAATATTTGTAAATTTACAGGACCACACCAAGGCAGAAAATGGGGCACCTTAGCAAAGGTGGAATTAGGCTACGTGGGGGGGGAGAGGGTTGTGGCAAAAGAAATTCGCACTGGTGATGAGTCTGACGATGGCCAAGATGGATTCAACCAAAGTAGGAAGACAACGAAGTGGTGACTCTCTGGCCCTCTGGCTTCACAAACACTGTGACGGCCAACTTCAGAATTGGAAGATGTCGAGATGGATACAAAACTGGGCCAATTGGTGATTTTTCTACAATGGGAAAAGGAAATCTGGAGCAACAATCCTACTATCAAAAACTCAGTCAGTGCTTAAGGAAGATCCAATGCATCCAATCCTTTCAAATCTGGACTCGTGTATCCCAGCTTAAAACCTCCTCTGTTCAGGTGATGGTTGGCATTACAGTCCATTCCAGTCTGACTGTGGGAATGGGAATGACGGATTTGAGCTTTAAGGGGAACAGATGAGACCACTTATAACCTCAGACTGGTGATTGGTAGTGCGAACCAAATGCTTAAGCTATTTCAATCCTTATGAGTGATGCCTATCATTTGTTATAGGCAATGGCAAGAAATCACTCGTCTTTCTCTGTCTCTCTATTGACTCTGAACATCTATTCATCTAAACATAAGGAAAGAGAGAGAGAGAGAGAGAGAGAGAGAGAGAGAGAGAGAGAGAGAGAGGATGGTGAAATGACAGGAAGACCGCTAAAATACACAAACACCGACCTGAAATTAAAGCATAAAAAAGGTCCTTGAATGGAAATACATAAAAAATAAATCAGGGCTGGTGTTAAGCTTAGAAGCAAATATCAAGGAGCCATGATGAGCCCAGCAAAATGAGCAAGTAAAGCAGCTTGGAAAATAAAGAACCGGTGTTAATTTAGCTTTTTTCTAAAATTTTGGTCCCCAGTTTCCATAAGTGGCGCTTAATCCGTCGAACATTGGCGTGTAAACCGGTCTTGAGGAAGAGGATAAGAAGGAAAAATAGGGGGACGAATTCCGAGCCTTGGAGGCGAGCATCAGGCGTCCTGGAGCCGCCGGGCCGAAGAGCACGAGCCGCCGCCGCGCGCCGCTCCGCCCCGCTTCACCGAATCCGAATCCGTTACAGCGTAACCGTGACCGTCGAACGCGCGCGACTCCCGCGCCATGTACGAAAATAACAATGAAATGTAATAACAGCGTCGAAATGAATCATGCAACAACAAAAAAAAAAAAAAAAAAAACAACAACAAAAAAAATTAATAACAATAAAAATAAATAAATAAATAAATAAATAAATAAATAAATAAATAGAAGACACAACGAGCAACGTCAAAAAAAAAAAAAAATCCAGCGGCTGCTTTTCGCTTCTCGCCTTCTTTCGGTACACTGTGATACAAGTGGAAGAGAGGAGAGGGAGGGGGATGAGAGGGAGAGAGAGAGAGGGAGGGAGAGAGAGAGAGAGAGAGAGAGAGAGATGCACAGTGCGCGCGCACGAGACCGGATCGCGCGCAGAGAGACGGGAGTGAGGGGGTATACGGGAGGTCGTTGTCCAGTAACCAATCGGTCATTAAAATTTTTTTTCATCTCTCTCTCTCTCTCTCTCTCACTCACTCGCTCTGCCCCCCCGGTGTTTTTCTTAAGACTACAGTAACTATGCCAGAAGAACAACCCCCAACCCCCCCACCCCCACCCTCCACCCCGCTGCTCGTGCGTCTGTAGCCCCCCATACACGGCCACATCCGGATTTCAGCGCTCCAGTGCTCTCTCATTTCTGTCGAGATATTAAACATGTCCTATTGCAAGTACAAGCTGCAAATGTCTTGAGAAACACCATATAGAGGCTTATATATCGGCTGATCACTACCTATGTTGAATTCTCGATTCTGATTGGTCAGAAGGTGTTAATGACATTCCTTTAACAGCAGCGCTGACAGTAGTTCCGGCTGCAAGGCAGATCACAGGTTCATATCAATACGCTTGTAGTAACAGTTTACAGGTGCTGCGTCCCAATTCGCCTACTATCCGTCCTAAATAGTATCTGAGATTAGAGTCAGTGTGTCCAAGATCGTGGTTTGTTGTGTTGAATATCTCAGAGGTACCCGGATGGTCTACTATTTCCGGTAGCTTTTCGAATTGTGGGTCCGTGGACACTCTCTCGGGATGGATTGCTTTTTGACACACTTTAGAGAGGTGTAAATGAAATGTGGGGAAATAAATCAATATACTATATGATAATTAAATATACAATATAATAAATTATATATGGTCGCTTGCCAGCACTGACAAGCTGAAGCTGTCATCGATGTTTGCGGTGCAAAATTTGACTGAATGGATAAAAAATAACTTTCAGTTAATTTTCATTAGTTATTTTTTATACGCGTTGTTAGATCTAGAATTCTGCCCATTCTACATCATACACAGAGATAAAGTAGTGCGATAAGATTACATTTATTTGAATGAATTATAATAAATAGTTATTAGAGAAAGAGAGAGAGAGAGAGAGATTGTGCATGTGTGAATTACCCGTGTCTGTGCCGCGTCTCTATTAATAATGACGCTGTGAGATTAACTACTATATGCAAATGTGACTGTATGTTACTATGGTTACAGTTGTTTATAGGCGGCACATTAATTTAGAACGGCGATTAAACTGACTGGAACTACCTGTGGTATATACGGTTTGAACGCACACCTTCCAGCCAATCAGAATCGAGTATTCAGACAGACCACGGTATAAATAAGAAATAATCAATGAAGAAAAGCTGAAATGCAACGAGGAGCTTGTTTACAGTGACAGTGTGTGTAACTATGGCAACAATGTTCTCAATGTACTTGTATACTCTTTTGCGAATTGAGACTCAGCAACGGACTTGTATGGTTGATGCTCTACATCAGGTGTTTCCAAACTAGGGGGGTCGCGACCCCATGTGGGGTCGGTTGATTTGCTCGCAATCTCCTCTTTTGTTTCGTTCATTTATTGAACAAGTGAATGTTAGAAATGTCGAAGGTGGATTTGGGGGTTAACGTTTTGAAATGTTGCTCATAGTCACATTCAGACAAGCCCCTTTTTCATTACCCTGAAACGCTGCACTAGTGCAGTTCAGCAGTAAATATGGACGGATTTCCCCGTCCATGTACTGTTCTTCCACAAACCAAACTAGCAATGTGCCTCAAATCGCATATTTTTGCATTATTCTAGACCATTATCGAGTACGAAAACGAAATGATTTTTCTATCACAATCCAAACCAACCAACCGAATTATCTGTTTCGCGTACCAGTCTTCTGGATTATCTGGATTATTAAATACTGTTAAATAATGTCTATTTCTAGCTGCTATAATGTAAATAATAACTGGAACTAATTTGTCTTGTGGAACTTTAAATGTAACTATAAACAGATAAAAAAAAAAAAGAAAAAAGTATGGCTTGTTGTTCTATAATAAATGTAAAAAAAAAATTGTAATCATTGTTAAATCGATGTGGTATAAGAGGTATAAAATACACCAGGATCCACCATGACAATGACCAGGATAAAGCGGTTACTGAAGATGAATGAATGAATGAATAAATAAATGAATTATTATTTTGTTATTAGAGATGCGCTGAAAAACTATGCTCATTTATTTATACTAGTAAAAAAAAAAAATATCAACCTTCTCGGAAAAAAAAGAAACCCTGTAATTAAGTGGTGACCAGAAATGAAATATGAAATTTTCACCCATGTATAGGATTACTTACTGAGGAGTCATTTCCATACAACATGTATGTTGTATGGAAACATGGAAACATGGAAACATGTATGTTCCTGTAATTTAAGGAAGCTCACATGTTCCTCACTAACATTGATGCCCAGTGATTTGTTTAACAAAGTAGATGAAAAGAAGAAAAGTGCTGCTTTGAGCTTTCTTGTATTTCCTCCTCATTTCCTCACTGATCAGACCAAAGTAAAAGGGATGTGCTTTTATTTTGCCGCGTTCCACATTCCACCTTTATTTTCCGAATGATTCATTTATTTGCACGTGTGGTGCATGTGGTTTTATTTGATCCACAATATTCATTTATTTGCACGTTCTTTTTCACGTGGCCTTATTGTCCACACATGATCCCATATTATGATCAAACACAATATATGTATATATAGGTCCATAAGTATTTGGACAGCGACACATTTTTTGTAATCTTGCCTCTGTACACCACCACAATGGATTTGAAATGAAGCAATCAAGATGTGATTGAAGTGTTGACTTTCAGCTTTAACTCAAGGGGTTTAACAAAAATATTCCATTAACAGAGTCTTTTTTTTTTTACAGAGTCTCTCCATTTTCACAGGCTCAAAAGTAATTGGACAAACTAACAATCATAAATATTAGGATTATTTTTAATACTTGGATGCAAATCCTTTGCAGTCACTGACTGCCTGAAATCTTGAACTCATGGATATCACCCAATGCTGAGTTTCCTCCCTTGAGATGCTTTGCCAGGCCTTTACTGCAGCCGCCCTCAGTTGCTGCTTGTTTGTGGGTCTTTCTGCCTCAGTTCTGTCTTCAGTAAGTGAAAAGCATGCTCAATTGGGTTGAGGTCATCAGATATTTAAGAACATTTAATTTCTTTGTCTTAAGATGCTCTTGGGTTGCTTTGTTCCAGAACTGGGCAGGCTTTTTTTTTTTGTTTTTTTGTTTTAGCTAGTCTAATCTGGCCTATCTGTTCTTGAATGTTACCAGTGGTTTGCATCTTGAAGTAAACCCTTTGTATTTACATTCATGAAGGTGTCGACTTTGACAATGATACGCCTACCTCCTCCAGAGTGTTCGTGACTTTAGCTGTCTTCCGTGGTCTTCCGGGCCTTTTGGTTTTGCTGAGCTTGCCAGTGCATTCCTTCTTGTTAAAAATGTGTCAAATTGTTGATTTGGCCACTCCTAAAGTTTCTGCTATCTCTCTGATATGTCTATTTTATTTGTTTCAGCCTAATGATGGCCTCCTTAACTTGCATCAACACCTCTTTGGACCGCATATTGAACAGCAACCAAATGCAAATTCAACACTCGGAATCAACACTAAACATTTAATTTATTGTTAATTAATTTGTCATGAAATAACGAGGAAACAGGCCACACCTGGCCATGAATCCGATTTGAATGAATCTCAACTGTTCAATTACTTTTGAGCCTGTGAAAAAGGAGGGACTGCTTAGAAAATGGCTGTAATTCCTAAACGGTTGTTGCAATATTTTTTGTTAAACACCTTGAATTAAAGCTGAAAGTCTACACTTCAATCACATCTTTATTGCTTAATTCAAATCCACTTAAATCCAGCTCTAGTGTACTTTAAATGTGTATTCTGAAAAGACTTTAGGATCCTGTTACAAATAAACTATGAAGCAATGACCACAAATACATTTTAAACATTTATTTATTTATTTAGAGCATTAATAGGCATTGAAAGTAACAGGCATTGCTGAATAACTGAAAGGTCTGTGCATGTTGTTTTCATGATTTTTTTTTTTGTTCTGAAATAAAAATGGGATAATGGCTTATTATTTTTATAATAATATATTTTTTTTAAATATAATTTTTTTTTCTCGGAACACACAGGTAGGAAAATACTTTTTTTATATAGCATTCTTCTTAAAAATAAAATAAAATATTGATTCTTTTTTTTTTGTTTGTTTCTACTTGTTTACCAAACAGTCTAGAAATCAAATATTCATGAATCCAAATATGAAAAAAAAAAAAAAAATGTCACTGCAGCAAGAACCTGAAATGTTGACCTGTATAAGTATAGGCTATTCTGTGGTTAAGATGTGTAATCTGGAATGTTGAGATGCAAACCAAATTAGTGCAACATACACAGAGCCTGAAAGGAAAGACAATATTTATGATCATAGTTACCATAGTTAAAGAGCAAGTAATTAGTACTAATAACATGGAAAAGTTGATAGCAGATGGTCATTATATATCATTTATCTTATAACATTATCTAACAGCTAACAGTTAACAGATACACAACAATTATATGTAATAGGTTAAGCAAATATCTACTGAGGAAAAAAAAAATCTAATCTAAAATAAATAAATAAATAAATAAATAAATAAATAAATAAATAATAATAATATAGAGATACAGTGCCCTCCACTAATTTGGCACCCTTGGTAAATATGAGCAAAGAAGGCTGTGAAAATTGTCTTTATTGTTTAACCTTTTGATCTTTTGTTAAAAAAAAAAAAATCACAAAAATACTCTGCTCTTTGTTAAATATATGTGTGCAATAATTATTGGCACCCCTACGAATTCATATGAGAAAAATATATTTAAAGTATATTCCCATTTATATTTTACATTTCTTTTAGTACACCTGGGTGACTAGGAACAGGAAATTGTTCAGCCATGACTTCCTGTTTCACAGGGGTATAAATATGAGGTAACATTTTTTCGATGTTTTGTTTGCAATTGTTTGATATCCATGAGAGCGGAGCATTTTTGTGAATTTTTTTTTAACAAAAGATCAAAAGGTTAAACAATAAAGACATTTTTTCACAGCCTTCTTTGCTCATATTTACCGAGGGTGCCAATATTAGTCGAGGGCACTGTATATATAGGCAAAATATTTCAGTAAATTAATTCAGTTGACAATTTAGGGCCAAAATGTAAAAATAAAATAATAATAATAATAATAATAATAATAATAATAATAATAATAATAATAATAATAATAAATTGACATGCATCACACATTTCTCCTTCTCTTCTTCTCCATCTTATCCTGGTTCTTCACCTTGTGAGGAAGAAATTTCATTTAATGAGCTTTTTTTTTTTTTTTTGCATTTATCATGATCCATTCAGTCAGAGAAAAAAAGCACTATTATACTTTGCCACACTGTCACTAATTGCTAACATTCAGTACAGTTGATAATGAGGCTTGAGTAACTTACCCATCTACGTTGTAGCAAACGAAGTTCATTTTCTCCATGCAGTCTCTGTTCTCTAAGACCTTGGTACCAGGTACTAGGGCCCCACAACGAAAAGACGGGACAGGGCATGAGGGCTGGTGGACCAGGCTCCCCAAAGGCTCCTGGTTCACCCAGAACCATGAGCCGTCTATAAATCGCAGACCTGTCCAGACCCTGGTCTCCTGATTGCTCAAGTGCATGTTTACCACAAAAAAATCTTTCATTGTGGTCAAGCTTATGAGGTCAGTGTAGATTGTTCGGCAGTATCTCAGTGCCTCGTCCCAGGTCTTCAACTCCTGCACCAGGATGATCTGCGGATACCATCTGTAGCAGAAGAAATTCAGACGTCCTGTGCAGTTGTAAGTCGACCAGTTATCTAGGATAGTCACGCAGTGATTAATGTCTAAGTGGCTTGGCTCGCCATATTGCCATGATGTGAAATTTACTGGACTTCCATCAGACCACTGAGTAAACTGAAGCGCCGTTGGAGGCTTGCTAAGACCGATCCAGCTTTGTCCTTCAAGATACTTTCCCATAATTTCTTTGAAGTTAAGAAAATAACCATTTGACTCAAAAGAGATCAGATCTACAAAATTGGTCCTGCAGTACGTCTGAGCGTTCATCCAGGACAGACTTCTTTTCACAAAGATGTAACGTTTTATGAACAGGCATGCTCCTGCTTCTAGCAGAGAAGCCAGAAGGAGGACAAAGTAAGCACTCTTCATCTCTCGCTCTGGTGCATGTGAACGCGGATTTGAGGAAACCTCTGGGCATGAAATCATTTAAGAAAGCGGGTAGACAAATCCATGCAAATTCAAGCCGGAGGAAATGAACCATGCAAACCTTAAGCAAGGGCCAAATGCACATCTCTCACGCACGCATCTTCCAGCGTCTTGTTTTCGTCATCTTCTTTTTTATACCATAAATGGTCCAAGGAGCCAAATAACAGCCTGGTCAAACATGAGAGAGTATGAGATTAGTATGAAATGAAATCTTAGGTGTTAGGTGTACTGTGGTGTAAGAGTTGAATTGGTATTGGTGTAGTGCTGTCATGGTGATAAACAAATTCGCCTTTTGCACACCATGTAAGCCAGTTTTTTGTTTACATGATGTACCACAGAGTAGCACGAATGACAATGGTCACTTTAAAGGAAATCAACTTTAACTCTTACCTTAAGGCAGAAAATTACCGATAGAAACAATTTTGGTCACATTTTTTGCTAAGTTGCACGTCTGCCCTTAAACTGTAGTAATACAAATATCAAAACACAACCGGAAAATGTTTCTTCAACTGATTTTGTCAACCACCACATTGGCAACCACCACATTATCTGAAACTTTTCAACTTTGAAAAAGGCATAAGCTCTGCCAACTTGACACAATCCTACAGTACATCCCTGAAAAGCTTCTTTCCTGACATATACAGTACTGTGCAAAAGTTTTAGGCACATGCAAAGTGAAAGTGACATGTGAAGGCCAATGTATGGTAACCCATATTTGGAATTTGTCCTCTGCATTTAACCCCTCCAAGTCTGTGCACACACATTAGGAGTTGTGAGTAGCGAACACACACACTACAACCGTGAACACACCCGGAGCAGTGGGCAGCCATTTTTGCTGCGGCGCCCGGGGAGCAGTTGAGGGTTAAGGGCTTTGCTCAAGTGCCCAAAAGTGGCAGCTTGGCGGTGCTGGGATTTGAACTCATGACCTTCCAGTAGCCCAACTTCTTAACCACTGAGCTACCACCAACCCACACCAAAGAAATGCTGTAGAGCAAAGATGCCTTCAAAATAATGAAATTCAATGTTTCTACATTTAAAAAAAAAATACCGTAAAGAGCAGTAAACAGTAGTAAATTAAACAAAATCAATATTTGGTGTGACAAAAAAAAAAAAAAAATAAATAAAAATAGTAGTCTCTGGTACAGTGTGTGCAGTTTTATAAGGAATTGATCTGGTAAGTTTTATTGAGCATCTTGCAGAACCAGCCACAGTTCTTCTGGGGACTTTGACTTTCTCACTCGCTTCTTATTTTTGCAGAAAAACCCAGCAGCCTTCATTGTGTTTTTTTGTCTGGAAAGTGTCTCTTACGTAATACGCTGCTTTCTTTAATGACATACAAACATTTTTCTGTAACATTTAATTTTGTGCTAGAAAACTAATGTTTGGGAATCTAAAATGTTTTTTGTACTGACTTGATCACGTAGAAGTCATAAAATTAAAAAAATATATAACAAAGTTTGTACTAAACAAAAATAGGGTGCCTAAAACCTTTGCACAGTACTGTACGTTAATTGATGTGCCATTATGATGTACATGTCAATTCCCTTTATGAATCTTATAAAGTACACTAACTAGAGTAAAAAGAATCGAGTATTCGGACAGACCATGGTATAATGAAATAATATATCGGCATAGGAAGTGCATTCTTTATTTTGTTGGAAAATAAAATGATTTTCCAACAAATGTTTTCTGTATAACTCTTTGTCTTGAGAGCGTCTTTATTGTGAACTTAGTATTTTTATTCTAACAATGTGGAAAAACTTGATTTTTGGTTTTATTGCGTATGCGAATGTGTGCATATTTAATTTGACAAAGCCTGATTTGCACGAATAAGTGTACATTTCTGAAAAGCTCCAATACAAAAAGTACTTAATATTGTAATAATATCAGTGATCAACTTGTATTTAAAAAAAATTACCCTAGTGTCTCACCCTAAATGGCCGGAAAACACAAATTGAGCTTAGAAGACAGGCGTGAATGGTCGAAGCCACACGAATGATGGGGTTGAGGGAAAGAGCGTGAATAAAGATGAAGAAAGTGGAGAGAGAAGAAAGAAGAAGTCAGGGACGAGGAGGCAGAGAGTTTCGGATGAATAAGGCTTAGAAAGCCAGATTAGCTTTTAGCTCGGTAATGCCCTCCGTCTGTGGAGTGGAGGAAGAGAACACACTTAACATTCAGGGCGGCACATCAAACACTCTCAACCAGTCAGCGATACACGGCACAGATACACCGCCTCCTGGTGCAGAGAGAGAGAAAAAAAAGAGAGATGGAGGATGTGGGGGTGACAAAGAGAAGAAGAAAGAGTGAGAAAAGGTTAGATAACGAAGAGTTCTGAATTTAGTACGATGCCTCAGCGCTGTATGTTGTGATGTTATGATGCGGCGCTCCAAGAGAACTCTTATCAGCCTTACAAGCTCCATCCATCCCTGAAGTGAAAAATTTAATAACACATACTACAACAACACACAGCCCCGAGTGCACCACACACACCAATTTCACTCGTCTGAACTGCTTCTATATGTATGCATGGCCATATCTGTTGCACACGTCACACGACTGAGACCTTAGCTCTGGGGCTTATCTGAATGGGAGCATGTGTAGATGTTATTTACTTCGCTGGAATCAATAAGGGACGGGAGCTGGGATGTGGTTTAAGTGGGAAGTAATCGGGCGGTGGTGGCACCTCTTCGTGGAACCCAAGGATGCATCTGAAATGAAACTGGCTTAGTGGTTAAAAATACCCCTGGAAGGGTGATGTTCCAAACAGATATTAGAAAGGATTTTTGGGTAGCATTTCTGATTCATTATTTGGAAGGCAGCCCCTTTCTGGCCAAATTTCAGTGTAAGCAATCCCATAATTGTGTTTGAAAAATTCCATGGAGCAAACTGTCACTTCATCTGAGGACTACATAAAATAACAAGCTTGTCCTGTAACTAGCTAACACTCATATTTGTGTTTGTAGATGCTATTCTGTGTATTCCATTAAACAGCTAACACAATTCTACTTCAAAGGTTATGTAGCTAGCTACTAACTAACTAGCTAGCCTTAATTCCTCACTGTACTATAGTAAACATGTGGTATGGTTGTGCTCAGAACTACAACAACAAAAAAAGGTTCACCCTCTTGTTGTAAGGTTCCACACATAAACCTTAAAGTTTCCCTCTAAAAAAAAAAGCCCAAAGAAACGTTAGACCATGTTTTTTTTTCTTGTTTCTCTAACATTTCTAACACACTCAATCCTGAATATTGAATTAGGACAGAGAAAACACTCAACTCTGCATGACTGAATTACATTTCACCGAGTAACTAAAGCTAGCAAATTAGTGGCTGGCAAGTTAGTTATATGTTTATAGATTGCCAAAAATCATTCCATGCTTTCTATTTACCAGCTAATGAAATGCTTTCTCAATGGTTGTGTAGCTAGCTTTTACAACCAACTTGCTAGCCGTAGTTACTTAGTGAACCTTAGCATAGTTGTGTTCAGTACCAAAAAACAGCTGCTGTTACCTTCTCATAATGAAGGATTCTCAAAGCTCTTTTGATAGTTAAGGGTTCATAGCTACCTAAATATATAGGAAGTGGAACCTTTTTTTTTTTTTTTTTTTTTTTAAAAAAAGGACACCTTGGCTGCGTCCGAAATCGCATACATAACAACATAACAGTACCTACTGCATTCGTTTCAGTACCTACTGCTCGACTGTTGATACAGTACGTACTGCTCAGTATAAGTTGTAAGCATGAATACAATCTGGATATGCTATCCTACGCGGATTCTGACAGCTCTTCCGTGCCAGTCCCGTTGCCTTATGGGATAGTGCAGAATCTCCGCAGAAACAGTAGTTCATCGGGTATTTCTCGCCTACTGTTTTATGAATACTGAGAATTTGGACATACTACTCCTTTGGCATACTGCTTATCGCCTACTGTATAGTAGGGCAGTAGGGATATTCAGACGTAGCCCTTCTGTTGTAAGGTTCCACGTAGAAACTTAGGAGAGTAGGAACCCTTCTTCCCTGTATCACTAACATTTCTAAGATATTCGATCCTGAATATTGAATTAAAACACTAAAATCTTTAAAACTGGGGTACAGTTTGTTGAGTAACTAAAGCTAGGGTTAGGCCTAGTGGGTTAGTGGCTAACAACAACAACAACAACAACAACAACAAAAACTAGCTGTAACCTTTGAGGTAGCATTATATTAGCTGGTTAATAGAAACCATTGAATAACTTCTGCCATGTACAAACACAAGTGTTAGCTAGATAGAAGACGAGCTTTTCACTCATAAATGTAGTCCTTATTTGGACTGACAGTTTGGTCCAGAGACAGATATGTGATTTTGATATACAGGAAACTTCATGAGAACTTAATTTAAATCCTGAACGATTATACAATTAAAAGTTTTACAGTACACAAGGGAATATCCTATAATGGTATTGTAGTGGGTGGGGCCTAAAACATTCTATACGAACCCCACCACCAGAAGCACTGGAAACGAAAAGAGGAAAGAAACACTGGAAAAGAACCCAGAGGTAGAAATTCCAGCAGTGTCAGCAAGGAGTGTAAATTCTGACTCTAACAGACCCTCAGCCTCATGTACATCACTCAAGTTGATAATTGGTAAGTAAAAACCTCCCACTCCACACCTCCAGTCTCAACCATATGCTCTGTGAACCATTTTGGCAAACAAAACAAAACTTAGTGCTCCTCTTATTCATATCTGTATTTGCATTTGATTAGAACTTATTTTTTCCTTTTCATTCTGAATAATGTATTCGTTTTCCATGTGTATGTGCCAGCACAGCAGAGCCCTAATCAAAGGGGTTGGCAGAGGCGAAGAGTCGTGACTGACTGGCATGTTTGTCCACGCTGCTGTCCAACACTCCAATCACACACATCCCAAACATCATTAGACAGCTTACAGCAGCTCTGGGACATCAGCAGCAAACTCACTGCTGGCAAACACCCCTCTGTCTCATTCTGTGCCTAAAGTAGATGACCTAACATGGTGAATTTTATTGCATGGACATTTTGATGCATCCAGTAGTCTAATAGGCTTGTGTTTACAAAAAGATTCCATATGAACAACCTGCTCCTCTTGTATTCACAACTTTGGAAACAGTGCAGTGGTTACATTGTGTTAGCAAAGTTACAGCAACACAGTCAACAAGGAAGAAGCTGAGGCTGATGTTGTTATTGTTTTGCTTTGCCGTGTTTTTTTTTTTTTTTTTCCACAGAATATATTTGCCTTGCCATTTGCCACGGAGGGTAGAGTTACTGCCTCACAGCTGCAGGGTCCCCAATTCGAGCCTGAGCTCAGGTTACTGTGTGTGATGAGTTTTGCATATTCTCCTGATGTCCATGTCCCAAGTTCTCCAGCTTCCTTTCACCACCCAAGAACATGCTAGTAGGTGGATAGGATTAAATGTTACATTTCCCCTGTGTGTGAATGTGTGTGCATGGTTACCTGTGATAATAATAATAATAATAATAATAATAATAATAATAATAATAATAATAATAAACTTTATATTATATAGCGCCTTTAAGGACTCTCAAGACGCTTTCCATAAAAGTATATAGGCATGTATATAAATAAATAAATAAAAAACAGTTAGTAATAAAATACAGTTTCAATTATTAATAAAAAATAATAGTAATAATTTAAAAAATCCTTAAAAAAATAAGTTTAAAGAGAAGATTTAAATACACTAAAAGACTGGGCTTCTCTAAGATCTGAGTGAGTTCCACAGGTTTGGAGCATAAGAAGAAATGGCCCTATCACCAATATCAGACCAGAATTCGAGGAGCAGAGATCACATTTTGGGGTATAATGGGTTAAAATCTCAGCCAAATACTGGGGATCCAAACCATGCAAGGCCTTGTGTGTAAGCATAAGGATTTTAAAATCTACATGATGGACTGACATCCCATCCAGGGTGTATTCCTGGCTTGCAACCAGTGATGCCAGGATATACTCAAGATCCAGAGCGACCTTAACATAAAAGAGGTTACTGAAGATGAATGAATGAAAGAATGAAATGCAGATTTTAAAGATGACAGGGAGGCATGTTGGTTCCTCAGTGAACAACAAGCTCTACCTTGACAGTTCTTGGTCTGCAGGGAAATACCTACTCTGAAGCAGGAAGTAAAATATTTCTGGGGCTGTGGTTCCAGGAACTATTTTACTTCCTGCTTCAGAGTAGGTATTTCAAAGTTTTCATTGCCATGAACACACCTAAAGTTGCTAAATCCTTGAAAAGGTTCCTTTGTCATAGATGCAAATGTGCACCAAATGTAAACTCTTACTTCTTTAAAACAACAACAGCAACAACAACAACAACATAGCCATTATTGCACCAGTTTAGAGATGATTGATCCATTTTACAGCACAGTGATTCCCTCTGAAAATCTCAAATCAAACTGGACAGAGAACAACATCCAACAAAAAAAAAATACTACAGACCAAACGTTCTCCAGTTTGTTCCTTTGGGACAAATAGACCTTTCTGGTCTAAGTGGGGCAATACAGCTTTAAAATGCCTTTTGCACATATTGTTTCTCACTTGCTCTCCTCTTGCCCTAAATCGTTCCGTGTAAGTTTGGGCTGCAGAGCATGAATGAGGCACCTGCTGCTGACTGGCCTACTTTAGGAGGCACTTCTGCACCATAGCCACCAGCAAAGTCAACCTGAAGGAAGGAGAAGACAGAGGGAGGTGTAAGAAATGACGAAAAGAGAAGATGAAAGCCAGCAAGAAAGCAATAAAGGCAACAGGGGGACCAAAGAAAGAAAGAAGTAATAATAATCGCAAGGCATAAAATAAATGCTCGTGAGCTCAGAGCTCAGAGGCTTTCAGATGAGTTATGTTGGAACGTTTCAGAACCACTGCACTCACTCTGAGATTTTGGAACCAAAATGAAAAGCGCTCTATAAATCAAGCTTATTATTAGCGTTATAAACTGAACCACTGCTTTATGAAGCCTCTGTTTAGGTGAGATTACACTCCCAGCGCCACGTAATCCCGTCTAACTTTACAACACACCAAATACTCGGTTGCAGAATAGTTTGATCTTAGTTTTCATAATAAAAGACCTGATAGCTCATGTTTGGCCTTGAAGCGCTGTTGAAATCTTGACACTGATTGGTCAGAAGATGTTTATTAGTTTTCCACAACAACATCTCGGACGGTAGTGCTGTCGTTGGAAAATCAATAACGTCAACTTCTTTACTTGTTAAACCACCACAGAATACCACAGTCTCATTCTCTTTAAACGCCAATATGGTTGTAGCACTTTTCTTTTATAAGTCTTCCATTCCCCTCCTTTCTTATGCCTATCTTTCTCGCTTTGGTTCCAAGGACAGTTTAAAAATAAAGCGTGTCGAGCCCTGTTGGGAGAGCAGATATTGGATGCACGCAGGAGTGACACACTTCTCTAAGAGGAGTGAGGACCGGAGGAGAAGAGATGAGAGGAAAACGAGGAAGAAAGAGAGAGGGTGGAGAATGTACTTAACAAAGGTGGTCTATGGGTAAAGAGATAGTTCAGACAAAAATCTAATTCACACTCTTTACCTCTTGCACCAAATCATACCCAGTTGCACAGTCAAGACTTTGGTGTCTAAAGTTTGTGTCTTTAGTTTATCACCTGAGCTATGAAACTAGAGCTATCAGCTTTTACAAACGATATACTGTATAATTCAATACCCTATGGGATGCTATACCTCAAGGCTTCATCTTTTGTCCATTTTTGTTTTTGTTTTTGGACCTATCGGGGTACATTCACATTGTTTGTTCCTTAGGAAACAAGAACGTACCTAAATATATAGCTCAAGGGTCAGTCATTTGTGCCCTTCATAAGTATATATATATATAAATCAAATTAGGATCATATTTTAATCATAGTTGAACAGACCCAATGTGCCTTCAAACATTCTTCCTTGAGTCTGAACCCACATATACAAGTCTATTTAAGGTCATCTAACAATCTGCCACTGTCTGAGGTGAGTGTTTTATGATTTAGGCATTTGCATGATGCAAAAATGGAGGCTGCAAGGTTCTCTTACTTTTAGCAACATTAACTATGTGCATTAATTAATTAATTAATCAATTAAGTGCAAAACTAAGTAAACAAACTTCAGACAGGAAGCATGTCTTGGCTGAATGATTATGTCTGGGGTAAAGGGGGGGGTTCTGTTTCTATTCGGAATAGATACAGCAGAACATTTTTGAGTTGCTGGCAGTAACTACAGTTTGAGTAACTACAGCAATTTTAGGAACTAAAACAGAGCTGACTGATGTGACAGCACTTTTTGTGATATTGAGTCTAACTGAAAAACTGGACAATGCTATATCAGCAATCATATCTGTCTAAAAAGAAAGGAATAAAAGGTTATTTATGGAATTAATTTGCACATGGACATCAGCATTAATACACCATGAATAAAGTTTGCTTAAATGTTTATTAAATAATGAATTACTGCATTAACCAATGTTTTTACCATCACTGACTGAAAATAAGTGTGATTTATTATGAAATAAATTAGTCACAAAATAAGCGTGACTAATTTTTAATCCATCACGGATGGATTAAAAATTAGTTATTGCCGGTTATGCAAACAGCAGACAACATCTGTTATACCATATATGGCATATTAAGTAGGATTTTCACAATTTATTAATGTTAATTAAGACAAATAATAAGACAAAAAATTATACAATATAACATAACTAGCTAGAACTTGTTAGCCAAGTGTTTTGGTCTAGGAAGATTGGATGGTAACCATGTTTTCAAAAAGATATATATATATATATATATATATATATATATATATATATATATATATATATATATATATATATATATATATATTAATGTGTAATGTGAACAAAAATGAATTTGAAAATGAAACTGAAAAGCAAAACCAAAACCGCAACAACAAAACCAAAAACTCTATAACAAATCAGTAACTACAACAACAGATCCAAAATCAAATCAGAAACCAAAACCAAAAACAAAACAGCAAATTCCGAAATATATCAGTATAAAATCAAAACAAATGGGTAGGCTAACTAGATAACAGACTGAAAAACCTTTTCCTTGTCATACATCATGTCCACTCAGCAATGAATATGTGATTTTTAATGACATTTTTAAGGACCTCCTCTTTCTGTTTTGACTTAAAGTGGCTGTGTTTCTAAATTTGACATTGTGCCATTGTGCCATTCTCTGTAGCGTTTTGGTTTTGTCATTGCATTTTTGGTTTGTTAATATGTTTTGCATTTACGGACCACTATAAATGTCACATAGTAAAACTCCAATCCCTGATTGTTAATCTTTTCCTTACGAAAACATCAGGGTACAATTACTGGTAACAGGTCCTGGTAATGTTGCCTCAAAAGGTTATGTCATGGCATTACGCTGCAGTCTAAACTAGCAAATGTGCCTTTAGTTTATTGATTGAGAGTTAGAATTTCGAGAGCAATATCCCTGGCTTGCTTTCATTGCCTTCTCTTTTCCCAAATGGAATGATGTCATCAGAAATACTGTAAGAACTGCAGTAAGAGAATGATTTTTTGTTTATCAGTCTCTGCTCTGCACAGTTTAAATGTTCCAATTGCTCACATGAAGGACTCGATTATTAGCTGATGAGTTGAATCAGTTGTGTTTGTATACAAACATTACACTGCAGGGGTTTTCCAAGCTAGGACTTGGGTTTCTGATTCTTCTCTCTCTTCTTGGTGTGCGTTTGAAAACCTCGTCCGTCTCCTTCCCAGTGTTTTCAGATTTCTGCTTTTTAGAGAGTTAGAGTAAGTAAGACAAATTAGAAGTAGCCAATTCGAGGGGGCAAATATGTCATGCCCTTGGGGTTTTTAAGATCATGCACTATGGTCAACTCTTCAGTGTTCGCTCTTGAGACTGACCTCCTTTATTGCTTGGGTTTACCTTTGTAATAAAGTTCTTGCTTATTCTAAGAAGTTTGGTTTCCTTTGCTTATACTCAAACCTACGTGGGAGACGGGAGAATTTCCCACGACAATGGACACACACTAATTACACAGTCAGTGAGAATTCTCCACAGGGCTAAGATTTGATCACAGTAGTTTCTATATTCTATACTATATAAGTCAATGTACTATGAAAATGGTATACCTCAAGGTTCCATCGGTTGTCCACTTTTGTTTTTTCTTCCTTTGGAAAAAAATGATGAGGATTTCGAAGATCACAATGAAGAACACGTTTATTGCAGTGTAGCAGTGACAAAGTACATGAAGCATCAGAGTCAAAGTGAACCTTGAACAATATCAGCTCAGACAATTTATACTGTTTTTCAAACCAGTTTATCCCACCCGTATTGTTAATGAAGTCTTGCGCTATAGGTAAATTAAGGATAACAATCGAAGTGACTTTCCGTTCTCACATTATTGATGTCGTTACAGGTGTGACCACCCAAATGGTGGGGTGATACGATTGTCTGGACAGATGTCTTTCTGAATGATAATTACACTCACGTACCCCTTTGTTCAGGGATGGTTCTTGATGTCCCACTGCTGCTCCCATGCTATAATTGATTGAATGCCACTTCAGGTGGTACTATCCATATATTGCAAGATTCTGAGATGAATTGTCCCTATGATAATTAAGCCTTTTTGGGGGATGAGCTTGTTCTAATGCCTACCTTGGAATGGAATCTGCTTAGAGGCAGTCTGTAATTTCTTAAACCTTTCTCATTGTTTGTTCCTTGAGAAACACGAATGTACCTGTACAATACTCTTTTCTTTCCCCCAACAATGCGTATCACGGCTTTCCAAACCAGGCTTTCTCGCACTTGCTATAACACACCTGACTCAAATAATTATCTAATTAACAAACCCTTCCAAAGGGTGTATCCCAAAAACTTTTAATTGTTTGATAGATGTTAACAGAATTAATTTCAACAAGTAATAGTCATCGAGAAAACTTAAAAGAACATATAATAACAGACAGTGTACATGGTCCCTTTCTAACAGAAAGGAGTTGCTAGGTAAGAGACCATAATTACACAGTACACATACAATTAGACACTGTTTAAATCACCACACTGGATTGTGGGTAATCTATACTCTGCTCATGTTTCATGAAAAATAGCACAGTTGAAAATCACTATCATTAGGGATGTTTCTTATGTAAAATGGCGGATGCTGACTTTCTAGTGAGAACGAAACATGAAGTATGGAGCAAATAACTGTAGGAACTCAGCTCACATTTTTTCCCAGGTTTGCTTTGTGTATCTTTCTTATGTATGTAAATCATATGCCAAAACGAGGGTCACCTCTCCAGGGTGATGGCTTATAATTATTGGTTTTATATACAAATACATTTAATGCTGAATTATTGCAATTCAATAACAATCAATATGTATGTTATATTTGCATTGAAATTGAATAAATTGTGCATAATTTGCTAGTCAGCTGATGGTAACTTGTTAGCGGCAAATGACACAAGCTGAAAAAGTGCGAATGCATCTTCACGTAGCCTCAAAATCAATGTCTCAACCAAGTTTTTTTGTTAAAGAGTTTTTTTTAAAAACTGATTTTGTTGCATTTCTGTGAAATTTGGTGGTATTTTAATGTTAATATTTTACACATTTAAAAGACAAATTAATTGGAAAACAGCCAAAAACCAAAATTGCATTTCTTCTTACCAAAGGCAATAAATAAAAATTTTAAATAAAGAAAAAAGAAGCTAAAAGCCACATTTTAATGGTTTTGGTGGTCTACGAATGCAGTTCCTTTTCAGATGGCCCTTTACGCTGAATATACTGTATATCTCTCTCCGAGCATTTCTCTAGTGTTCCAGACCAAATCATATCTACTACGTTCTGTTCTTGAACCTCAGCGGCTTGCCATTGCTGACCCTGTTCTGTCCTTCATGTCTCTTTTTGTCTCTCTCCTCTGTCTCCCCGTCACTCCCTCTCTATTCTGCTCACAAGCGACGGGAACAGAGGGAGAATCAATATGTTTTCAATTTGCAGCAGCGAATAGCTCTCCCGAATTCTAATAAGGGACATTATATATATATATATATATATATATATATATATATATATATATATATATATATATATATATATATATATATATATATATACAGGTGCATCTCAATAAATTAGAATGTCGTGAAAAAGTTCATTTATTTCAGTAATTCAACTCAAATTGTGAAACTCGTGTATTAAATAAATTCAGTGCACACAGACTGAAGTAGTTTAAGTCTTTGGTTCTTTTAATTGTGATGATTTTGGTTTACATTTAACAAAAACCCACCAATTCACTATCTCAGCAAATTAGAATATGGTGACATGCCAATCAGCTAATCAACTCAAAACACCTGCAAAGGTTTCCTGAGCCTTCAAAATGGTCTCTCAGTTTGGTTCACTAGGTAAGCCACAAACATTCACTGCCAAAGAAGCTGGCTGTTCACAGAGTGCTGTATCCAAGCATGTTAACAGAAAGTTGAGTGGAAGGAAAAAGTGTGGAAGAAAAAGATGCTCAACCAACCGAGAGAACCGCAGCCTTATGAGGATTGTCAAGCAAAATCGATTCAAGAATTTGAGTGAACTTCACAAGGAATGGATTGAGGCTGGGGTCAAGGCATCAAGAGCCACCACAAACAGACGTGTCAAGGAATTTGACTACAGTTGTCGTATTCCTCTTGTTAAGCCACTCCTGAACCACAAACAACGTCAGAGGCGTCTTACCTGGGCTAAGGAGAAGAAGAACTGGACTGTTGCCCAGTGGTCCAAAGTCCTCTTTTCAGATGAGAGCAAGTTTTGTATTTCATTTGGAAACCAAAGTCCTAGAGTCTGGAGGAAGGGTGGAGAAGCTCATAGCCCAAGTTGCTTGAAGTCCAGTGTTAAGTTTCCACAGTCTGTGATGATTTGGGGTGCAATGTCATCTGCTGGTGTTGGTCCATTGTGTTTTTTGAAAACCAAAGTCACTGCATCCATTTACCAAGAAATTTTGGAGCACTTCATGCTTCCTTCTGCTGACCAGCTTTTTGAAGATGCTGATTTCATTTTCCAGCAGGATTTGGCACCTGCCCACACTGCCAAAAGCACCAAAAGTTGGTTAAATGACCATGGTGTTGGTGTGCTTGACTGGCCAGCAAACTCACCACACCTGAACCCCATAGAGAATCTATGGGGTATTGTCAAGAGGAAAATGAGAAACAAGAGACCAACAAAATGCAGATGAGCTGAAGTCCACTGTCAAAGAAACCTGGGCTTCCATACCACCTCAGCAGTGCCACAAACTGATCACCTCCATGCCGTGCTGAATTGAGGCAGTAATTAAAGCAAAAGGAGCCCCTACCAAGTATTGAGTACATGTACAGTAAATGAACATACTTTCCAGAAGGCCAACAATTCACTAAAAATGTTTTTTTTATTGGTCTTATGAAGTATTCTAATTTGTTGAGATAGTGAATTGGTGGGTTTTTGTTAAATGTGAGCCAAAATCATCACAATTAAAAGAACCAAAGACTTAAACTACTTCAGTCTGTGTGCATTGAATTTATTTAATACACGAGTTTCACAATTTGAGTTGAATTACTGAAATAAATGAACTTTTCCACGACATTCTAATTTATTGAGATGCACCTGTATATATATATATATATATATATATATATATATATATATATATATATATATATATATATATATATATATATATATATATATATATATATATATATATAATGTGTGTGTGCATGTGTATGAGTATCTGTGTGAGAGAGTAAAAAAAGATAAGTTTCATGATGTTTACCTATAAACTCTCAGCCATTTCCAGCAATCATCTGTTAAGCGGTCTAAACCTCTTTAAAAAATGATTGTGTTCGGATTTCTCAAGACATTTCTCATGTCATCCCTTCATCTGATAAAGTACCTATAAATCACCTGCCTAAGGCAGTTTCAAAGCTTCTAAAAAAAAACAAAAAAAAAAACAACACTGCCCAGGCTCAGAGTGTATAGAGTCTACACTACTTCCTACCCACCTATCAGACTTAAGACCTTGCCGTACATTTGCTAAGAGTCTAATCATCTCTCCATGAGCTTGTTCAATGATAAGTAAGGAATAAAATACATATAACGGCGGTCTTTGTCAGGTCATATACAACCTCTCCTTAAATGTGTATAGAAACATTGTGAAGAAACATAAAGCTTGGAAGGAAGTAGCAAAGATCGGTGGTGCCCGATGTTGTAGCCTATCTGATGTCATGTGTGCGGAGATGCTTTTCTGCTCACCATGGTCGCAAAGAGTGGTTACTGTAGTCTTCCTGTCAGATGAACAGAGTCTGGTCATTCTCCTCTCACCTTGATCATCAGCAAGGCAGAACTACCGCTCTACGTCCGCTGGATGTTTTTTGTTTGTTTGTTTTATGCACTGTTCTGAGTAAACACTAGAGATCCCAGGAGTTACCGAAATACTCAAACCAGCCTGTCTGGCACCAACAACCATGCATAACAACAGGCTACAGTCAGTAATTTTATACCTAGAGGTAGGTTCATCTAATTAAAAGGTCAGAAAAGTGTGTGAGAGAGAATATGTACAGTATGTATGCAGGCGACACGAGAAAGGCATGTATGGTCGGTATGTGCGGTGTTATAAGCTGGGAAGGTGTGAACGTGCGATCAGGGGGTCAGTGTTGTTTTATGCGTGTGTGTTGGCGGCGATGAGGCTGTGGGATGCTGGCAGCAGCGGACAACAGCAAGGAACCATACAGATGTGCTGACTGCTCAGTTTCCATGGGAACCACCCCATCCCCCCCTTTCTTCTTCATCCTCCCTTTCTGCGTGGAGCATCAATGAAAGCCTCACTTGCTCTCTTTGGTGTCTTTGCGTGTGTGTGTGTGTGTGTGTGTGTGTGTGTGTGTGTCTGCGGGTTTATGTGTGTGTGTGTGTTCCTCATCACTCAACTTCTCTGCCCGCCTGTAGTGCAAGGACGAAGGCGTGTGCTTGGTTAACTGCTAAGCATGACTGCTTTGCTTGATGCAAGCCAATGTTCTGAAATGAATTTACCAGGTGCCGTCGTCTAGGTTTTATGATTCATGCAGGACAATGCGTACACGTGTATGTCGAAACGCGCATATGTGTACTCAAGGTACGGGTGGTCGTGGAAGTGTTCTCGAAGGAGGGGCATTTATCATGTATTTAATCAGACGAAGGCAGAAGGAAAGAGCTGGGTGGCGGGGTGAGAAGAGGGGGGTGTTATCAAACTGAGTGGCTCCTTCCTACACACACTAAATCAATATTTGTAGACTTTCAGCATGTGCAGGATGGAAGTGTTTGCATGCTCTAGATGGATGGATAGTAGCATCCATACTGAGGAAGAAAAGAAAAAAAAAGAAAGAAAAGATACCAGACTTCCAACCCCCTTGACTTTTGCTATCATTTGCTTGACAAAGAACGACCGCCGAGAGTCTCGTTTGCAGTGCTGCCACGGATCAAACCCCATCCTCCAGGCAGAATCCTTCTCTACCCCTGCACTCCTTCTATTCCGGAGTAGCCGAGCCCGTGGGCTCCGGGCCTGATCAGTATTCCGGGGGTAGCATCGTCTGCCTCTTCGCTTTATTGCACTATTTTTAACCTGCTCCCTCCTTAACCTTGACCACGGTGATTGAGAGAGGAGAAGGATAAAACGGGAGGGGTGTGACGGATGATATTAAAGCCGAGGAATAAAGGTGGACGATGAATAAAAGGGAAAAAAAGATGAGAGGGGGCGGGGAGGAGGGGTTCGGAGGCACAGATATGAAACGCTTGTGGAGAGCATAATGATGAGCTGCATCGTTTTCTTAGCTCGCAGAAAGGCTGTAGGTTTGACCGGTGTCCCGGCTCTCGCACTGGATCTCTAACGTGCTTCCAGGATTCAACTCACGTCCTCCACCTCAATCAGCTCTTTAGTACGAGGTTCAATTGGGTGTGATAGAGGGCTGAGAATGGCAAACTAGGAAATGCTGCATTGCACATGCACAGGGATACAGTGGGCACAGGCTCACTGAAACTGGACTGGATGAAGACTGGAAAAGCGTCCGAGATGCTTTTCTGCTCACCGCGGTTGCAAAGTATGGTTGAACTGAAGGCAATTTAAGACATATTTACCACAAAGAGGGTTGTTTCAGTGGGTAGTGTTACCGGCCCACAACTCCATAGTTGCCAGTTCATTCCTGAGCTTTGGCTACTGAAGAGTTTTGCATGTTCTCAGTGTGGGTTTCCTCGAGGTTCTTCCCATCTCCCAAAAACAAGCCAGTAGGCAGATTGGCTGTACTAAACTGCCAATAAATGTGTGAATGTGTGAGTGCATGATGTCTTATGATGAACTCATTTTTCCCAGGATAGGATCAGATCCACTGTGATCCTGACCTGAATAATGCACTTACGGAAGACAAATGAGTGAACAATTTACGGGAAAAAAAAAATACTCCTGATTTGTATATTTCTAAAAATTTAACCTGTTATTTTATATATTTACTATGCAAGTATGGTATTACTGAGCTAATCAACATCATCTGACGCAAGTGTCTGATGATGCTAAACATTGGACTATATTACCCGTAGAGCTCCTTTACAAAACTAAAGCCACCAAAACCTTGGCCACCAAACATCCTGGCTAATTGATTACATTCAGAGAGAATCTGATTTTCTGCCAAACTATCCTTTAAAGAAATTACACCCATTTTTGAATTACAGCTACGATATCCTGACAGACATTGCAGATAAAAATCGGAATCATTCTCGTTTAAGTACATCTGAAAGCTAAAAAACGTTTTCACCACTCAGGTTAACATCTTGCATTTTACAGATAAACATTCTGATGGTTTCTAATAAAAATTCTAATGGTCTGGGTATATAAAAAAAATTCTGCTGCTGTTCATCCAGGAATCTTTTTTTTTTTTTTGTTGTTTTTTGCTCTCCAGGTCTGTCCAGAGCATCTATAAAAAGACTCAGGAAACATTTATGATTGCATTACATAAATGTATTTATCTTTAGCATGGAATAACCAGAAACATGTGACAAAGAATGACAGCTTGCTGTAGCTTAATGACAACTGATTATTTTTTGTCAAAAAGCTGAAACACTTGGCTATTTCTATTTTACACGTTTCTTTTCCAAAGCTGGTCCCTTACTGCCCCCTTGTGGACAACCTACAGTGTGTATGTGACAGGTTGGGCAAAACAACAAACAATACTCAATGTAATACAATTAGTCTGCTTCCTAAATGCCTTCTTCACAACCATACAATGCAGTTTGGGCTGAAATGAAAACGGAGACAGATATTAAAATATTGCTCAATCTTTTAATAAGCCTTGTTTAATGAATCTTTTTTTTTTTGCAGCCGAGACGGTGTCGACTTGTTTGGTCTCGTTCCTCCAGTTTCATCCAACTCTTTAGTTCTCCTCGTCTGAAAGATAAAAACAGATAACACCTGCATGAGTAAATAGTTTTCTACAACGAATTTCTGCTTGCCGTCACAATTATTTATAAACGGGTTATAAAAATCTAATCAGGTTTCGCTCCGTCTTCGTTGTGACGTCCACAACATTATCCATCAGTGCTATCGATCACTGGTCTTGAACACGGATAACAAAGCTAGCTTTTCACTACAATCTTTGCCATTATACCTTCATCATCCTCATCTTCGTCCTCCTCTTCCTCATCCTCGTCTTCGTCGGTGCTGAAGGTTCCGTCAGGGAGGCTGTAGATGCGGATCACTTGCTGTGAACACAAAGCGAGAATGCATCAAGGATTAAGACTAGATTGCCGTTACATCAGCTTCAATTGTGTTATGTGGAAGGAGTCATCTTTTACAGAAATCTAGAAGTCCTCAGGTTCATAGTCCTGCATATCACAATGATTATCCTTAAGAGGGCTTCAGACTAATATTTAAAGTGAAATGTATAGTGAAAATAGTGAACAATTACTGTTTAAAAAAAAAAAAAAATCTCTTTAAGATTAGTAATAGTTTGGCCAAGAAACTAATTTACACAAAAGTACCCTTTAACCCAAATATGTTTAGCATCCACAGTTTACTTTAGTTAGTTAGTAAGCAAACTTTTTCTGCTATTTTATTAAACTATGCAAAAATGGTATTATTGCGTCTAATGATGCAAGTGTGTACTCAGGGAGTAGTCTCAGCAACATGACAGAACTCCTGATATCTTTTGTACACTTTTCTGGCCACGACCTTCAGGCTGCAATCCGATTGGCTCTCCACTCTTCTGTGGTGAACATCACAACACAGTGAGGTTTTTGGAACAAGTTATAGTTGCTGGATTAAAACAGCTCACAGAATGCTGTTATTCAATAGTTTCGTGTGAAGCCGCTTGTTTCATGTCAGCGAAATTGACTGCTGCTATGAAAGTAGGCGGGTCCCGATTAGATTTGTTGGCAACACATACCGGACACTCTAGAGAAGCAGGAAATGTAATCTTTGGCCACAAAACAACTGTGTTTTGGTTATTTTCCCACTTTAGCAGTATTAGAATAATCCTCCAAAATGTTGCAAATTTTGTTCTCGATCCTCTCCAGACAAGTTTTCGGTGTTTGGATTTGAGAGAAAGCAAAAATGAAACAAAATGGCTGTCCCTGAGGACCGGTTTGGAGGAAACACACTGTGGTGTAATTTGTTGAGGTGTGTTGTAGTTGCTCACCTTGTTGGGGTCTTTGAGGATGAGGTACTTGCCCTCGTCCAGTTTGCGGCAGATGTCGATGACGCAGCGCAAGATGCCCCATGCGTTCTCCATGCTCAGGTTGATCTGGCTTGCAAACTCGTTGGGCTTGAAATGCTGCGTGCCCAGGATCACATGACGCGCGGAGTCCTTCACATGGTAGCGGGACACGTAACTGTGACGCATATAAAATCGGATTTTTTAGTGCTTTGAACCTGATCTACTTCAAGAAACAGATTTTAGTTTGTGCTTAGTGTCAGAACTGGTTGGATACAAAAAAAATGAGGCATGAGAGAAAATGTGTGCGCTCATGTCTAAATGGAAACAAACACAATGTGTGTATTCTCACCCCAGTTTTAGGTACTCTGAGCCAGCCAGAAGGGCACAGCAGGTCCAGCGCGCCAGTTTGTAGCTGTTGTTCTTCAGCTCTGTGGCTAACACGGCTCCTCTCTGAGAGTCCAGCTTCTGACGCCAGTCCACTCCGTTACAATACTGCACAAACATCAAGCATTTCAGTGTTAACACTCGCATGTACACGTTCATATTCGGAGGGATAAAAAAAAAAAGATGCCCTCTTTCTCAATCTTACCCGCGAATCCCACTCGTTGAGAGCTTTGATGTTGATGAAGGAGAGCTCTCCGTTTGCTCCAGTCATCACACCGTCATGCTCACAGCGCACAATCAGATCAATATCCTCTCCAAGTTTCCACCTCCGGTACCTACACACGCACACACACGCACACACACACACACACACACACACACACACGCACACACACGCACACACACGCACACACACGCACACACACGCACACACACGCACACACACGCACACACACGCACACACACACAGTCAATATCCTCTCCACACCTCCAGTGACTCAAGAACTCAATACATTATGACACAGAATTGCACAAAATTTCCATAGACACCAATAAAAGGCAAATAATTGCCTACACTCAGGAAATCCATGTACATGTGAGAAAATATTTATCTTCAGTATTTTCAATTTGACTGTTTAACCCTAACTCTCGTCAGATTGGGTCAGGTTTGTTCTCACCTGTATGCTACAGACGCCACCTCACTCTTGTCCATATCCTCCTCTACGAACGGGTTCGAGTTAGGGAACTTGTGCCTCTCACCTCCCTAAAGCAAACAAAACACATTTGATGCATCGCAGAAGGTTTTCAAATACCAGACACACATCTGACTAGTCTGAAGGCTGTTCTTTACGCTACATTTTGAATGTGACTGGATTATGGGTGAGCACTGGCTCACTGAGACGTGGATGTGTAAAACAGAGCTGTGCTACGGTACCATGCGCAGGCACTGCTGGCTGAAATTGTGGTTGATGTATGTGGCCTCCATGGCCAGGTTCCGAGGGGAGTTCAGGGAGTTTCCTTCATCCTGAGGAGGTTCGTTTGCTGTTTCGCTGACCGTGAGCAGATCTGATGGAGACACACACACACACACACTCACTCACTATTTTCACTGGAGAAGCTCCGCTGTAGTATCTAGCTGCCGAAGATTCTTAGAGCACTCACCAAAATCGGAGTTGTCTCTCTTGTCGAAGAAGAGCTTGTTTCCGACACGCTGCACAATGATGTCCCAGGAGTTCACTGAGCGTGTGCAGCACATCAGCGTGGCCAGGATGGCATCGGTGGCAAAGACATTGCCCTGAGTCTTAGCCAGCTAAGGAGAGACAGATTTATGATGGATGTTTAATGCAGTGATTCGATCATTCAGGGTTCTCTCTGTGTATTGCAGCAGCAGAAACGAAATTAAAGATACTCTGCCACTAAACAGAAAAAAGTGCTGGCCAGAGCAAAGGAGGTTGTTTGCCTTTGCTTTGGAGGCAGAAAATAAAAAGTAAAGATGATATCACTTCATGCTTTTCTGAAAAGCAGAACTTTTTATTTTTACAACATAGCTTCAACAAGTAGGGAAAAAAAAAACCCATGAACTGTGGGCTTTGCAAAAAAGTTAAAATATTTAAGGCCATAATGAAGAACTGACAAAAACTGGTTCAATTAATATATCAAAATGCAATGCTAAACATTTATGGCTTCTCAGCTGGGGTATTAACATTACCTTACGGATGACAGGGTCATCGGTGGTGGTGACTGTGTGGAAGATCCTTTTAATGCTCTTTAGAGGTTTCTCGTTGCGGGTGGTGACACGATCGAATGCTTTATCGTAGTGCTCCAGGGCACCACAGCACTCACTGCACCGGAGAGAGACAGAGAGATACCAGAATATCAGTAAACACAACCTGGGTGTGGTCTGGAATACAGAATTTATCAGTTAACCTGCCATAAACCATCACAAGAAGAAAGTTTTCTATTTCCTGGGATTTATTAAGAGGCCACAATGGGCCTGTGAGTTCACTCACATGTCTGAAGGATCAGCCACCTCCATGTATCTCATCTTCATGAGGCGAGGGAAGTCCATCTCTTCCTTTACCTCCCAGTCACTGCGCACCTCCACTGACGAATCCCTGGGCTTTAGCTGGGCCTAAAGCCACGATAGGACATGCCACACTTAATAACCACCAATATAGCCCAGTAATTAATAACATTGACTGACAGAGCTTATGGTACAGAGCAACATCAATCAACTTCTATTCATCAATGAAAATAAAATGAAACAGAAAGCTTGGATCATCAGCCTGGATCCGCTTTGCTGCCTCCAAGGTAAAGCTCCATAACCGAGACACACGGCTACACTAGTGTACCTGAGACTTCTGGTCCCACTTCTGACGAACTCCAAACTGCTTCTGGAACTTCTTCTGCAGGCGCATGCGGTCTCTTTCCTTCTGTTTGGCGCTCTTAGGCAGAGTCTGCAGGTTGAACTGCGTGACGTTCCTGCGGTCCTTATCCCGACGCAGGTTCCTCTGTAAACACACCACAGCAGAAATCAGACTTTTGGGATTTGAATAATCCTTCATATAAACTCAAATTTAAACCCGTTTGTTATAACATGCACGCAGATTATTTTCACAATGTGCAAATCCTAAACTTCAGGTCACGTTTTTGCACTGAGAGACGTTTCGGGCTGCCCCGTGTACCTGGGCGAAGCGCATGCGGTTCCTCTGGTAGGCCGATTTCTGGGTTTTGGCCGTGTCCACCAGCTGGAAGCTAGTTTCATCCTCCTCATGGAAATAAGCGTATTGACTTCCTCCTCCGAACTGGGACGAGTACTTATCTGCCAGGAAGACGGAAGAGACAGTGTTGCACTAAATGCATTTAACATAGAATTCAAAAAAAAAAGTTTCTCAGGTCAAGCTCTATGTGACTTGGTCATGAGCTTACTTGTGTATCTTTTATCCTGGTAGGTCGCTCCAGTCCAGTCTGCCACCTGTGAAGACAAGAAAATAAGATGATACAGAAAAGAGGAAACCTAATTAACAGACCTGATTCAACTGAACAAAAGCTTGTTATTATCTAGTGACCTCAATTCATCCATTTTCTGCATCACTTATCCTACACAGGGTCGAGGGGAGCATGGAGCCTATCCCATGGAACACAAGGGACACAAGGCAGGGACACCCTGGATAGGGTGCCAACCCATCGCACAATCACACACATGCTACAGACTTAGGCATGTCTTTAGACTGGGGGAGGAAACCAGAGTACCCGGAGGAAACCCCAGAAGCACGGGGAGAACATGTAAACTCTGTGCACACAGGGCAGAGGTGGGATTCGTGCCATCATGCCCCACCAGTAACCTCAATGTGTGTTAAATAAGGGTTTACTGTTAGAAAATAATCAATGATGGCATGGTGTGATGTGGCCTGATGCAAATCGGAGTTGATCCTGAGTGCATCAATTTGCCAATGATTGCATTTTCTATTAATTAAAGAACATATTTTTTTTGTATATCCCATACTGTTACAAAGCTTTGACACTGGAGTCTCCTTCAAAAAAAAAAAGTTAAACAAATGTCTCCTTACAGAAAGCTTACACATACAATATAACTATTATTTTGCTAAATACCATGTTTTTACATAACATCTGTTTATTATTGCTGTTATAGAAAATCAGTCAACACCTTCAATCAGATTTGAGAAATAAACAGCACTGTAGTATAATGGAAGATGCATGCATAATCGTTTGGGATGCGTAGAGTGTGAGAACTGACCTTGCCCAGACGGTCCCCTTTGCTGAAGGGCTGGTACGGCATGTCCTTAAACTTCTCGGGAACAGCGCAGGGACCCCATCCTGAGGGGTTATCCTGAATTACCGGGGCCAGGAACTTCGCCATGGTCTTCTGACCATGAGAAAGTGAACACAGGCGGATCGATCACAAAACAAATCAGATATCATCTCATCCTGTATCTCTAAAGCTGATTGGGGTAGTCAGCGATCCGCAAGATAATGCCGACTGCGGTATTAGTAGAAGAAGTTTTAGAAGCTGTTTGAGCAGACCTCACTCTCTTTAGGCGATGCCTAAATCCCTCTGGTGTCACTATCAGGTAGTCGAACGGCATTATGGGTGACGTAGGAAAGCGTTGAAGATCACGTTACTTATAAAGATTACTATGAGAGTTGCTCAGGGTGGATTTCTCACTTAAAGGTTGTTCGAGTGTGTAAGGCTCAGACTCAAATCAGCACTGCTCTCTTCACACTAGTGTGCACTTTTACTGCACATCAGCTTGTGCAGTGGACTAGTCATCACTGAATACACAGCATCGCAGATTACAATAAGACCCAATTAACTCTCAATCTATAAACACACAGCCAAATTCACCAAGTAGGGTACAGAACAGTGTCCTATGTAGTGTCCTAAATGGATCTATTTGGGATTCTGCAGCTACCTCCAAACAGTGTACGGTTGAAAAGCTCGTAACAGCTTTGGATAAGGTTTAAAACCTGTTATAAAAGCGTTATAACATGCATATAAATTATACCTTAAGCTTATTTTTTTATTTATTTATTGATATACCGAGTTAACATTACACCCTAAACTACTCTTATATCCTCTATTTTCTTATCAAAAGTTTCCCCCAAAACACGCTCAAAGCATTAGACAATACTTCTCTTTACTGTTTGTAGAAACTAGCATTCGCGTATTAGCATTAGCAGCTAACAAGAACCATGGAGAATTATGGAATGCGAATACGCTAAATTTACACAATAACCTCACAAAATAACAGCTCACGAAACGAGGAAACAATGATATTTATTTGATTTAAGATGCGATTCAAAGGAAGGCAGATGTTTAAAGATTGTATAATACCTATTCACCCCAGTGGAAAACGCCGAGTCAGTCCTCAGACGCCGGCGGAAATAGGAACGACTAACGTAAAGCGAGTTGAGCTTCCGGTTACAAATTGTCGATTAAAAAAAAACTCCTAAAACAAGTTATATAACTGATTATCTTTTAACTGAAATATCTTTTAAAAACGAAATTGCGTGCAGTCACAATATGAGTGGTTTTATTTACTAAGCTGGGAATATATAAAAAAAATAGTTTAAAGGGAGTCGGTATTTGCGACAGCTATGAAATATTTTACGGCAGTTGTTGTCATGCGCAGTAAGGCAAATTAATCCAGACCAGCGTTACACCCGCTGGAAGAGGTAAGAAAAGAGCAAGAAGTATGCACGTTATGTACAGTATATTTACACAGTTAATGAAGGAAAGGATTCATATATAACCGAAAACACATTAATTTGTTATTAGTGTTATTTTGTTAATCTATATTTAGATGACACATTATAGCTGATATACTATCTTAATTCAGAAGTCAGCTACCTAAAAATAAACATGCATTTTTATTCCATCTCGGTTGGGCTTTTGGATTTTAATATGCATAACTGCAAAGTGCATAGTCAGGTATTCAATTCTATTCCATTCCAGGATTGTTTCTTGTGTGTTATTAATCCACTGAATGTGTGCAAGACACAAACCCAGTCCTGTATGCAAATCAGCCATATAGCACAGAATGCAGAAGTGTTGAAGATTAATTTATTACTACTTCAGGCCATGTTACAAAATGGCAGTATTTCTGCAAGTTGTGTAACGCTTCAAGTTCACTAGTGACTGTGGTTCAAGAAGGCAAACTTAAAAACGGGCCCGAATTCACGTTGATGTCAAGATGTATCTTCATTCTTATCCCAAGTTACTGTAGTTCAGTAAACAGTGATGCACTGAAGTTCATCTTTCAGACGCCATTAATATTATTGGATATGGAACTTGTTCAACACTCGGGTTTCCTCTGGGTTCTCCAGTTTCGTCCCACCTCTCAAAAACATGCAAGTAGGTGGACTGGTGACTCCAAATTGCCCCTAGGTGTGAATGAGTGTGTGATGGACTGGCATCCCATCTAGTGTCTGTTCCTTCCTCACGCCCATTGATTCCAGATCAACCTAGACTCTGATCAGGCTAAAGATAGGAAACAAGTTTTTGTTTCTCCATAGTCTCTCTATTCAAGCACCTGATGATGTGTTTGCAACTGCGGGTGCCTCAGGTGTCGTATTAAAAGCAGTTATTACACCTCACAATGAGCACATTACTTCCAGCCAGTGGAGAATCATTAGACAGGGCTGTCGTGTTGTCCACGTTTGGCTTACACCTGCGTGTTGCTCGTACAGGCAATGCAGTTTGGACTGCCACCTGCAGAGACAGTGCAAGGAAGACTCTTAAAAGCTTTCTGTGTGGTGAGTGTGTTCTTCAGTTCTAAAATCTACAGGGCGAATATTCCCTTAGAATTAAAATATAGCTGCAAAATGTTTTAAAGCGTCAGTGCAGTGTTGGATCTAGTTCTGGAAAACTAGTGCAGTGTTGGAGAAGGTTTTTTCCCCCCAGAAGATTGTGTGGCCTGGCTCAGTATCCTTCATTTTCTTGCTATTTCCCATTCTATGCAAATACCTATGCTGAATTCAGCCAAGCCTGGACATATGAGTAGAGCTACTCAATAGTGCAGACCATCAGTTGGTAAAATGCATTCAAACCGATGACTGTTTTTATGTATATGGGTGGACATGGTAAAACTTTTTTTGCCTTTAAAAGTGAAGGCAAAATGTCTCTGAGGCCCTCTAGTGGCTGGCTCCAGTACATTTTTAAAACCCCGCCCATTCCCATGTTAGTGAATGGAGAAGCAGCCAAACATAGATTTTATGTTAAATAATAATAATAACAAATAATATTCGGGAATAGTGTTCGGTCGTTTTTAGTTTCAGTTGACCTTAATATCTCCCCTAATATTTTCCTTTTTGACAAATGCATTATCTGGTGATAATTATAAGGTCGTAGTCAACGAGGGGACAGTTTTGAACATGATCGTCGAGCCTCATGAACACGTACATACTTTCCAACCAACACCAGAAGCTCTTAACAGTTCTGTAACAAAGCCACGTCTTGTTCTGCTGTAAACTGACCATCAGCGGGGAGTTCTTTACAGTTTTTTCTGGTATGTTGCTCATTTTGATGTCTAATCTTGCTGGTTGTACTGCGATTATAACTAGCAAACCAACAGGAGTGAATGCATTAATGGTATAAACCAAGGTAGCTAAACCAACACCAGCATAATTTCATAACAATCTGTTGACTGTACGACTTTAGCTGACACTCGAAGTAGCTGGGTAAAGCGTGGTCATTGAGTCAAATAGAATTATCCTGATAATCTTTGGCTGGAGTCACTTCTTTACCAGCTCAGTAGTAGGTGTAGTTTCTTTCTCTTTACAGACGTTCTTTCTAGTCTAGTGGATTTCCGAGTCACATGTTTAAACAGTGATTAAACATTTTACATTCATTTTTATTTATTTACCCACAGTGGCATGTACAGTACTTATTACAATTGAACCTGATTTTACATTTCTTCTCTGTGATCCAAGTGAAATCTGTCATCTTCTAGTTAGGCAGAATCCTTATTGTATTCACGTTGTTTGTGCCTTATATAGGCTAAAATACAATAAAGCTGTACGCCCTACCTAGTGCCCTTTTGTTGTATTTTCACATCATCTGATAAAGTTGTTTTTGTTTTGTTTTTAAACAGATGAGTCCTATTACATAATTCAAGAATAAAGCTGAGCTGTTGAGGGTTAATTCTGTTCATTCACTTTGAAAGTGACATGGACATGTGAAGGCCAATGTATGGTAACCCATACTTGGAATTTGTCCTCTGCATTTAACGTATCCAAGTTTGTGCACACACATTAGGAGTTGTGAGTAGTGAACACACACACACTACAAACCGTGAACACACCCGGAGCAGTGGGCAGCCATTTTTTCTGCGGCGCCCGGGGAGCAGTTGAGGGTTAAGGGCCTTTCTCAAGTGCCCAACAGTGGCAGCTTGGCGGTGCTGGGATTTGAACGCACAACCTTCCGATCAGTAGCCCAACTTCTTAACCACTGAGCTACCACTGCCCCAGGTTAATCGGTTGGTAGAGGTTAATCTTGGTTCCAGAACTTTTGTGGCTCATCTCTGTATTTCTTTGCGAATTCCAATCTGGCTCTCCGATTCTTACTGCTGATGAGTGATTTAACCTCTATATTTCTGCTCTCGAAGTCTTCTTTGAACGGTGGATTGTGATACCTTCACCCCTGCCCTGTGGAGGTTGTTGGTGATGTCACTGACTGTCGTTTGTGGATTTTACTTCACAACAGCTGTTGTTTTCCTTGGCCGACCCATTCGGTGCCTCAGTACACCAGTGGTTTCTTCCTTTTTCACGACATTCCAAATTGTTGAATTGGCTACGTCCAATATCTGTGCAATGCCCCTGACTGATTTTTCCTCTTTTCTCAGCTTCAGAATGGCATGCTTTTCTCCCATAGACAGCTCTCTGATCTTCATGATGGCTTATCCTTTTTAACAACAAATGCAGTCTTCACAGGGTAAAACCAAGAGTAGATGTTCAGAGCTATTTACTGTCAATCAATCTAACGGGACACACCTGGGTGACAAGAAACACCTGTCAGTCACACCTTCCAATATTTTTGCTCGCCTACAAATTGGGTGGTCTGATACAAAATGTGCTATGTTTTATGTTGTTTAACATGTCTACATATAAATACCAGGAGATAAAAGCTGAAATTCTAAACTCTCTTCTCATAAGAGATCATCTTTTGATCTCAAACCCAAATATCTTCAGTCTACAGCAAATTGGACTTGCTGTTCCAATAGCTTTGGAGGGATACTGTATTTATATGAGTAAACATGACAGTAAATTAAATATATTTATTTATTAAGTTATATTAATAGCTGAGTGTGCGGTGGACTCCATTTGTTATTTTGTACAGAAATGCTTATGCTGATCGAATATAGGGTCTGTGTAGTACTGCAGATTGTTTTTTTTTTTTTATTGCTTACTATTTTGTTTTATTCTATAAAATATCATGTTATTTAGATTAGGTTCCTTTGGTGCTGCATGTTATTGGAAGTTCTACACACCCCATGTGTCACAAAGCATTCAGTTCCACAGTGTGTACAGTGCCATTCCGCTGATGCAGCGCTTTAATAACCTACAAGTTTAATAACCTCCTAGGGCCGGGACAGGAAATACAATCCACGATAAAAAAGAAATTACAGTCTGGCTTTACAAATCAGTGTTTACACTGTTTTTCTTCTAGATTGCGTGCGAAAGAAGCATTAATTGGAGCTTGTGAAAAAAAAATCAGAATTGTTGTTATGTCCTTAGACAGTGTTTCTGAGCACGTTGATGTTCCCGCTGCTGAGGACTGTGGGATTTCGTGCGTTCTCCATGGCGACCGAAGCGTATTCCTCCGGTACTCACTCTGCAGCTTTCGTCACCTGCCCCAATGACACCGTGGCCAAAGAACTGGCCAGGTAAAACAACACCACAGTACACGCATACACTATTATCCATGCAGTATTTCAAATTTGGAGCTGCTTGGAGGTTTAAGATGAATACATAATTTCTGATATCGGTAAATAAATTAAAAAAAAAAAAAAAAACATTTTCACCTTGATATATTTAACTATATATTTGCAGTGAAGCATTATTGATTGTTTTTCATATGGCAGAGGGATAGTGGAGAAGAAACTTGCAGCCTGCGTGAACATAGTGCCGAAAATCACATCTGTGTGAGTAACCGTACCCGAAATTACAATCCGCTTTTGCAAATCAGAGCTTATTCACCTCACTGTTGCTCTTCTGTAATGAACAGAAAGACTTCTACAGCGACACACTTCTGCCCACTGGGTTTTCTGGGTTGCTTCTGTGTTTCTTTTTGACTCTTGTATTGTGTCTCAACAGATACGAATGGCAAGGAAAGATCGAAGAAGACAGTGAAGTGTTGCTGGTGAGTTTCGTTCGATCCCAAATCCATTTTAAGGTAAAAGAAACCCACAGCGTTGTCTAAATAAATGTACGTGTGCCAATATCTTTATTTTATTTTTTTTAGATGATTAAGACAAGGACTACAAAGATCTCTGCTCTCGCTGAATATGTTAGGTAAGCCCAATACATCAAATATGTAGTTTTGATAAGATGTATGTTATTATTTTGATATATTACAGTCCATTAGTGCAGTGGTTTTCATCCATTAATGCAGAGGTTTTGCATCCAGGGACCCCTTTGATTGTAAAATAAACTTCACAGACCCTCTGAACATAATCTAACAGAAACTATTCAGATATTAGGCTCACTATTATTTTAATATGTACAATATGTACAGTATGTACAGTGCCTCCTTCAATGAGACTGACAGACACAAAGGCCACACCTCTTTCACTAGGACTGACAGACACAGAGACCACACCTCTAAATTGTCATGGTAGAGAGAAAATAGGGAAGACACATTTACACTGACAAAAAGCACAAATACAAAGATATATCGATAATTTATTTGTTTTAATACATGAACAAACAACTAAACATCGAAATAAAATCCGAAAGCAGTCTGAAACTATGCTTTACAGTTCATGTGGAATAGTTTTCTTCAGGGACAGAAAAGGCATCACATGCGATGAATGACCAAGATAATCACACAGATGGTTCTCTCCTGCAGGTCTAATCATCCGTACGAAGTGGCCGAGGTCATTAGCTTGCCCATTGATCAGGGAAACCCTCCCTACCTGAAGTGGATTGGAGACATCGTGCCTGAATAAATTAGCAAAATCACAGAGAGGACTAAAACAAAATTCTCCACAAGAGCCTCGGAAATGCTGAATTCTTCTGTATGTTTGTTAAGGAGGCATCAATCTCATTAATTTTTTTTGATACGAAAATGTTAGCAGACCTATCGCATACTGCACTAATAATGTATAGCTTTAACTTGAAATAATTTCAGTTTCACTTTAAAAAAATGCTGTTTTAAAAAGCGTGAGGATGCCGTTTGCTGTTATTTTCTTTTTCTCAACAATTACAGCACGTCTTTTTTAATTAATTAAAGAACAACACATTGTACTTTTTATCCTTTTATAGTTACATGTAAGGTTGTGGAACAGCCATGAAACAAGTTAGTTCCTGTTATCGCTTATGTTATAGCAACTATAAGCAGTCGTTCCCTCTCCGTTCTTTCTTTTCTTTTCTCTCTTGAAGTTAATCAGACAAAAAAAAAAAAGAAATTTGTTACCATAAAACTGGAAAAGTCCTTTGTCCTGAAGACTTTCCCATGGAGGAAAACTTGACACTGATACCGGAGACTCCTTCCATGTTAAATAAACATCTCCTCACAGAAAGGTTCACCAGAGCACCGATTACACATTTTCTTTTTTAAATAGCAGCAGATTTAAAAACAACAACAAAAAAGATTATGTGGATTGTCGTACACACAAGTCCCTGTGAGTGAAGATTTACTATAGAAACGATAACATATTAAAACAAGTACATTGATCTCAGTGTTCCTGGGATAGGCTCCAGTTCCGCCATGACTCTGACCAGGATAAAACGCTGACAGAAAACTGCTAACAGTGTTAAATCTCTGAGGTAAATCTAAAAATAGATCCATTCCTAATTAAAATTTTTCAGTATAATTACATTTTGAATAATACAAGTTTTTGTTGGCCCACTAGGAACACGAGTAACATTTAATATTTGAATATTTTAGAGCCTCTGATGCAAATTGATAGCTCCAGGTTATTAAGCAGCAGGTGTTTTATATTTGTGTAAAGGGTGCAGTCTGCATAATTGTTTTACATCTTAGGAGCAGAGAAGTTTTAATTTCATATGCTGCCACTAGAGTGAGTCATTCACTCAAACTCTCTTTTCGAACATGCATAGAACAGCATGTATACACTTGTTGACTGAAACTAGCATGGGTGATGAGGCATAATGCACAGAATGTCTCAGCTCTAGTCTTTATGCATTATTCATATTTGCTCTTTTTAAAACAGGGTTTAAATAATATAAACAAACTGTACACTGATCAGCCATAACATTAATTAATTATTAACATTACTTAATTGATTATCTCGTTACAGTGGCACCTGTTAAGGTGTGGGATATATTAAGCAGCAAGTGAAAAGTCAGTTCTTGAAAATGATGTGTTGGGAGCAGGAGAAATGGGCAAGCGTAAGGATCTGAGCCGACTTTGACAAGGGCCAAACTGTGATGGCTAGATGACTGGGTCAGCACGTCTCCAAAATGGCAGGTCATGTGGGGTGTTCCCGATATGCAGTGGTTAGAACCTACCAAAAGTGGTCCAAGGAAGGCTCACTGATGCGAGTGGGGAGTGAAGGCCAGCCTTTCTGGTCCGATCCCACAGAAGAGCTACTGTAGCACAAATTGCTGAAAAAGTTAATGCTGACTATGATAGAAAGGTGCCAGTACACACAGTGCAATGCAGCTTGCTGCGTATGGGGCTGTGCTGCCGCAGATTGGTCAGAGTGTCCATGCTGGCCCCTGTCCACTGCCGAAAGCACCTACAATGGGCACATGAACATCAGAACTGGACCATGGGGCAAAGAAAGAAGGTGGCCTGGTCTGATTAATCTTTTTCTTTTACATAATGTGGACGGCCAGGTGTGTGTGTGTCGCTTTCCTGGGGAAGAGATGGCACCAGGATGCACTATGGGAAGAAGGCAAGCTGGCAGAGGCAGTGTGATGCTCTGGGCAATGTTCTGCTAGGAAACCTTGGGTCCTGGCTTTCATGTGGATGTTACTTTGACACATACCACCTACCTAAACATTGTTACAGACCAAGTACACACCTTCATGGCAACGGTATTCACTAATGGCAGTGGCCTCTTTCAGCAGGATAATGCGCCCTGCCACACTGCAAAAATTATTCAGGAATGGTTTGAGGAACATGACAAAGAGTTCAAGGTGTTATTTTGGCTATTTTTAAATTCCCCAAATCGCAATTTGATCGAGTATCTGTGGGATGTGCTGGACAAACAAGTCCGATCCATGGAGGCCCCACCTTGCAACTTACAGGACTTAAAGGATCTGCTGCTAATGTCTTGATGCCAGATACCACAGCACACCTTCAGAGGTCTTGTGGAGTCTATGCCTCGACGGGTCAGAGCTGTTTTGGTGGCACAATGGGGACGGACACAATATTAGGCAGCTGGTTTTAATGTTATGACTGATTGGTGTATGTGTGAAATTTGTTGCAAAAATATAATAGGAATGAATTGACATATTGGGATGTCATATCTATGCAATTCAAATGGTACACATCTGGGCCAAATGACAGCATGTCACCAATGTGCTTCAAGAGAGGGTCAAAAATAGTAAACTCACCCTCATGTAGTGTGGTACATATTTTAATATGTAGGGCATCTAATTTTACTTGCCTTCCGCCCACAAACTCTACTTAGACATGCAGTATGTGTGGTGAATTTTTAAAAAATATTTTCCTGCACGGAAATATGATTTTCTTTTGCAAGTATCTTAACCAGACAAAGTTTTAGCTTACAAATGAAAAGGGAGAAAATTGTATTTAAAGTATTCATTCTGCCTGTGGCACAGGAGCATCACTGACATTTTGACAGCCAGTATCTGATTACAAACTGAATTTAGGCTAATGTTCTACACTAATGTTTGCTATGATATGTAGCTTTTTTTGATCAAAGACATTCCCTGTGTGAGGAAATCACACTTAGCTAGGAAGGTTTTGGACATGTTATCCCTTTATAGTTACATGTTGTGGAAAGTCCATGAAACAGGTTCCTATTATCACTTAATATAATTATTGCAGCTATAAACGGTCATTCCTTCAGCATTCTCTCTTTTCCCCTCTCTCTTGAAGTTAAGCAGACAAAAAAAAAAAAAGCTTGTCCTGTTACCGAGAAAACAGATAACTCCTCTGTCCTGAAGCCTTTCCCATGGTGGAAAACTTGACACTGATACTGGAGACTCCTTCCATTTTTCTAAACTCCTTATAAATCTCCTTGGAAAGCTTCACCAGAGCAACGATTATACATTTTATTTGCTAAATAGCAGCACATTAAAAAAAAAATCTATTATTATTAGTCTTAGATTATGCAGATTGTAAATAAAAGTGTTTACATATTGTTTTGGTAAAATATAGCTTATTTATGGTTTCTTAAAGTTGAAATGGAGTTGTTATAGTCAGAAAAACACAGTCCTGGCCAAAACCTGATTTTCCATATTTTTTGGCCACATCGTATGTATATATTTCTTCACTTCTCCTGTAACATCATATTTAGAGAACCACTGATGGTTTACAGAAATAACTGATGAGCAGGAAATGGAAGAAAATGGAAGTCAAAGCATCTTAATATACACTATATTCAGAAATGATACATATAGTATACAAGTATTCAGGTTTTCATCTTGCAACGCAACTTCTTAGTTCTGTTTTATGAAGGCAGTTTTGCCCATTATGTGCATGTGCATTTGTATCTAGGACAAATGACTAGTTTTTGTGTACTTTGGTTTAAAAGTACACAAAACGCTGTGTAAAACCATGCACTGTGTTTTGCATCTTGCAATATGTAGGCCATCACTTTAAATTACCCATATTAAAAGGGGGATCCTGTTTTATTAGGCACGCAGAGGACCTTTATATATACAGTATATATGCGTTTCTCTAATGCTTTTTTCCAAAGTGACTTATAATTGAGGCAGAACACAGTTGAGGGACTTGCTTGCTCTGTGGCAGTTCTGGGATTTGAACTTGCATATCCCAGCTGGATACTAGCACAGAATTTTCACTTCTGAACTACCACTGCTGACACAATTAATTTTTCACATTAATAATTAAAAAGTAACACTCCTGGGCTCCGGAGTGGTGCAGTAGAAAAGTATTTGCTCTTTTATCCAAACATCGTGAGGTCAAAGCCTGACAATTCCACAGCCATCTGTGGCCAGAAGACAAGAAAGCAAAATTCGCCATGCTCTCTGGGTGGGAGGGATGCTATACTCTCTCTCCCCTGTCAATCACAGCAACACTTACCAACTGTGAGCATCTGTGAGTTCATGTATGTGGAAGAGGGCAGAGAGCGCTTTTCTCTGAGTATGTTAGACTGCACTATGACACAGCCTGAGCAGCAGTTTGAAAAGACATGGTTGCCTGGCTCTGCACATCTCAGAGGAGACATGTTGGAAACCTCCCTGGTAAGATCCCCTCTGTCTTCTTTAATTACTTCATAAGCACCATAAAAATGGGATGCATTCACATATATTACTTTCACACCTTTCATATTAATATCCACCACTAGTTACCAATATTTATTCACTCTTGAAGAACACTATTTATTCACTCTTTTGTACACTATTAAATACAAAGTAACCAATGGACTTGGAAATCCTGGAAAATAGACCAAACAAAAATAGCATCCATCCATCCATTTTCTGTACCGCTTATCCTACGCAGGGTCACGGGGAGCCTGGAGCCTATCCCAGGGAACTCGGGGCACAAGGTGGGTGACACCCTGGATGGTGCCAACCCATTGCAGGGCACATTCACACACCCATTCACACACTACAGACAAATTGGGAAATGCCAATCAGCCTACAACGCATGTCTTTGGACTGGGGGAGGAAACCGGAGTACCCAGAGGAAACCCCTGAAGCACGGGGAGAACATGCAAACTCCACACACAAAGGAGGGCGGCTGGATCTGAACCCCCAAGCCTGGAGGTGTGAGGCAAATGTGCTAACCACTAATTTCTCATACATATTTTAGCAGAGATGTCTACCCAATAAGACATGTCTATTAATTATATATCAGGAAACAAGCTTTTTATGAATTGATTATGAGGTGGGAAGAGCTTAAAACTGTCAGAAATAAACATCCAATAATCTGAAAACTTGTTTTTATTTGTAGTGTCTTGAAAGTTTGTGAGCCCTTTAGAATTTCTTTTATATTTCTGCATACATATGACCTAAAACATCATCAGATTTTCACACAAGTAATAAAACCCAATTAAGGAAATGAAACAAAAATATTATACTTGGTCATTTATCTATTGAGGAAAATGATCCAATATTACATATCTGTGAGTGGCAAATGTATGTGAACAGAATAATATACGACTTAAAACTTTTTTCTTGAGTATTGTTTTGTGGGTTACTTTAACTTTTACTTGAGTCATTTCTCAGAAAGGAGACTTTACTTTTACTCATGTATGAATATTTAGTAATTATACAATACTGAGCAGATCTCAGCAATGTTTTGCCACATCCACTATAGTGGATGTGGCAAAGCAGTCCTGACCAAGCGACTCTGGATTATTTTATATTCAGCTGCTTGCAGAATCAGCTCCATTGACTTTCCTTTAGCAGCCTCACTGAGCTCAGTGAGTTCTTCAATTCTAAACTGGACAATTTTTAGAAGATTTGAGAAAATGGTGGAACCATGGTACAGGTCATTGAGAGTGCTAAGGAATTATGATATTAACGGAATTGTAATCTAGGTTGTGTGAAAAATGAAAATCTGTCATTTGAAAACATGGTATCTGAGCTACATGGATGACCAATATATGGTATATTTAGGTTTTTGGCATTACCTTGCAACAAAATAGGTCCTAATTTTGCATTTAGCTGTTTTGCCCATCATATAAACACCATTCATGTACATTTTTGAGACATGTTAAAGCATGTCCCTAGATCTGGCTAAAAAAGAAATCCTTTTGCATACCACTGCCTTATGGAGCTTGCAATATTAGTAAGCTATCTGGTTCCTGTCACTTTAAATTTCTCAGTAATGAGTCAGTTGCTTTTTGCACACAAAAAGCAACACGCATTAAAACACTGTCTCAGACTCTCAAACATCAATTTTTTCTCTCACCTTTCCTGTCTAGGCATTGGCTAATATTTATAGGTCTTGAAATGCTATGCTGTTTAAAAGAGATGCTCTTTTTATGCCATTAAATGAAACACACACACACACACACACACACACACACACACACACAACACAGAAATGACGAAAAAGGAACAAAGTGTAAAACAAATCACTGTATAGGCTATTTTTTGCATTCTGCATTACATTTAATTGAAAGAACGAACAGATGAACAACAGATAAATAATGTTGCAATAATGTTTTAATTTGGGCCAAATGACAGCATGTCAGATTCGGTTGAGATAAACTAAATCCACACTCGCACCGTGTTATGCTTATTACAGTATGCAGGCCATCTGGTTTCCATCACTTGAAATGCGTAAATAATGATTCATTTGCTTTTTACACAAAAATATTTACACATTCCGAAAATGAGATGCATTAGGACTCTGATAAAATCTCAAACAACCATCAGTCTCTCACCTGACCTGTAGTTTAATATTTGCAGTACCACATGACAAGGCATTCGATTTCTTTCCTCATTGGTCAGCCTCAATTTCCTTGTGATCACCTGGACATGGACATGTTACACCAGAGAATTGGACATTGTCAGCAAATGAATCAAACAGACATGGGCGAGACGCAACTGACTACTCCCAGAGACTTGTTTCATTGATTTTCAAGAGACACTTTGGAAAAGATAGAAAAGCCTGGTATCTCTAATCCCTATAGTACAATTTCCAGAAAACAAATTAATCTTAGACTGTGAGCATGTCATTGGAGAATTGCCATTATTTAAGTTAGAGTTGGAGAGTGGTTTTAATCAACGTCCAACAAAGTTTAAGGCTGAATAATTGAATCATTTTGATTCATTAACCCTAGTGGTTGAGTTTTTCCATTTCTTCTTTGTTCGGTTTGGTTTTATTGCTTTTTAACCCCCCCACCTTCCCTATCTTTTGACAGCTACTAACTGGGGTGAAGTGCTTCCTCTGAGACATATTAAGCCAGCCAACCAAATCTTTTCGAATTGCTGCTCATGCTGTGTCACAGGGCAGCATAACACACTCAGAGGCAAGTGTTATCTGTTCTCTTCAACATACATGAGCTCACAGATGATGAGAGTATTCAATCCCTCCAATCCAGAGAGCACAGCCAATTTTGCTGCCTTGGTCCCTGGCCACGGATGGCTGTGCCTTCTTTGGAAGATCGCATTTTCGAATCCTGATGATGCCACAGCCAATTCTTTTTGTTGTTGCACCACTGGAGAGCCTATTTCTTTTTATTCTTAATGATTTTATTTGCACATTTACAACACAAACACCAAATTATTGTTACAAACACCTTTTCTTTTTTTATTAACAATCCAAACATTTTCTGCAACAGGAACTAGACAAATCATTGTGAAATGATCCCAACATACACTGACTTTTTCCTTAAAGCCATCCCTTCACAGTTTTGAGGCCACTTTTTAAAGGTGTATTGAAGGTATATTGGTGGCTCATGGTGGTCCAACACAAAGTCAAGTTTTTTTCATATATATATATATATATATATATATATATATATATATATATATATATATATATATATATATATATATATATATATATATATATATTTACCTTTATTGTTCAATTCAAAACTTTTTTTAAAACCCTGTTTAATTTTGTCACCTTTTAAAAAAATACTGAACTGAAAGTATTTGAACAAAGGACATAAAATATTACGCAGCACAAACAAGCACACAATGAGCATCAAAAAAGCAGAGCAGAGACTGCAAGACAACTCATTCTGCCCATGGCACAGCTTGCAAACACTGCTTCATTACAAATCAGTGCTTCATTTACTCACCAGCATCAGTTTGTAAAACAAAACAAAACAACAACAACAACAAAAAAAAACCCTAACTTAGGTTAGGTAGTTTTAATGTTGAAATATGAACATATAACACCTATAACATTCATTACAATATGCCCTTCACACAATAATATAATAATATACAAATATACTATACAGTAATACAAGTGAAACATAAAACATTGACCTTGCCTCCAAGTCTCTTTGAATGACAATATCTCATATAAATGCATACACAATTGTCATTCTATACACCGTTTAGAGCATAAAAGAGCCAGATGTATAAACATACACATAATACAGTACATACACTGCTCTGGTATAACAGGTTAAAACTTGCTTAACTCAAGCTTTCAAAGGGAACACAGTCTGCTCAAACACCATAAGACTGCTTTGAGAAGAACTGGCCCAAACAGGGGCTAGCAAAACTTCTGGTTCTGGTTCTATTGGTTCATGTTTTGATGCACATTGTGAAAGAAGTACCTGAGTTGACTTCTTTCTTTTGTCAGATTGTTTCAACAGATTGTCAGTTTCCAGTTTGGTTAACCAATGAAAAAACACAGTAAAATCTTCTTGTGCCAATGTTTCTGGTACTTGGGAAGAAAGGCCCTGCTCTAACTGTTTCACTTTTTTTTTTGTATATTACAGTTTGTGAAACAAACGATTTGTAAAATTCCAAGAGATGTTTAAAGACATAAGACACTTGCTGACAATGTGATAATGTGAAACTCCACATTTTGGCATCATCCTATTTTGGCATTGCGCTTCTGCTGGATATTAAGAGAGGTTGCACAGTTTTACAAATAACTGATTTCCAGAACAGTGTCTCCCAATTCCTCTGCCACTGGTCTGATGGCTCCCCTCTGAGATCCATTGAAACTAACAGCATGTCCAAAGGTTGGACTAATATAGTCCCCATTTTCCACAGTTCTGTTTCCATTACTTGGGCCTGCTTCCTTGGCATCAACCATGCATGAGACTACGGTCCTAGTGCCCTCGCTTTGCCTAGTTCTGCAGCAATTCTTTACAGATCTACAGATTTCGGTCATCTGGGTGCCATTCTCCATGTAACCCATATCTGCTTCCTGAACTTCCTCCTCTTCTTCCTCACAGTTTTGCTGTATTTGTTTGCAGGATTCTTTCAGGCAGTCAGTCAGCTCAAGGTCCTTTTTCATTTCCTCTAGGGGCAGAGTGTGGTTTCCGACAGTACCCTGTTGTAGGTCTTGGTTTTCCACTCGTCTGGTCGAACGACACAGAGCTTTCCGGAAGCCTCGCTTGAAGTTGTCAGAGAGGAATCCATACAGTATGGGGTTGGCACAACTGTTGGCATATGAAAGGACCACCACAAAGTAATACAGGCCCCGGAACTCTCCCGGAAGCAGCACTAGCAGGTTGACGATGTTTAATATGTAGAACGGTAGCCAACAGAACACAAACACAGCTACCACAATCACCACCATTCGTGTGATCTTCCGCTCAGATTTACGCCGCCGGATGGACGTGGCTCGGACTCTGCGTCCGGAGCTGCGGACCTTGATTACGATGAGCAGGTAGCACATGCAGATGACTAGCAGAGGGCCAAAGAATCCTACAGTTGCTGTGTAAACAATAAACGCAGCTTTCCAGACTTCTGCAGGTTCAGGCCATACTATGCTACAGTTCCCGTCATCCTGTAACACATCAGCGAAAACCACAACAGGAAGAACGACTACAAAGGAAACTGCCCATACTGTGGCATTGACTGCCTTGGCCACTCGAGGTTGGCGCCACCTGGAAGACCGGAGAGGATGCACCACTGCCAAGTAGCGGTCGATACTCATTACGGTCAGGCAGAAGATGCTGGTGAACTGGTTGATGGCATCCACGGTCATAACCAGACGGCACATCAGTGACCCAAATGGCCAGGACAAAAGAGCATTCTGGACAGCCAGAAAAGGAAGGCCAAGCATGAAAAGCTCGTCAGCTATGGCCAGGTTCAGGATGTAGATGTTTGTGACAGACTGGGTCTGAGAGTAGCGCAAGACGATGTGGATGACCAGGGTGTTGCCTCCTAAACCAACCACGCAGACTATTATATAGATAAGGGGAATGAGGATTCCAGCAACGCTTGGCATGTAGCTCTCCGTCCAGTTCTGCAGAGACCCATTGAGGAGGAATGTATCATTTGGGAGTGGAGGGGAGACAGTAAAGCCCAAATTGCCTGAGAGAACGGAATTGTTGCCCCATGGTTTTGTGAATCCAGATACTGGGATCCGATTTGGCGTCTCCATCTTACCAGGTCTTTAGAAACTCTGCATGTTACCTGTAAATATGAAAAAAAAAAAAAATTGTAGCATTTTGTATGATCAGGATAAATAACATTGCTCATTTGCTGTAATGGTGAGAAGAGCTGAAAAACAGTAGGAGATTCATGATGTGGGAAATGTTTTGTGACCGACTTCTACCCGGCACACGGATTGTGTACTTAAACCATGTCCATTCATTACTGAGACAAGCAGAAAGCATGTAGAGGCCGTGGTGAACGATAGCAAATCATGTGTGAGAATATTACAGAGAGCCTGGCCTCTGACAGTGCAGGAAATGAGCGAGAAGGATAAATAATGGTGTGTGATGAGCCTCGATGGGTCCACAACAGCTGCATTTGTGTTGTTAGCTACCTCTTATGACGCTAGCACCCACGCTTTGCACCTTTTCCCCACCATCATGCTAATGCTGGCTAATTGGCTTTTTATTAGAGAAACATAGAGCAAGAGGCCAACAGGGCCATTGTGTGGCATAATGCACAGGCGGCTCTATTAGTAGTAGGGAAGGAAAACACACACACACACTGTGTAGTCCTGACTATATGTAAAATAACTGCCTGTTTAGCAAGCTTTGTAGAGAGTGCCTCCTATATAGGAAGCTGCCAACTATAGTATCAGGAGAATGTTTCTGTAACATATTTTGCACATATCTTATTAACCCTTTCATACATAATGTCCACACTCATGGGCAGTCAATTTAGGAAAATATGAGATGTAAATCACTTTCAAATCACTTTAGAACATTACTGTAAATTAAACTAAACCTCTGTAGCTCTCTAGTCAATTTGTCATTCTCAATATTTCCATATAAAAAATATAAAAGATATTTTTGTGCCAGACTAAAACTATTTTTGTTGTTGTTAGGTTTTTTTTTTCTTTCTATACTAGTGCTTTATGTTTACCTCTTTGCGTCATGCAACAGTTCTAAACTGTGTAAAATTTGTAGAAAAAAATGATATTTTCTAAACATTTTTGTCTTCAGCATTAGAGATTTTAGACCTTAATGTTGACAGTTATGGACATTGAAAAATTTATTATAATTTTTTATATTATTATTTCAAGCATACGGCTTTAGCCTTATTTACCCACAGGAATTGGCATGTTCTCCCTGTTCTTTGGGGGTTTCCTCCGGGTACCTCGGTTTCCTCCCCCAGTCCAAAGGCATGTGTTGTATTCTGATTGGCATTTCCAAATTGTCCGTAGTGTGTGAATGGATGTGTGAATGTGTGTGCGATTGTGCCCTGTGATGGCTTGGCACCCCATCTGAAATTTTATTTATATGGAAAAAAATAACATACCAGAAGTTTCCATTTTATTAGGAAAGCTATACTAAATGCACCTAATAAACAGACAATTCAATAGACTGTATAAATTAAAGAACAGCACCTCAAATTTTTTATCCATTTATAGTTACATTTAATAACCAGTGAAAAAGTAGGCTTATGCCCAATCAGTTTACGAGTTTTTCAAGTGGAAGATGTAATACTTCAGAATTTTTGCATATTATAATTACAGAAAAAAACAACTCCCTTTTACGTTTATCCTATTTTCCAGTTTCCTTCAAATGGAGGGACTGGAATAACAGCCTACAGGTATTATGTACTATTCTTTACACAGTAACCACTGGCTGGTTTTGGGTGTCTTGCCATTTTATGCTGATGTGGCCTCTGAAGCTCAGTAAAATGCAAATGAAGCAGGTTAACAATGTGATTATTATTATTATTATTATTATTATGTAGCTTCCCCGGGGGCAGGGACCTCGGCTGGCAGGTGAGCATTCAGACTCAGAAAGCAATAAAGCTGAGAAAGCTGTTACAATGAAATTCTGTCAAAAGTGGTACTGTTCAGCTCCTGAATGTGAAAGAAAGACAAATTGAATATGTAGCCCATCATGTTCGGGGGGAATGTAGTCATTTCTGTTAGAACGACTCTCTGCCTCGACTTTGTCGCTTGATGGGAAATGCAGAAGTATAAAAGACATGAACAGCTGCTGACGTGAAGATATGAAGAGAAGATAAATAAATGTATTTGATACCAGGATGACAGCACAAAATCACACACACACACACACACACACACACACACACACACACACACACACACACACACACACCTTCCAATGACATAATTATTAATGAAGCTAATTAATGCTATGCCTATACCTAAATCTAACCCTAAAAATCTACCCTCAGTAACCAAAAGGAAACCTTCTGGCGCGTAGTTTTTTTTTTTTTTTTTTTTTTTAAACACAAACCAAACCAAAAAAAGGATAATTCTATCCTTGTTGCGACATTTGGTCCCCACCAAGATATAAAAACATGCCCACACACAAACACTTACTAAAAAGGAATTTAGTGGCTTGTTTAACATTTAGCCAACCACAAAGGTACATTTTCTATCTTGACATCTGGTTTCTCAAAAAATAGCACAACAAAACACACACACACACACACACACACACACACACACACACACATACACACACTCACCATGATTGAAGTACGCTCTCAAACACCTCTTTGACTGCATAATATGAGTTAATGGTCTCATATAGCTTTTTATTCCAGGTTTGAAAGCGACAGCACTTCACGCAAAGGACCAAAGCTGCCACTGCAGTGCGCTGCATCTGAATGAACCTGTTCATACTGTAGGATTCTGCAATATGTCTGTATTGCACTTGACTTTAATTGGACAGTTTTATTGGTTCTTTGAGAGGTATTGCATTTCATTCATGCACAGAGCCTTCTGCACTCAAAGAATAGTTCAGTTCACAGACGAACCAGAGTTTGGGAGGATATGGAAGGAATTAAAAATAAATAAATAAATCCACTCAAATAATAGCGTGCAGAAGCACAGCATAATAAAAGGTCACAGTTATAATCCAAGCACTGAATAAAAGGTCTGAATACTTATGTAAATTGGATATTGGAGTGGTTAAAATTCATATAATCAGATGAACAGTTGGGCGAAAAAATCAAAATTACACAAATTTCCACTCACACCAAATTTAAGTGATTAGCTGCAGATGGACGAGGAAAACTTGGTGTCCGATGTTCGCTATTTTGCAGCTACAAAATTATTAATGTTGCTAGCAAGCACTGGAAATCAATCTTTTTTAGAACATTATCTGAACTTATCTTGAAAGTGGAGACAGGCTTAATAATTCTGTTAATATTATATAATATATTGTATAATATATCTCATAATTAAGCAGTATCGCACTTGCAATCGTGCCGCTCACGACCATTCTGATGTTCAGTAAAACAGCATAATTGTGCCATATTGCTTTTATACAACAGTTCCATAAACAAGAAATTAACGTCGAGTATGTGACATTTTGGACACAATATGCCCAAATGTTCTGTTTATTTTCGCTCCGCTAGCGCAAATAAATCCTAAAGAAACCACATTCACTTTATAGGATGTCAGCTAGCTAGCTAACATTGATTTGTACATTCCTGTTAAAGGTGCTTCTGATGAACTTCATCCTTTTCATCTCCACCTGATGAGCTTTCATATTTGAAGTCAAAAGTTATATTCCTGAAAATTATTGCTTGCCATGTCCGCTGATGATGTCGCATTACCGTAGTACCTGTTTTGAACTAGGAAGTGGAATTGTATGTAGCGAACACTAATGAGCGGACTGATAGGCACAGTGAAACATCCAAGTGCAGCTACACTAAATATAAGCACTCTTGGAACGCCTCTCGACCAATCAAATTAGTGAAATGTTTTATGTTTAAAAAAAAATTACTTATTAGATATTAGATGTTTATTTAGGGGAGCATGATGGCTTAGTGTTTAGCACGTTACCTTGCACCTCTGGGGTTGGGGGCTTGTGACACCCTGCGGAGCTATGCGTATGTGGAGCTGGCATGTTCTCCCTGTGCTTCGGGGGTTTCCTCCAGGTACTCTGGTTTCCTCCCCCAGTCCAAAGACATGCATTGTAGGCTGATTGGCATTTGAATGTGTGTGTGATTGTGCCCTGCGATGGGTTGGAACCCCATCCAGGGTGTCCCCTGAGTTCCCTTGAATAGGCTCCAGGCTCCCTGTGTAGGATAAGCGGTACATTATTTCTTTAATCTCTTCTTTTTCTTTCATTTCTTCATAATTTCTTAATTTCTTTAATCGCAGGTCTATTGTTAGAACGTCTTCATCATACTGTGTAATCTGACATGGAGAACACATTATCGCACTGTCTGTTATAGAATTCAGCCAAGGTTATATTGGGATCATCTCATACAACTTGACAACTAATAATACAACACTGCTCTAATTCTAAGTCTAACACCATCTTAAATCTGACAAGAGATGGAATTAAACAGAATCTTTCTGTCCACCCTGACAATCACTTTTTTAAGCCGTATTGAGTTTCTCATTTCCTTATTCTCCAGTTCTCCTCTTTCCTAGTTTGAACTCCTCTAGATTATTAGCGTCCCTGGGGTTTTCTCAATACTCTACTTGATGTATACTTGACTCTTGTGTCCTGTGTCCTTCAGAAAATAATCGAAGTCTGCCATCATCAAGGACATATCAAATGTCTGGAAGTGTTCAGGAATTGAGGAGAGAAGTGAGCTTACTCAGGTGCTTCCTGCATCAAAGTTATTTTGTATAAATAATTTAGTACAAAGTTACTTTTTGAAAGTATACTTTGATACAATCTTTTTTTTTTTTTTTTTTTTTTTTTTTTTACATTACAATTTTCTTTAAAAAAAAAAATCCGTAAAACTAAAATATGCAAATGTCACAAAAGTACACTTTTTAAGCAAGTCAGATTTTTTCTTTTGTTTTATTCTTTCAACACACAAAATGATCAATGGACTTTCATATGCGAGTTTATTATAAACATTATTTTATGAAATTATTGAAAACACGTTTGACAAATACATTCAACACAGTTTTGTGGATAAATTGTCATGTAAAATCAAGACTACTCAAAATCTTTAGATGCTATGAACCAGTGTGTGACATTATGTAGCTGTATCTCCTTTAAAGGCATATGGTGAGTGGCAAGTCATTTTGAGGAAAAAAAAAAAATCATTTTTTGAGAAAACTGCTGATGAACCAATCCAGCATTTCAAGACATATTTCAGCACAGATCATTATGTCACATAAGGAAATTGACTTCGATACTTTGCAGTGATATATAATCCAATATGGAGAGATGTAAAAAAAATGTCTGTTGTATCTGACTTGTATCTGAAAAGTGAAAAATACAAAAAACGTCAGGAATAAAACACAATAATAGAAAATAACCAGCGATGGAGTGGTGTGACGTGACGTGAGGCAGAGTTACTATTAAGCGGTCCCTACGGAATTATGCGATATTGTGATGGCAGAAATTAATGCAAAATCAAGCAAACTCCGCAATATTCAGAGGAGCTTGCAATTTTTAAAAAATTTCCGCAGATTTTCCGCAGCTTTAGGCTAAGACGTGTCATGTGACGTCATCACAATGCGTGCGTTCAGTCAAAGTCCTCTTCGATTCATGTGCGTCGAACATGATTACAGCTAAAAGGGCTCATTTACCAACAAACATCACTGCGACAGACCGTGCAAAACAATTTAGTGCAATTGTGATTTCACCAATTCAAGTATTTTTCGACAAAAAAAAGCACAAAAAAATAGTATCAAACAATATAGCTTTGAAAATTTTTACTGTCTGGCCATAAACATGATGTACACACACACACACACACACACACACACACACACACACACACACACACACACACACACACACACACACACACACACACAAACACACACACAGAGTAATGCCTCATGACAGGCGATGCAGCTGTGCGGATACAGCTGTAAGTCATCAATAAGTGTCGTCACTTCTTTCATTTAAAGAGATGCTTCATAAAATAAGGACGTCTCTGTCATTATCCTTTCCAGATTGAGGACCCACACAAGGAGGGGATGTGAAGAAAAGAAAATTGTGCTCAACTCCTACTTCTGTTACTATTTGTCTTTCTTATTTGTTAATTGTACCATGATTCACCTTTCTAGTGCAGACAATAATCTTACCTACTGTCGTGATTGTAAGCTGTTGCACCTAAACATGTTTTGTGCTCATATACAAACTCCTGTTTACAATATGTTTATAACCATCTAACGTTTTACACATGTTCTCCACAGTTTGTTCGGTTCACCTTTTCTCCATTACAGTGTCTATTTTTTCAGTCACTAGATTTCTTCCATATTCTCTCGCCTCTGTCAACTCAGCCTTGCTCATTAGGGATCTAGATTTGAACCTGGATTTCTATAAAGCTGCTTTGTGACAATGTCTGCCTTGCGGGTTCAACCGATCTGCTATTGACTGAGAATATCTTTCCAAATAATGAGACCCTGCACCACTGATTGGCTCCCATTCATTACAGCAGCAGGGATGACCAGCAGGAATGTTTTGAATGCAAGTCGAATTACTTTCGCTCAGGAAGATGAATGCCAATGACGTCCCTTAAAACTAATAATAGCAAGTAATAATATTATTGGATTCAATTAATATATATATACACACCAATGGTAAATATAACCAGGATGACACATGCACTAAAAAGGCACCTAACAAAGGCAGCTAATAAAATGAAAGAATGGGGGCCGGCTTCATTTTTATTATGCCACTGATGAGGCCTTGTGATATCATCCATTGCTTAACCCAAGTTTCATTGTCGAACTACTGTTAGATATTAAATTTTAGTATCTAAAATATCACAATTAATATCAGACCTAGCTGTCACTCTGAAAGAAGATTATAATGTTGAGTGAAAATGAATGAACATATATGAACGTATACACGCTATATTCTTTATATAGCTATGGGATAAATTGGCAAATGTGATCACCAAGCCCAAGAGGGATCTTGGTGTTTTATCCAATGTTAGACAATAACGTGTGCTGTGAAGCACATCCACAAAACAACAAGAAGCGAAAAAATGGTGTGCAAAAAAAAACTCCATTTATGATCTGATGCCTTATTGGAAACAGAGACGAAATGGTTTCTCACCAACTGTTAAACAGATACGCCAACCCCAACCCCAAACACATACGTTATCCCACAAAACACCTCCCCCCCTTCCGTTCTCGTTCTTATAAAGACCTCCTATCATTTGTTCCACCCCATTCATCTATGGCTTCCTTACTAGGAATTGATAGCCCTTGCCCTGTCCTCTCACCTGCAGCCGTAATGAAAAGTGTCCCGAGATACAAGCCTAATCTCCTGCAGACACAAAGAGGAAGTACCCAATCTTGCCCTTTGTTCCTGTTTCCTTTTGGCCTTTTCAGGCCTTCACTGGAGCTGGCATGTCGCCATGGCGATGAAGGGTTAGGAGGAGGTGACACCTCTCTTTCAATCCTAAACTGCTTGGGGGTATATGTGTGTGTTTGGTGGATGGATATGTGAGAATGAAGGTTGGGTGACTTTGATGACTACACTACATTTTGGACACACACATACACAAAATCTGTGAAAGGTAGTTTCAGTGACTTGCCCCAAACCCCAGGCCACCCTTAAACTTTTCCACATTTTGTTGTCCTACAATTTATACATTAGAGCCAATAATATTGAAGTGATGGGAAATATCAATATGGTTTGCAGAATTATTAACAAATAAATAAATGTAAAAGTTATAATTGTATAAGTATTCACCCCCCGTTGCCACAAACTGCCTAAATTAGAGGGGCAGCGATGGCTCAACGGTTACGGCTCTATGTTATTGGTCAGAAGGTTGGAGGTTCAAGCACCAGCACTGCCAAGCTGCCACTGTTGTGCCCTTGAGTAAGGCCCTTAACACTCTCTGCTCCAGGGACACTGTATCATGGCTGACCCTGCACTAGACATTCAGCATGTGAAGTTTCTTTGGAGACTGCTGCGGAAACCAGTTATGACATCACATGCCAACGTTAAAATATACCATCTGTTCCTGTGTGCAACGACATCACAATTCAGGCAACTTCTCTTTTGGTGCTGATTTTATATTCTTTTAAAGTTGTGTTGAATAAAAAAAAAAGCATAAACGAGATGGTACAACACCGCTATAATCGTTGCTTGATTTTCTGAAGTGGTCACGCCATGACATGCCGATCTTCTATCGGTCACACGTCTTCACGTGATACGAATTCGGTCAGAGTTCACTAAAGTTGAACTTTGGAACGCAGCGAAATGTGAAACTTCTTTGCATGAAGCTTGCGTTTCCGGTTTCCAGCATTCGCATGCGTATGAATGGAAGTCAATTTTTCGCATGCTGAAAGTCTAGTGTGACCGCCCCTTAACAACAGCTTCCTCAAGATGGGATATGTGAAAAAAGTATTAGAAACAGATAGTCCGCCTACATGCAATTAAAGTCACATGATTTCAATATAAATGGCAAACTTTTGTTGGGCAGCCATATAGTTGTACAATATTCTTTCCAAATTTTAATTATGGATTTTTCACAGGATATTTAAAGTTTTGCATAACCAAACCATGACTGCTTCTTTGTCCGAATTTTGTTCAAGTTTTGAGATCTCCTTGGTCTTCATGATGCCATTTGTTTACTTATGTTCTCTAACAGACTTTTAAGCCTTACAGAAATAGGTATATCTATATTGGGATCATGTGACACTTTAATTGCACACCGTTGGACTCACCAATCATGTGACTTATAAAGGCGACCATTTGCACCAGAACTAATTTAGGTGTTTCACAGCAATGGGGGTGAAATCACAACACGTGCACTCTGATGGTGAAACGCAATGACACTATCTGTATCTGTTTAGTGCTCCAAGTATATCTATCTATATTGAGATTTTAACCTGAAGTGGGCATGACATAGTAAAATATGAACCCTACTACTAGTGTTGTAGGTCTTGAGATTTTCTGTATTGACTTGTACTCGGTCTCAGACTTATTGCCATTTGTATTTGTCTTGTCTGGACTTGACCTCAACTGCCTTAAGACTCTGCCTTGACTCGACCTCAGCTAGTCCTGGTCTTGGACTTGTCTTAGACTTCACAATGGCGGTCTGGAAATTTCCTGATTGGTCTCAACTAGAGATGTGCATAGGGCTGTGTTTAATTCCACTCCAAATTAACAAATTTAGTTCACTCTATTTCACAAAATATCAACATCTACCAAACTACCTTAACCCTGACCAGGCAGTTACTAAGGATGAATGAACACTATAAATGCATCATGCAGCGCTGCATGTTTGTGGTAATGAATGTAGTCTTTGTTTGTCCAGCAGGCTTCATATCTGACTGATTCACCCACATGAACCTAAAAAACTCCTGCTCTCATAACTTGATTGTTGTGTCATTGGTCCCTTGTTGCTCACCTCTGGTCTGAGCACATAATAGTGCACCTCATATTTCTATCTGTATTTGTATCCATTTAGAACACATTATCTATTAAATAATCCAAATTTATCCAAATAATGTATTCATATTCTGTTACATCCCTAGTGCAAACACACTATATGCACTCTGTGAAAGGTATTTATAAGAAAACCTGCCATTAGGACATTGCTTGAGCTCTATTTGTGGTGCCTTAATCTGTTTTACATAACTGTGTTAACTTATTATGTGTACCAACAACTTAGAAGTTCTTTAGATTCATCACTCAATTACAAACAGACTTTCGTCCACAGCACAGTGCCAGATTGGGAAAATCTTTCCCTGAAGTTGTATAGGGAAGCTGCATTAAAAACACCTGGTAGATTGCTCTGAATGCTCTGTGTGATTGCATGGTTCAGCTCCGAGCTCTTTGGTGCCTATTGTGGCACTCCACTGTAATTACGTACAACAACAAACCTGCCTTGCAATCCTCATCTGCAAAAATGCTCTCCAAGGGGCCAGGATGTTCCCATAAAGCCAACCCATGGACATTGTCTCATAGGAAAAGAACTGGCACAGCAGACAGTACATTCTGTCTCATTTAATGTGAAATTAGCTCCTAAGAGGTCGCCGTAATGTTAATGGACAGCAAGTTCAGAGTAAATGACTGAAGCGCTGTTCAGATCGTAATGGGGCGGCTGCCTAATGCAGACGATTAGCATGAAAGAACAGACCGAGTGTCATCAACCAGTTTGCCCCCGAGCGCCTTAGCGGGGCTGAGGAGTTCAGTGCAGCTGGGGTTCGGGTTCGAGCCTCAGCTGCGGATGTGATGATCCGATTAGTAGCGTTCTCCATAGTTTGAATGTAAATGCTCGTGAGTGTAAAGCAATCTTACAGTATGGGTGATGTGAAGAAGAACATGGATGCTGTTTGAGTGAATGTGGGAGACCGTGATTCCTCAAAGATGCAGCATGATTGATGTTTCCCAGTGCTGTGAAAAAATTCGATAGTGGAATGTGTGAACTTTGCTTTCGGAGTGTGTTCACACTTAGCTTGTCTTTTACTATTTTTGGGAAGTCTGGTCTTATTCACTCAGTTTTTTTTTTTTTTTTTTTTTTTTTTTTTTTTCATCTGTGAAAGCTAAAAAAAGGCAAAAAAGAAAAAACCTTGGAAGTTTATTTTCGGAAACCTTGCGTCCTTTGTCTTCAGGACCTGCATGTATGAATACTACACACATGGACACGGTTTGAATTTTCTTTGTATGTGAATTACCGAGTAGCTGGACTGGACATTTGGCAATCAGTTGATTTGATGATCCTGGACCCTTCAAAGCTATTGTCGGACTTGTTACCAAGACGAGAAATCCGGAACTTGATCAGCAGTAGGCTTATTCAATGTAAACAAGATTAGACTGTGCGTTTCAAATTTTAAATTTTTATATAAATACAGAAAATCATGTGCTGGGTTTAATACAAAATATACTGCTTTATTACTAATTTGAGATCGGGTCATTTCTAGTGCGAGCCTTTGATTTAATTAAAAAAAAAAAAAAAGTGCTGTAGTCTGAAGCAAACATGCCCACATTTTGAATAAGCAGCTTAAAGCTAGTTGACAGACATAAAATCTATTGACAGACATTTTTAATTAAAGTCTTAGCATGGGAATGGGAGATACGTACCGTATACCCTTGCCATCCACAACATAATTGTAGGATGACTGGATTTCTTGGTTTATTTTCAAACTGGAGACTGTACTATGCCTACTTAAAAGCAAACAGTTTCTTTAGACGAGCAAACACATGGCTCAAATTTCATTCATTTGAAATAGCAAATTGAGCTATGATTAAGTGAGTAATGACTTCACAGTTGTACAAGTTTACAGTAGTGTGTCTTGTCTTATAGGTAACACTCAGGATAATGTGTATAAGTGGCATCTTTGCTTGATAGCTAACATGAGCTAGCTAGCTACCTACCATATACTGTATAGTCTCTAGATTTTGTTTGGGTAGAAATAACCACCAGGCCAACACAATTTACAACTTTTTGACACTTTTGTAGCTACACGCCTTTCCTATTAATTTCGCCGTAGGTACTAATAACCTCATTGTACTTAATAAATAATATGCTTTAATATTAATAATTGAAGAATACACTGAGGGTTTTTAAGCAGTTCAGTTAATTATATGATATTCGGGTGGTAATAAAGCATCAATTACTTGATTCACATTTACTACCTACAACTTTGTGTTGTGATGGACTGGTGTCCCATTCCAAGCTAAAACCTGCTGACATATCGACATTTCACAGCTCAACATCAAACCTGCGCAAACATACACGTAAGCCAAGAGCGAGCTGAGTGAGCTAGACAAACTAAACTTAAAATGTCACTTTTGTAATATTTGGTAGCCATGACCTGTTCTGTTCTGTTAAATATATCTAAGGGCTTCTACAATTTATAGGTAACATTAAGGATAATGTGTAAAGTATATTCTTGCTAGTTAGCTAATTACACAGCTAGAAACATGTATGAATTAACATGAGATAGCTAGCTTGCTAGCTAATTAACAAACCTAGCCAGCTACTGAAACCCCACAAGCATTTGGCATTAAGCATTACGTTAGTTAGCCAGCTAATGTTATATTTCTCGATAATGGAGGAGGTGTTCACATAGCTAACATAACTGTTCAAAAATCCCTCAGATGTAAAACAATTTCAGATTAGTTGTCTCAATTTTAGATATAAAAAAATAAGTAATTACTCAATTAGTTTTCACCAGACACCGGCCTCTAACTTTTCCTCTAAATTTGTTCTGATTTCACTGAGCTGTATTTAGTTAGTCATGGGGTAAAGTAGCCTACTTATACTGAAGTGGAGCAACATAAATAGTGTAAGTGGATGAAATGGGTTTTAAGAAATGGAAGAGCCTTCACTTGAAGTCAGGAAAATACTGTTTTTACTATTTTGTGTACATTTAGGGCCATAAAACTTGCAAAAAAGATAAGAAACAAGCAGAACAAAGCCAAAAATAATTGGCTTAATGGAATTAGGAATGGAAATGTACCTCATATGTGTTATTACTGCTAGGTTGCAGGACTATTAGCCAGCGTCAGCTTCACAGAGATTATTTAATAGAATCTCTGCATGTGCCTTTTTGTAGATTTAGCATTTGAAATGGCACACACACAATAGTGAGTTGCTGATAACGATGGTAAAATAAAGAAACGTAGAAAAGAGCCTCATGCGCCACTCTGCTGTGGCTCTGTCTTGCCTGTCTTATATAAACCACCAACTAGGACATTTTGAGGCCAAATTAATATGGGATTTTGTTTACAAATGGAGAAAATGTTGCAACATAAACGCAGTCTGAACCAAATGAATAAATAAATAGGAATGTACCAAAATGCAACAGTGCTTCTGCAAGAAAATATTACCACCCTGAAGTTCATTATTTTCCTATAACACACAGCATCCTGAAGTGTTTTTTTCTCCATGTTTACCATAGCAATTTGCCAACATTTACGTCTAAAGAACAACATTTCACTTTATCCATTTATAGTTACATTTAATGTTGGAATGTCTGCAAAGCAAGTTAGTTCCTGTCATTCACCCATCCTGTCTTAAAAAAACAGCTCGAAAGTCCTCAAGACTTTCCCATGTTGGAAAATGTAAGGTTACGTCTGACACTGGAGACTCCTTCCAAAAATGTTACATAAACAATAGAAACAATAGAAACAATTATGCACTTAAAAATAAATGAATGTTCATGTGGAGCGTCTGCCATACAGCAGTCCCTCCAGGATTTTTCCAGGATCGCCATTTTGCGATCGCAGAAATTAACGCAAAATCAAAGAAACTCCGTAACATTCGGAGGAGCTCGCAATTTTTTGAAATTACCACAGATTTTCCACAGATTTGAGCCAAAACGTGTCATGTGACGTCATCACAATTCATGCATTCAGTCAAAGCCCTCTTCGATTCATGTGCGTCGAACATGAGTACAGCTAAAAGGTCTCATTTACCAACAAACATCACTACTGTGCAAAACAATTTTGTGCAATTGCGATTTCGCCAATTCAAGTAGTTTTCCACAAAAAAACAAAACAAAAAAAACTCTGCGAAATCCTGTACGGATTGATATAAGCTCCTGTGCAAGTCGTTACTATAGAAATGTCAAAGTTTTCGAAAATTAATCAAAGCTTTCTAACCAATCAGAATCGAGTATTCAAGAGCGCTGAGTTAGAAAGACTATTTAAAAAAAAATCATTCTAGCAACGTTATCAGTTTTCTGTTACTGTTGTAACAAAGAAACCCGAATAGTGATGTGTAATGTGTAATGTGTGTGGTTCTGTTTCAGAATCCTGACGTTTATCTGAGTCACAATAATGTCAGAATAATCAGCCGCTAAATGTCTCAAGGATGAATATTTTATTAATCACCCGCACACACGCTGACTGACTCGCCCATGGCTCTGTGTGACGCTGAAATAAACTTGGATCAGCAGAGAAGTTGAATTCCACTAACCAGTCTGAGCAGATGAGAGTTTGTCTCTCTGCACCATGTGATCCTCTGAATCCCACTTCATCCCTGAGGTTTTAAGTGAAAAGAATACAGGAGGAGAAAAATAACTAACAGTGTTGAGGCAATTGATTCCGAAATGCGCTGTAAGCTGTTGGCTTCTGTCACTCAAGTTTAATTGCTTAACGTGAAGTGTTTCTGTGTGTGTGTGTAGGTGGGTGCGGAAGCAGCGTGAGGCTAGGATGAAAGGAGGTGGTGTGTCGTGTTTGTGCGCTACTCCAACCTCACGTCACACAACACTGTGCACTGTGCCAGTATGATGAATGGAGCTTCAGTGCCCACTCTGTTCAATGTCTGCGTGTGAATGTACTGTACGTTTCTTCAGTAAGGAGCAACTGAAAAGGACGAAAATCAGTAATCAGTTAATAGTTTGGTGAAAAAGTAGTTGATTAGACAAGATGTTTTTTGCATGACGTGCTTTTTAGTTACAAGGCACTAGAGATATGAGGTTAAAACATAAACCTCTAAAATATTATATTCACCCTGACAATCCTGTAATAATAATTCCCAGGCAGCGCTGTGTTAGGGGTGGATTTGGCATCAACTTTAGGTATGAAAGAAGTCTGGCTACTTGGTGACAGGCAGGAGTGTTTTTAGCTTTTATAATTTAAAAAAAACAAAAAACATTTATTCAACAATTTAAGGCATTTTTTTGTTTTGTTTGGTATTTGGCAGGAAGGAAGTGGACAATAGATCATAGTCATAGTCATCCGCATAAGAGATTTCAAGCCCTATGTAGGGGGACTAGTCTCATTATTATTATTATTATTATTATTATTATTATTATTATTATTATTATTTTTATTATTATTATTATTATTATTATTATTATTATTATTATTATTATTATTATTATCAGCCCCCTAAATTGTTCAGTCAATCGTTCTCTAATTCAGTTAAATTCTTTTAATTTTGTAATTTCTTTTCATAAGTGTGAAAGCTGACCAAAGTGGTGATGTGGCAGCAAACAATCAGACTGTCCCCAAGACTCCTTCGATTTTTAGATTGCTTGAGTTAAACCAGTGTCTAGTGCAAAACTTTTCGGAATCTCTTTGCTCACATCATGAATCTGCTTGCCACACACTCTCTCTCTTTCTCTCTCTCTCTCTCTCTCTCTCTCTCTTTCTCTGCTCCCTTCTGATGGATGTTCCTATGACCATTGCATAGACTTAGTTTGGATAAATTAAAAGGCTTAATCTTTTGTCTGTGTATTTTTTGTTTATTAGATTTTGAATGAACAAAAAATACAGAATGTTCAATGTTGCGCTGTGAGTCAGAAAACTGGAACTGCAGGCGAGGTGGATGTCTTACAAGTAAGCTAGCCCGCAAACATCCGGATAGGTATTATGTGAAGTTTATGAATAGTTATTGACGTTTCTTTTCTAAGACTGTAGCACTGCATCAGGCTACACTGAGCAAAGGAGAAAGATGACGTGATACAACTATGATGGGAGAAAGTGAAATGAGATAAAGCAGGATGGAGAGGCCATAAATACAGAGAGCCCAAGACTATAAGTGGCCAACCAAGTATCAGATCAGCATAAGAGGTATTCAAGAGAAAGTAGCTGAAGCTACAAGAGAGAGCTTGATGTTAACCAATCTGATATACTGTACAATCATACACATATAAAAACATACAAAAGTCACAATGCCAGTTTTTATCACCTGTAATAGTATTACTATTTCCTCACTGTTCGCACATCATAGATTTTCGTCCCCATTAGGATTACACTCTAGAATCACTCTTGCCCAGCCAAATTCCAAGCTGAAAAATCCAGCCTAGTCTGACAAGCTATCAGCTGCCAAAACACAAACCGAGCTAATGTAACTGGTAGACCATTTTCCCCAGCTGGTAAGTGCTGAAAGGAAACTTTTCTGGTTTCTGAATCACTGCTACTAATGCTACATAGAAAAGTTATTTATAAGAAAACAACAGTAAGGTGATTAGAAAACATTTGTTGTTTAGTTTAGACCAGTGGTCACCAACCCTGTTCCTGGAGATCTACCTTCTTGAAGACTTTAGAACAGTAATAATGAAACTGGAAAAGATAGTCTGCCAGGTTGACCGACTTGGCCAGTGTGGTAGCTGTATGTATATATATATATATATATATATATATATATATATATATATATATATATATATATATATATATATATATATATATATATATATATATATATATATATATATATATATATATATATATATATATATATATATATATATATATATATCCTGGCTGTGGAATTTGTATTGTTGATCATGGTTGTCCAAGATGGCTGCACCCAAAATGTTAGTGTTTGAATAAAACTGGTTTGATATTAATTAGTTTTATGGAGATATTCATGGAAAAAGTTTGGGTGAGGTAGACTTGCATTACTTAGTAGTAGTAATGTTAGCCCTGTAGCACCAGCAAAAAATTGAAAAATGTTCTGGCTGATATTTGGGATGAGGGGAATAATTGACTTTTTCACCAAACAATTTTAAAGATTTATTTCCTGTAATTCCAGGATCGCATAACTGCCAATTCCAGCTGTATGAAACCGTGTGATATTGTGTGATAGTAATGAAACTCGGGCCAACAGCAGCAGCAGTTCTTCACTGAATCGGACTGTTTTACAGCAAGCCAAATTGCACCACTGATCCCAGATGAGCAACTCAAACCAACAGTGACATGTTTGCTGGTTGAAAATCCTGAGGCTCAGCTCTGAGCTCTGACTCGTGCTAAGTGGAAATTCGGCACTGTGGAAAGCAGCAATGCCATTCAGAGTGCTCATTAGGTAGCCGCCAAGAAGCTAAAATAAACACTCAGGAATCAATGCCAGAAACGAAAAAGCACACAGAGCGACGGAGACAAAAAAGCCAGTTAAGAGGATTTCTGGGTGGGATGGAGTCATTCGTTTCTCTCTCTCTCTTTCTCTCTCTCTTCCTTTCTCTGTCTGTCGTTCGCTCAATCCATCATTCTCTCCGCTATTGAAAAGGGGCCGATTGGCGGCTGGAGAGAGATAGTGTTTAGTGAAGAGATGCTAATTGCACCAACAGGGGGAGGAGAGGACATCAGTCATCCATCATCGCTCAAAGTGAAGTGCAGTAGTGTGAACAGCTGGGGGCTCCAATATGAATTAATGGTCGTCGGACAAAAAAGGGGGGGAATGTTTTGATTCATGCCGGGGCTTATGATAGACTCGTCAATAAATCCATTCTCAAATTACGTGTCAGGTTTTATAACAAACGCTGGCGAGTGAAATATCAGTGAAATGGTCATGAACCACATGATCATGGGTGAGTGCAAAATGACACAATATCGTCTCACTGCGAGGGCCTTGTCTTCCTGTCCTCCTGCTGGGAAATACAATAAGCTTAATATATGGAAGATATACAGTACTATAGAGATTGAAATAACAAAGAAAGTGCAATATTGTGTTTAGACTAGAAAACAAAAACAGAAAAAAAAAATCAGGCCATTTTTAGATTTACAGACAGACGGATGGACAGATGGGGAATACAGATGGAGTCATGAAGGAGATAGACAGAGAAAACGAGGACAGCGGTTCACATCAGCCTCTCATATCCCAATTATTGCTTATTTTTTCTTCTTTTGTCAAATCTGCAGGGACAGCCATATTTTACATCCATATTTCATAACATATGTCAATCATGACATGCAGAGACGCTGAATCAGTTTGGAGCAGCTACAAGCGTTTTTGTGCCTCCATTCATTCTTGTTGCATGAAATTAAAGCCAGAAGATTTAAATATCTGTGTATACATAATTCTCACTAAAGTCACTGTCTTATCTATACAAAACGTTATTCCACTGACTTTGCAGGACAAACCAGCACACAACAGATTTACTGATATTATCCGTATGATTTTATCTCTTTCGTCACACACACTCAGGAACGTCAATCTAACCTTTCTACGTATGACTTCTTTCCCCCAAACTTTCCCCTAAACCTTATTTCTGGTGATCATATCCACTGCAAATAAAAATAATAGACACATTTAGACCAAAAGTGCATGCTGAAAGGAGACATAACTATGAGGTAAACTTTATAAAAGTCAACATCACTTTTCTTATTCTTGCCACCTGGACCTGAAAACAAGCACTGACCAGTAGCAAGCATTAACATAACATATTATAAGATTATAATATAAGATTAAAGCTTTGTGCTGAGGTGCTGCACAGAAAATATCCCAGACTCCACACTGAGTTTTATCTAATAAATACAAACTCACCGAATTAAACCTGGGGTGTTCGAAATCCCGTGAGCCGGGTCAGGTTAAGAGGATGCTGGTCTTGAGGATGATGAACAGCTGTGCCTTCGACAGCGGCACGCACGGGAAAGAATGGAGCAAAGTGTCTTACACAGGACTGCGCTCAACTGCATCCCGTATCCAGGTAACCGAACGCTCGTTTGTGTGTGTGTGTGTGGATGTGTGACAGAGATAGAGAGGAAGAGGAAGAGGGAGAGAGAGAGAGAGAGAGAGAAAGAGACGGGGAGACAGAAAGTAGAGTATGAGAGAGAAGAAGGGAGAGGTTGAAGGATAGAGGGAGGGAGGAAATTGAGAGAGATGCTATGGACACTGCACGTGAACCGATTTGAATTTGGCATTTAACTGAATGTACAATATGTCCTCTGTTTTGGTATTTATAGTTTCATTTCATGTTCTAATTGTTATCAATAAACTATTCCACAATTTTATTGATTTTTATCATCTTATTATATTTTTTCAGTCTTCTTTTATTGTATCTATACCCATTTTTATTTTATATTGCATCTCAAAACTCAAAACACTAAGGAGTAATAGACACATAGATACTAAATATAATTTATATGGTGATGCCAATATGAAAAAAAAAACGCTTTGAAGTAAATTGAACTGAGAGAGAGAGAGAGAGAGAGAGAGAGAGAGAGAGAGAGCGAGAGAACCAATTTTTGTAATTTATTCAATTTTTCATGGATTTATAAGTGCTGATGATACTAAGGAATGCTTTGATTTATGGGTGAAATACAGAATCCGATGCCGATATATTTCATTTAAAGTGCAAAAATACACACAACACACTAAACATATCTAGCTATCCACTTGCTGGGTAGTGATTTGCAACTGGGTAATGATCCAAATTCCACAACAAAGATAAATCAGATGACTATTATTTACTAACTTTCAGTCAAATTACAGAAGAAGCAAATGTCTCATATGGTTGGGAAAAAAACAACAACCCTAAGACTCCATTAAAGCCTAAACCCATTGATCATACTGGACTCTAACCTCTAACACTGTCTATCCCTGATTGGTTGGCAGCTCCTGCCAGTCACTGTGTAGTTGGGCTTCTTTCGTGCAAGCACTGACTGAGAATTACCATTTCAGGAATGTCAGGGTGACTTAGAGAAGCTTCGCATATACATAAAGCATTTTTTATTGCCTAACTCAATAATTGTTTTTTTTTTTTTTTTTCATTTGAAATGAACCAATCCTCCACATTTTAGCTTTAATTAACGAGTTGAACCATTTGAACCATTGAATCAATCTAACGTTGATAGATTCAACGTTCAGAGTATCTTTTTACAGCAAGAGATTGGTCTTATTTCCTTTTGTCCTGCTCTGGCTGATCTACGGTTCAGACGTGACACTTAAAAACACAAACTGTTTTTCTTTTTTTCAGCTACTTATTATAACTTGTAATTTCCCAGTAGATCAACAACTAATTTGTGAGTGCGACTTCTGGACTTATGTTGTGGAATTAGTTCAAACAACTCTCTTAAGAAATGTCACAATTCACAAATGCATTTTCATCTAATTTGTGTTTGCCACACAATACATTTACGTACACATAAAAAAAACAACACCACCTAATCATATGGGAGCATATGGGTTATTCCTCTGGGCAAAGCTTTAAAGGTTCTATGTAGACACATACTACCCTTTTTGGAAGCTAAGAACCGTTAATTATCCAACAAACCCTTAAAGAATTATCCAAGAACCCTATAAGAACAGTATGGGCTCTTGCTCTTTGCTTTTTATTTATTTATTTATTTATTTATTTAGTTTCTGCATCAGATGAAGCTCTACTTCAGCTTCCTAACCCTTAATTATCCAATGCACCCTTAACGAACCGATGAGAAATTCAGTAGGTTAAAACTAAAAGAAAACAATTCTTATGATCGCAATTAATATACCAAGTTTATCTAGATGAACTTATCTAGCCGTGTGAATTTGTGGACCTTGGAATTTTCTGAAATAACAACACAAAGGAAGTGTTAATTATTAAGCAGTTTTCACACTGGACCTTTCTGTAATGTCACTTATGAAATATAAAATCATTAGCTAACTTGTGTTACATTTCCCTATACTGAGAATCTGGGATTAAAAAAAAAAAAAAAATGTAATCTTGAAATAAACAGAAAGTTTGAGAATGGGTGGACAGTTCATGATGGAATAAACTTCATATTGAGACTGTGGTCAATTTCCTGATTACACAGTTGCACTTTTTTGTTATTTTGTTATTTTTATTTTATGTTATTTTTTTGGTATTGTGTTCTAAGCTTTAGTACAAAAGGTCAGTTTTTCCTTGAGTTTCATCCCTTCCACTGAAGCACATGATCACATGACATGCCGATGGATTCGATCTAACATGGATGATCAGGTTTTATACATTTGTGTTGGAAACACAAAGGAACACCTTTAAACTTTCTCATGTCTGTCTCCTTTTTAAGAGATTCATTGTGACTGTGTAATGGTTGTAGTTTTCAACTCACATTCTCTAGTCACATACTTCAAATTTTTACAGTTCAACAACTTCCCTGAATTAGGTTTCCCCATTAAGTTATTATGTTTATATTCAATGGATTTTTCTATTCTTTTCTCAATAAAAGGGAGGGCTGCATTAAAACTTTGTCCATCATCATCATACATACATAGTCTAGAGATGTGGTGGATCGAGATTAGGCTGAAAATTGCTGCATTATTCCTTTAAGAGTGATCTTATAATCACTGTAATTGCAGCAGGTTTCAATAGGATAGAGACAACTTGCTTTATTTCTTTGCTTTATCTGTATTTAATGCCTTGCATTTCAGTTTAATAGCTGACGACAGTCACAGGGTTTATGTATAGACATACAACTGAGTGTTTTCTTAAGTGTTTCCAGAACAATTAGCTTCGTTTTTGGGAACCTAAGAACAACAACCAACAACCCCTAAAAGAACCCTTGAACAACTTTTTTTTTCTAAGTGTATGACCTGCGGGTCTTTGCTTTTTTTTTTTTTTTTTTTTTTTTTTTTTTTAAGTTTCTGGATTAGATGATGCTCGACTTCTGCTTCGTTGTTCTGGTTTGGGATTTATAAATGCTAATTCGTCATTAATTCTTTAAAGTATCGATACTCACCAAAGCCAAAGCAAATTGTTCTAATTACGGATTATACGGATAATTTCGGGTTAATTTTCTCTAGACTGATTCTGCAGGCAAGCCTGCTTGTTGCATCCCATCCCCTTTAAGATTCAACGTGTTGTGTGTTTTTAAGATGCTTTTCTGCTCACCGTGGTTGTAAAGAGTGGTTATTTGAGTTACTGTAGACTTCGTATCAGCTCGAACCAATCTGGCTATTCTCCTCAACAAGGTGGCTCCACCATCAGAACCACTACTCACGGGATGTTTTTTGTTTTTTTGCACCATTCTTTATCAACTCTAGAGATTGCTGTGTTTCAAGAGATCAGCGGTTTCTGAAGTACACAAATCTGGCACCAACAACTATGCAACTTTCAAAGTCACTGTGATCATGGTTTTTCCCCATTCTGGTGTTCGATGTGAACATTAACTGAAGTCCTTGACCTGTATTTGCATGACTTTTTGCATTACACCGTTGCCACATGATTGGTACAGAGTGGCTGGTGAGTGTGTGTAAACTGAAATGTATAAAATACCAACCAAATCAACTCATTTTTTAATAACTGCGCAGTTGGAATGTACATCCAATCCAAAAAACTGGATGTTAGATAGTAAATCAGTGCTGCACTGATTTGTCATATCAACTATAAATAATGTCTTTCTTATTGTGATCTTACTATGTTATTCCATTAACACATCAAGTCTCTGAAGCATCTATCATGTGAAGCATGTGTTTTCACTGAAGCGTCTATCCATTTTTTTGGGGGTGGATTTTAATTAATTGAGTATTTATTTATTTAGCTTTTCCGTTTTTCATTCGGTTTGATTCCTGGTGTTGTCAGTTTTTTTGTCAATATTTTTTAAATTGAAGCACAGAATCGTAAATGAGTACCCACCACTCATTTACTCAGACTGGTAACCTCTCAGTGACAATTTTCCTCCCATAATCAGGAGGTAGATGGGTGTTAACATTTTCAGTGTGCCTGAATCAGAACAGTGCACAAGCGGATCTGGGATTGACGACGCAAAACAAATATACAGTATGACTATATATTACTGGCAAGGCTTTTTTTTAAAAATTTGAAATCATAATGTAGATAGAAAAAAAAAGAAAAAATGTCTGTGTCACACACACACACACACACACACACACTTACATGTAACATGTAACAGTAACTTACATGTCACAGCATAGAGCATTTGTTTTTTTGTTTTTTTTAATATAATGCATACATAAATAATACATGTGAATTCCGTATCTTATACTGTGTAATACATGGTATTTTATGGTAAATGAGGTTAATTAGATAATCGTGTGCTGTGTGTCCAACATTGTACTCACAGCAATACTGATCACTGGGACTTTACCTGGAAAAACCGACTGGACTAGTGGAACACAGTTCCTTGTTTAGCATAGCACTTTTGATTCCTGGAAAAAAACAAAACACTAATTTTCCCTCCTCCTGTGCCTTTGTGCAATAACAGTCTATAAGACCTTTCTTCTGAGGATTCTTTATCTTCTTTTAGCCCTTGTCATCTTTAACAAACTCGACATTTCTGAACTGCGCCTCACTCCTGTGCTCTCTACTTCTCTTCATTAAGCAGAGCATGCGAGTAAAAAGACCTGACTGAGGAGTGGGCTTCATTTGTTTGTCTCCCACTTCTGCGCACTACATCAAATCACACTTACACAATCTGTTCCATTCTAATATCTTTCTGAAGTATACACACACATACACACACACACACATGTACAGTGCCCTCCACTAATATTGGCACCCTTGGTAAATATGAGCAAAGAAGGCTGTGAAAAATTGTCTTTATTGTTTGACCTTTTGTTCTTCTGTTAAACAAATTCACAAAAATACTCTGCTCTCATGGATATCAAACAATTGCAAACACAACACAGGTTTATAAAAAAATATCTTTGTTAAATATATGTGTGCAACAATTATTGGCACCCCTATGAATTCATACGAGAAAAATATATTTGAAGTATATTCCCATTGATATTTAAATTTTTTTTAGTACACCTGGGTGATTAGGAACAGGAAATTGTTCAACCATGACTTCCTGTTTCACAGGGGTATAAATATGAGGTAACACATAGGCCAAATTCCCTTAGTCATTCATAACAATGGGTAAGACCAAGGAATATAGCTGTGATGTGCGGCAAAAGGTTGTTGAGCTTCACAAAATGGGAAGCGGCTATAAGAATTTTTTTTTAAAAAGCATTGAAAATGCCCATTTCCAACATCAGGGATAGTTAAGAAGTTCCAGTCAACTGGAATTGGACGTGTGTTTATATTGTCTCAACACACTGTGAAGAGGATGGTTTGAGTGGCCAAAAAATCCCAAGGATCACAGCTGGAGAATTGCAGACATTAGTTGCGTCTTGGGGTGAGAAAGTCTCCAAATCTACAATCCAAAGTCACCTACATCACCACAAGTTGTTTGGAAGGGTTTCAAGAAAAAAGCCTCTACTCTCATCCAAAAACAAACTCAAGCGTCTTCAGTTTGCCAGACACTACTGGAACTTCAAATGGGATCGGGTTCTATGGTCAGATGAAACCAAAATAGAGCTTTTTGACAATAAACACCAGAGGTGGTTTTGGCGCACACAGAGAGGTAGCCATATGGAAAAGTACCTCATGCCCACGGTTAAATATGGTGGTGGCTCTTTAATGTTTTGGGGCTTTTTTTCTGCCAGAAGACCTGGACATTTTTTTAGGATACATGGCATCATGGACCCATCATTAAATGAAAACCTGACTGCCTCTGCCAGAAAGCTTAAAATGGGCCATCGTTGGATCTTCTAGCAGGACAATGATTCAAAACATACATCAAAATCAACACAACAATGGTTTACTTGTTACAAAATCAAGGTCCTGCCATGGCCATCCCAGTCCCCTGACTTGAAACCCATAGAAAACCTGTGGGGTGAACTGAAGAGGAGAGTCCACCAGCATGGACCTCGAAATTTGAAGGATCTGGAGAGATTCTGTATGGAGGAATGGTCTCAGATCCCTTGCCATGTATTCTCCAACCTCATCAGGCATTATAGGAGAAGACTCAGAGCTGTTATCTTGGCAAAGGGAGGTAGCACAAAGTATTGACTAAAAGGGTGCCAATAATTGTTGCATGCCTATATTTAACAAAGATATATATATATTTTGATAAACCTGTGTTTTGTTTGCAATTGTTTGATATCCATGAGAGCAGAGTATTTTTGTGAATGTTTTGAATAAAAGATCAGAAGGTTAAATAATAAAGACAATTTTTCACAGCCTTCTTTGCTCATATTTACCAAGGGTGCCAATATTAGTGGAGGGCACTGTATATATATATATATATATATATATATATATATATATATATATATATATATATATATATATATATATATATATATATATATATATATATATATATATATATACACTCTCTCCCTCTGAATCTCTCATTTAGATCAGCATGCAGCAGCTCTCATTCTATCTGCTCCAGGTTGCATGTGGATTTGATCCAGATCGCTCGGCTAATGACCTCGTCAAACACACAATGCACAAAACACTCGAGATGTTTCTGAGACGCAGCACTAGCGCACAGCTAAAGTGGTAGTGAACACTGTGCACATAAATCTCTGATGCTGTGCCTATAGCACATTTGTAACTTCAAACATGTTTGAATTTGAAACAGGAAAATGAAAGACTTTCATGCCTTTATATTTTATGCTTATAATAAAAAAAAACAAAAAAAACAAAAACCTTAGAACAATAAGGGTTTAAAATCTCTAGTTGAGAGTGATTATGAACTGGAGGTTGAGCTGACGTAGCTGAGGTTGAGGAACTGTCCGAATCAGAATTCACACAGAATGCTGATACTTCTGTCATTTCTACAGCATACATTTTTCCAGTGCTTCCAGTGGCATAAGAGTAGGGTTCATATATAATTAAAAAATGTAGGGTTTAGGCCACACCCATTTCAGGTTTAGCGCTGTGGTCATGCCATGTTGGAATTACTGTAATTACTAGATAACAACCTGGACATACTTCTTGGAGCTGTTCCCGTCCTCGGACTCGGAATTATGCGTTTCTACGTACCAACATGAATCCGTGTGAGATGATGTTGTTGACAACAGCAAAACACATAATTATTTTATTTTCAGATTAATCTTGCATTATTAAGACATTAATAATAGTCAATTACACGAATTATTACACAGAAACATTACGAGATAACTACTTAACTACATTTTACTCTTGAAGCCGCAGCCATTTTGAGTGTTTCCGCATGATGATGCAGCGGTCAGGTGGGACAAATCCGAGCTCTCAAAAAAATTCCTAGTTTACAAGTTGTAATTGCGAGTTCTATGAGGACGTGAGCGCTTTTTATAAGTCAGAATCTCGTAAAGATACAGATACAGATATTAGAATATTTGTATTCCTGATTAATTTCTATACTCCTCTACAAGTTTACAATTAAAGGCTGAATTGATTTCATTTAAAAAAAGTCAAGAACCAAATTCCAATAATACAGTTCGAGCAAATACATAGGCGTTAGGAAATGTTATATTTAGAACTGAGTGCCTTGAATTCAGCACAGAACTGCACAATCAGTGCCCACATAGTTTTTTCGGAGAGAAACATAATTAACTCTATCACTGGTATTTTTCATTTGAAGCACTGCAGCTGTGTACTTTACGTTGTATTTTAACGTTTTTTTTTGTTTGATGTTTTCAAAATGAAGAATATGATGTCATATTTGGGGTGTAATCTGTATCTGTTTATTGCTCCACATATCCAAAACTGTATTTGGATTTAAACTAGAAGTGGGAGTGGTCTAATCCAGAAAGTTTTTTAATTAAATATGAACCCTATTACTATGCTGCTGGAAACACTGGGATAGACCAAGATGTAGAAATGCCAGCACTGTCGGTATAATTGTGGCTCTGACAGTTCCTCAACCTCAGCTATATCACTCGAGTTTATAATTGAGCTCAAATAATGGACTTTTTTTTGTTTGTTTGTTTTGTTTTTTAAATTCATTTTAATTAGCGTCATATATGACTGCTCAATTGCGGCTGCATGTATGGAAAAACAAATTGTGTGTGTGCTGGGGGGGGGGGGGGGGGATAAATTGTATGCCTCGTACTCGTAAATGTCTATCTATCTATCTATCTATCTATCTATCTATCTATGACACATACTGGATGCACTTGCCTTGTGACAGGAGCTGACTTATATAAAAAGTGGGATTTAACTTTATTAACTATTAATCCCACTTAATAGTTATTAGTTTTTTTTTCTGTGTGTGTGTGTGCATGAGTTGTGTGTTCACACTGGAATTTAACAACGTGTAGTGCACTATTTATACCAGACTGATGTGACAGAGTTGCCAAAAAAAATGAAGTGTGGAGCATTGGATACTTTTAGCACTCGGTGATGACAGGCTGCTCTACATAGCTGAAAGCAGGAACTGTTGGAGGATGCAACCGTTTAACATTTGATGTAAAATATCAATGAAAATGAGGGCTTTCAATTTGCTGGGTGCTCTTGTGGCGGTGCATTTATTTATGTTTAGTGCAAGGTATAGGGTAGGGAGTAAGAATATAGGTCCGGATTCAGATTTGAGTTTAGCATGTGTAGCGAGTGACTATATTTTTTCTGATCTGCCTATATTAACATTGTCTGTCTGTTATTTGACCCCTCTTCTGGACTGTCCTGTGACCACACTTCTGGAAATAAAACCCTTCTGAATAAAAAGACACTTTTATTATTTCCTCCTCATACATCTGGCTCCACTCTGTAATGCATGTGAGTCTGTTTAAACTTTTACTTCTCTACTTTTAGTTTTACTTCTACACTTCGTGTCTCCATGGTGAGTTGAGATGATCTAAATGTAAATAGCATTTTCTGCAGACTACTTTAGAACACTAGAACATCGAGTTCTCCCTGTGCCTGTCCTTCGGGTCCCGTTCTACAGACTTGCTGAACAGATAACAGAAATTCTGCCAGTTGGGTAGTTTAATTTTAATCTTTCATCCACAGGCTATATATTTTTACATTTTTAAATAAGAGCTCAGAGTTATATTGTTTTATTTCCAGGATCATCCGGATGCCAGGTTTTAACATGGCTGGCGCTGTTTGATATTTGGATAAGGGCGTCTGCCAAATGCCATAAATGTAAATGTAAAATCTGTCACTTCTGGTTTTGGGGAGCTGTGTGCCTGACTGCTGAGGGATGTTGTCAACCAACAATGGGGTAGCTCAACAATATGGTAGCTCAGTGGTTAAGACATTGGGCTACTGATAGGAAGGTTGTGAGTTCAAGTTGCCATTGTTGGGCCCTTGAGCCTTAACCCTTAACTGCTCAGATGTATAAATGAAATAAGTGTAAGTTGCTCTGGATAAGGATGTCTACCAAATGCCATAATGTAAATATTTAAGCCACAAGCTCAAGGGTATGGAATTAAATGTGTGCCAAAGGTATTGAACATAACTTTTCAGTAAACAAACAAAAATATACAACGAGAAAGAACCAAGACACTCTGAAACTGAAAACAATGAACTCAGTGGCAAACATTTAACATGTTCTTCAAATAAACAGCGTTCTTTGTTAACACTTTTCTAAGCTTCCTTTTCGCTAATCATGGTGTATGAATGCGCTGCCAGAGATTTTGTTTACGCTTTCAAAGTTTTCATTTACACTCCGCAAGTTTACTTCCCGATTCTGGCACAAACCTCTCATGTCGGCAGGCTTAACAGAGATTTATTCACATTGCCTGGTGAGATTTGGATCGACAGTTCCCCGACCTGGAAGTAGAGACTTCAGTGGTATGAATTTTGGAGAGCGTTCTGGATGCGGTTCTCTGTAGAGTTATAGTGTTTGTACTTTGTAGTGGAAATTGCTTACTTACTTCAGTCAGTATATTAGTTCATAATTAATATTTGACGTTTGGGTAGTCTTATACGACTATTCGATATTTTGAGATGAGCTCTCAGGAGCGTCCCTACTTCAAGGTCAGGGAGCTGTCGATCCAAAGACTTTTGGCACAAATTTAATTCCATGCAAGGTCATGAACAATAAAATTCACAAGTTCCCTTTGCTTTGTTGTGTCATTTGCTTTTGTTTTGGATTTTGGCTTTGTCTCCACCCTGTCTCTTCATTGGTCTGTTTCCTAATGTGTTCACCTGTCTGGTATTAATACTGGATTAGTTTGGTTATTAAAGCCATGTTGTTTTTACTCCTTGCTGTAAAGTCTTGTAGAGTGTTCTCATGTCCTTTTGAGCTCTAGTTCCTCTTTTATTAAAAAAAACAAAAAAACAAACAAACAAAAAAAACACACTGAGTTTAAGCAACTGTGTGCTGCCTCAATGTCACAATGACAATGCGGCAACAACTACACAACAACTGTTTTTATTACATCTATTGTTTTTAATAAATTGTTACCTTTATTGTCAAGTTATTCATAATTCATGGACAACCACAGAGGGTTTGCTTACTGGCACATTGCCCACCAGATGAAGAAGAGGAAGAATGAGCCCCAGGCATTGACTTCTTTGGTTCGAACACCTACTAAATGAAGCGCAAATTCCGGTTTACAAGCCGATGTGAAATGATGTAAATAGTCAACCGCCGAGCTGTCAAGCATCTCAGAAACAAAGACAATGTGTTAATAATGAATTTCTTATTGGGTTAAATCAGGAGTCTGGTGTCCTCAAATAAACATTATGGAGGTATTAATATGATTGCCATTTGATTACTAATTGGTTTTCTTGAAATGATGGTGATGTAGAGGATAAGCTTCATGTACTGTAAGTGTCCAATTAGACTGTACTCCATTCTTCTGTGACTGACTGCAGCTTTTATAACAATCAGTAGCAAATCCTGTTTAATGCATTAAATTTTGTTAGATGAGACAAAAATTTATTTATGACGCATGCTCTATGATCAGGGTTTGCAGATCTACTTTACAAACTCATCCCAGTTCATAAGCTTTATTAAAAGACACAATTTCCCTGAATAGCTCTTTGACCAAGGTCCTAAAAGTGTCTTATATTATTACATATTTTGTCATAGACTTTCCCACTCTTTGCCCTAACTCCCTTAAACTTCCTTACAAATTTCCTCATTTGTAAGTCACTTTGGATAAAAGCGTCTGCTAAGTGAATAAATGTAAATATGTAAATGTAAAATGAATACGTATGAGGAGGGAAGTGCAGTTTTTGCATGTTGCCGCATAATACGGTGCTTTAAATGCGTGTTTAGGGTTGTAACCCAGTTTCATACTGTACATAACACACACAACTTAATATATCTGGCCATCAGTATAACAAAAAAACAACAACATAAACCTAAATGAGATTTGGAAATTGTGTTAATGCTGTCCTCGAGCTATAAGGAGTACTCTGTTGATGGACATGAGCTTCCCTGCTGCGTGCACTCAGTTACAGAAACAACAACTTCTAGCTGAACTGCCAGCTCATTTACACAAATCACATTTTAAAAATGGTATGTCCTTATATAGCAAAATATGAGATGCAGATTTATTATTTAGCACACTTATGGTATCGATTGATTTATATACTGTATATTTTGGAGTTCACAGTGTATCTGGAAAGAATTTATAGCTTATAGCTGTATGGCTGTTAATTGAAGTGTGGTTTGATTCATTCTTTGCTGTTGTATATCCAAATTTAACTGTGCTTATAAAATAGCATAAAATAGCAATGTCCCGAATCAGTATTTGCTTTAATTATGGAAAATAGGACTAGATGATTTTTTTTTAAATGCTGTTTTTTTTTTTAATTTAATCATGATTTTATTAAAGCCCTATTTCATAATTGACCATCTTCCAACCCCAGAGGAACCCTCTGACACCAACAACCCCCCCCCCTCCCCCCAAAGTTTTAGAATCCTACCTGTCTAATGAGGGAACCTCTCAAAGTACACAGGTGACCAAGAGGCAAATGGTCTGTGGCTGTGTTTACTTTAATGTAAAGTGAGCTAGTCCTAAATGTCCTCCTAATATCCATTAGAGCAGTGATTCAATCCGTCTGACTCCCAGCCTCCTATGGAGAAGTGACATTTGCTGAAGATATCAATTTGGAAAACAGCCACTCAATTCAGTTGCACTTATCATCTCTTTGCTAAGTCAATTTCCTGGTGGATTTTTCCATCTCCATCAAAATTTTTCAGTCTCTCTCTCTCTCTCTCTCTCTCTCTCTCTCTCTCTCTCTCTCTCTCTCTCTCTCTCTCTCTCTCTCTCTCACATACACACATGAAGGCCCATTGATGCAGATTGCTTTCAACCAATTGAGCATAAATGTAATATTTCCCACTGACTGTGTTGAGTAGCAACAGATGGAAATGCAAAACAGCTGAAAGTGTTTGATATCTGTCCAACCTGCATTCATGTCCATGACTCTTTCTGAATGGTTTTGTATATGGAAATATCACTATATTCTTTAAGGGCAAGCTCCATGTCTGATATTTTGAGATCTGTCCTTTGTGTGCTGGCAGAAATGTTTTTGTCACTGAAACTGGTCAGAAGATTGGAAAAAAATTTGCCTTCTGCTGTTGTAGCCCATCTGCCTCAAGGTTCGATGTGTTGTGCATTATGAGATGCTTTTCTGCTCACCATGGTTGTAAAGAGAGGTTATGTGAGTCGATTTAAGATTTCCTCTCTGACCTCTCTCATCAATAAGGCATTTCTGCCCACATAACTGCCTCTCACTGGATGTTTTTTTGTTTTTCTCACCATGCTGTGTAAACCCTGTAGACTTATAAGTTGTACAGGTGATCCTATTGTACAGGTGATCCTATTAAAGTGGCCAGTCAATATCCATTTTCTGTTATCAAAACCATTTTAATAATTTAACATAAATATATATTTTTAATAACAGTTAATTAGATAAGAGAAAAAGCCCAAATCAGTGAATACCTTTAACATCTAAACTGTCTCTGACTTGCAAGCTGTGGAAAATGTCACAGCAAAGGTTTGTCTTTATTTTTTAACACTTCCAAAATGCCACATTATACTTTAATGATTTTTGTAGGTCACAGTCATAGTTTAATATATAAACTACAGAGTAAACTTTATTCTAAACTTTGGTCATCATGAAGCTGAGTACAGAGCCCTGAAGAGGCCACAAAAAGTTTTGTTTCTCCTTAGGAGAGCTCGAAAGACACTAGGACTGTATGCTGTGGCTTGCAACTGGCCTCACTACTTATGTGCATTACCTCCTCTAGCACTAATTACTGCCATGCTGTACAGGACTCAGCAACTAGGCCACACTGCTGGTAGCACTGAGAATTATTGGAAATATTGTGCCATACTTCACTAGGAGACTGTTGGAAGCTCTTGGCATGTGTTCACACATGCACTAGGAGGTACCCAAGTGGATGTCAATATCCAATGTTCACAGTAGGATACAAAATGCATTTATGAGGTCTGCTAATTGGGATATTCTTCAAAATGGCAAAACTTCCCAGTAAGAACATTAAATAGGCATGACTTCTTCCATTTCGGACCAACAAAGAACATTCAAAGAAGAAAAGAAGACGTACACAGTAATATGGATGTGTTAGACCAGGGCACAATATAAATCTACAATTCTTTCTTCTTTGTATCCAGACAGTCAACCTGTAGCAACATGCCTGCCTTTATTTCTCACCAGGTTTCTGAGAGTGGTAGGATTGAAAATGCAATCAGGTTAATACTGGCTCTCCACAGCCACTTGAATTCGTGCAGTGTCTCCTTCTGCACACCACGCAAGAAATCTCTCATGTCTTCTCAGGCATTTACACTTTCTCAACCCTAAAAACAGGCTTGAGATGAACCACAAGTCCCCTTTCATCCGAGAGTGCCCCCATTTCAACCCGTTCACCGTTACCATGGCGACCATGCAAAACTATTACAAGAGAAAACGCACAAATAAAGCTCGCATAAATAACGTGTCAACTCAGCTGCGTTGGTTGGGATGACATAAGTGGCTCGCTCAAACAGTTGAGTGTATCGAGGTTGCATGATTGCAAATGTGGCTGCTTGATCGTAATTTGAAAAAAAAAAAACCCAAAACAAACAAACAAAAAAAAAAAACAAGACTGATTCCTGGAACTTTTCCAAGTCATTAATCTTATATGCTTGCATGAAACACCATTTCACATGAGAGCACATGTGGAAAAGCATGGCACACTTTCTAGTCAGCGCCCGTATTTATTAGGCGGCTGTTTTCATAAAAGGCCAAGCCAATCGTTTTGAATCTTTTTATCATTCAGGCTACTTGCCTGTTTATGAAAAAAAAAAACCTGGTGATTAAAATAAATAGGCATTAATGTAATACAACTGAATAAAAAATAATAATTTTGCCTACTTGATCATTACTGAAAGCTTTTACACCCTCAGCATATCAAGGGGCTTGACATTAGCTTGAGAAATACAGATATTTAAGGTCTTTTTTCACTTCAGGTCTGTCAACGTCTAAGTGAGAGCAACAAAAAAAAAAAAAAAACAACAACCATAAGGTCACAGTCCTGAAGTATTTTTCTGTGCAAAGGACTTGAAATGATCTCTAACATGCTCTCAGAAATGGCATTGTTAAGATTAGGTTAATGGGGGGGGTGACAGGAGAAGGCTCGTGAGTGTTGATTTGGTGGTGCAGGACGACTCACGATGAATCATGACAGCCTTAAAAAAATTCTAGAGACTACTCTATAGAGAGAATCTAGGCAGTTGAAAGTCGACAAGACTTGAATGAAGTTGAACAAACCAACTATGTGCAGCAATTTTCAAGGAGAGTACAGAAAGAAGTAGTCTGGTGTAAAAATCAGTGCCCCAGCACAGATGAATATCCTAACAAAAACACTGCCATCTTACTTCTTAAATTGCTTCTTTAAAATAAAAATATAGCTCATCAATCTTTCAGATGCGCATATTTTAGATCATGGCTTTATTGAAATTGATGTTATAATTTTAGAAGCAACTGGTACAATTATGATGATACATTAACAACCTAGCTAGTTACGTAGCTAGCTAGATTACAGTGTAGATTAAACTTGCTAATTACATCCTTTCTAATTATGGAAAAGACTGAAATCTGTGGACTACAAGATTCATTTCAATCCATTTTGATTGTAACTTACATTCAAATGTATTTAAAAAAAAAAAAAAAGAAATTCAGCTGTATTTGATAAAGCGGGTGTGGTTCTTGTCATCATTGCCACAATGTGCGAGACGAACATTATATTTATTTAACTGTCTTGACTGTAGCCCCTCCCCCACTCATAAACAAAACATTCATATACCGAAGATGGGGCAGAGTGATCCCTGGCCCAAAGCGTCTCCATTAGTGCCTGTCTTTCCAATTTTTTACCACTAAGTGTAATAATAAGTCTTTGCCGCTAAATAGGGCCGTGAGCACAATGATTGCTGGACATCTTGAAAGGTGAACAAATAAATGGAACGTTGGCTTATATTTGTAAATAGCAATATTTTTATGTGTCATTGGTCACTTTAAAGAGGTAATTAGTATTTCAATGGAATTTAAAATATATGTTGTTAATGAGAATTTGATGGCTGGTAGATATGGTTGGACTCCACCCCTCCTGCTCCTATGGACAAGGTGCCACTGGGAGGTCGCTTTATTTATTCAAAGATAGCTACTTGTCGATAACTTGCTACTGCTGTTTTCCTCACAGGCCCAATATCAAAATGGCAACATGGTGTAATGGCATTTCTCTCACTTGATGTCTCATTGCCCTTAATATGTCTGTGAGAATCCCAGCCCTAACTAATTGCCTGCCATTTATCATCACCCACATTTCCTGACATAAATAAATGACATTCTGAGGGTCACTACACATGAATAAGTTATGAACACACACAGATTTTTTGCTGTTAACAAGGCGGATTTGTTTGAATTTTTGTAAAAGGTACAGCGCAACAGCGCCACCAATGGTTGTAAGGAAATTACATTTAACAGTGGTATGAAGAAGTGAGGCTGGGGCTGATTTCTTTTTAGTCCAGACTGTAGATTCATGCAGCCTGTCAGTGACAGTCATGCCAGGTGAATACACAGAATGAAACACCCCATAGGCTCGATCTCAATTTGGGCTGATGTTTTACAGTCTGCTTCGTTGACATATCATAATTTCCCCCCAAAATCCATTTGGAGGAGAAATTAAAAGTAGACAGATTAAGCACACATTGTTCAGTCACAGTACAAATGACAAAAAAGGACAGACAAAGTGGTTCTGACTTTTTTTTTTTTTTTTAAATTAAGATGAAACAGAGCATTATGTACTTGCAACACTTCTTGAATGCAATCATGAATCATGAAACATGAATACATATGACTCACTTTACTCCTGTGGTCTAATTAATTCTTGAGAACAGTAAACAAGGATCACTTTTCATACATCTCTCCTAACTAGGTCTTGTTTATAATAAGCTAATTTATATCATTGGTATCAGGCAGATTTAAGCTCTGTGGAGAGAAGCATATGCACTATATGTGCAATTTTATTCAATCCTTTTCAGTGGTTTTGAAACTCTCCTGCTAGAGCATTTACTTTTGATTGCGTTTTATATCTCGCACCGAGGCCTTTTGTGGTTTTTAAAAGGCATCTTAAAATAGCATGCACGAGTGCAGGAAGAAAAGTGTGCACTTACACCGAGAGTGTAGCTCACTTGAGGTTGTTTAAAGATGACAAACAGGACCTTTTTTGGGAACCTTTTCATGTGGGTAAATGAGCATCTGCTCATGTTCAGATGTGAATTCAGCCTGATTTCAACAAAAACAAACATCTACAGGGAACATTCGCTGCTTTCTAAACGTGTCTACAGGGTCTCGAATATAGGACTACAGCCACATCTACTGGCCAAGAGTGGAACATACGTATATGTTCCTGCAGTACAATATACATACACACACACACACACACACACACACACACACACACACACACACACACACAGTGTTGTGGACTAGAGTCACATGACTTGGACTCGAGTCACAAATTTGCTGACTTTAAACTCAACTTGACATAATCAAAGAAGACTTGACTTTGACATCAGTGACTTGTGACTTCACTTGAACTCGAGCCCTTTGACTGGGAAATACTATACATTTTCAAAGCCAAAGATTAAAAATTAAAGATTTAAAAGTGTGCGTTGAATCAACTATTCTTTTTTCCAAACAAACAATACATTTTCAGCATCAATTTTCATTTCCATGTCAATGTTTGACCGGTCCGAAAGACTAGCACTAGACAAGGGCAAAGTTGAAAGAGGGCTCATTCCCCGATGACAGAGGCACTCTGCGGTAGCCATGCTCCCAAAGATAGTAACTTTCGCCTACAAAGATTGTGTTGTCTGCAACAACAAAAGGGTTACATGTACAACCTGTGCTTTAAGAATATCAGAAGCAAAAGCAACAAATTTTGTTCAGCATTTGAAGTGGCACAAAGCAAATCCCAAAAGGCAAAACCAAACTGAAATGAGATAGGTGGGCACTCTTAGTGAAAGCAGACTACAACTCATCTCATGTGAAATTGAACTGAAATATTCAACTTCTATAGCCAAAGTTATGCATCTATCAAATATCCATATAGTATATTTCCATTGTGTTATAAAAGTTTGTCTAGAAAGTGATGAACACCAATTTTAAAAAGCCTGCATGATTGCTGTAAATTTATTATACTAATTATTACTCAGGCCTTAAATTAGATTTTAAAAAAAGCATATTATGACTTGTTTAGTACTAAAAACGTAAAGTTAAGGGTCAGTTTATCTCAATTAGTCCAATAATGATAAAGTTGGTTGCTTGGCCTTTTTAAAAATTTTTTTCTAATTTTTTGAGTGATTGCCTCTATGCATTGGCATTGCAAAACCACCATTATTTATTTATTTATTTATTTATTTGTTTGTTTCTCTTGGTTTAACCATGATGGCCATCTTTGTGTCATGGCACACAGCAAATTTTTGGTTATACAGCTGTTTATGGAAACCTCAATGTCTTGGCTCAGGTTGGTCTTATTGGTCTGATAGAGCATTCTAGAGCACATTACAAGGTACATGAGCATATATAATCTTTTTGCACATTCTTGTTTCTTAGACTCAAAATTGCTCACAGTTCCACTATTAGGTTCAATTTATAATGGGAAGGGTTCAAGTCTGCATGCACACTATACTTACCTAGGTACCCCCTAAAATAAAACTCGAACCCTTCTCATATTCACCTTTTGATCTCAAACACAAATGTCTTCAGTCTACAGCAAAAACAAATGAATTAGTCTTGCCATTCCAATAGTTTTAGAGACTTTGTAAATACCAGAGACTTACACAAATCCACATTTTCCCCAATATCAGTAAAGCCTTTGATACAGATGAAAATATGATTTTACAGCCTGTCTCTAGTTGCACATATTTAAATCTTATACTGTAACTGGCTAACTAGCTGTAGATGCTATGTAGAAGTCACACGTCAAATCATCATATATTATCCCTGGGTGTCCCTTAAGGATCCATAGATGCCAGAGCTCAGACTGGTTCAAGCTGACAGTAAGGCTAAAGTAACTAAAATAATCACTCTTTGCCTCTTTGCAACCATGGTGAGCAGAAAAGCATCTCAAAATGCACAGCATGTCGAACCAGGAAGTGGATGGGCTACAACGGCAGAAGACTGCATTGGGATCCACTCCTGTCAGCCTAGAACAGGCTACAGTGGACACAGTTGAAAAATGCAACCAGGCAATGCGTTGTGCTGCTGCCACATGATTGATTGATTTGGATAATTGCTTGAATGCACAGGTGTACAGGTGTTCCTATTAAAGTGCTTGGTGAGTGTACAGCCGTGGCCAAAAGTTTTGAGAATGACTCAAATATTAATTTTTACAAAGTCTGCTGCCTCAGTTTTTATGATAGCAATTTGCATATACTCCAGAACGTTATGAAGAGTGATCAGATGAATTGCAATTAATTTCAAAGTCCCTCTTTGCCATGAAAATGAACTTAATCCCAAAAAAACATGTCCACTGCATTTCAGCCCTTCCACAAAAGGACCAGCTGACATCATGTCAGTGATTCTCTCATTAACACAGGTGAGAGTGTTAACGAGGACAAGGCTGAAGATCACTCTGTCATGCTGATTGAGTTAGAATAACAGACTGGAAGCTTTAAAAGGAGGGTGGTGCAAGGATATTGCTGCTAGTAAGATTGCACCTAAATCAAACATTTATCGGATCATCAAGACCTTCAAGGAGAGAGGTTCAACTGTTGTGAAGAAGGCTTCAGGGCGCCCAAGAAAGTCCAGCAAGCGCCAGGACCGTCTCCTAAAGTTGATTCAGCTGCGGGATCGGGGCACCACCAGTGCAGAGCTTGCTCAGGAATGGCAGCAGGCAGGTGTGAGTGCGTCTGCACGCACAGTAAGGCGAAGACTTTTGGAGGATGGCCTGGTGTCAAGAAGGGCAGCAAAGAAGCCACTTCTCTCCAGGAAAAACATCAGGGACAGACTGCTATTCTGCAAAAAGTACAGGGATTGGACTGCTGAGGACTGGGGTAATGTCATTTTCTCTGATGAATCCCCTTTCCGATTGTTTGGGGCATCTGGAAAAAAGCTTGTCTGGAGAAGAAAAGGTGAGCGCTACCATCAGTCCTGTGTCATGCCAACAGTAAAGCATCCTGAGACCACTCATGTGTGGGGTTGCTTCTCAGCCAAGGGAGTGGGCTCACTCACAATTTTGCCTAAGAACACAGCCATGAATAAAGAATGGTACAAAAACATCCTCAGAGAGCAACTTCTCCCAGCCATCCAAGAACAGTTTGGTGACGAAGCATGCCTTTTCCAGCATGATGGGGCACCTTGCCACAAGGCAAAAGTGATAACGAAGTGGCTCGGGGAACAAAACATCAACATTTTGGGTCCATGGCCAGGAAACTCCCCAGACCTTAATCCCATTGAGAATTTGTGGTCAATCCTCAAGAGGCGGGTGGACAAACAAAAACCCACAAACTCTGACAAACTCCAAGCATTGATTATGCAAGAATGCACTGCCATCACTCAGGATGTGGCCCAGAAGTTGATTGCAGAGGTCTTGAAAAAGAAGGGTCAACACTGCAAATATTGACTCTTTGCATAAACTTCATGTAATTGTCAATAAAAGCCATTGACACTTATGAAATGCTTGTGATTATACTTCAGTAACAGTTAGTAACATCTGACAAAAAGATCTAAAAACACTGAAGCAGTAGACTTTGTGAAAATTAATATTTGTGTCATTCTTGGCCACGGATGTATATCTGTGTGTAACTTTGCCACCAGTAGATGGCAAACTAGTCAGCTAGTCAATTAACTCTCTCTCTCTCTCTCTCTCTCTCTCTCTCTCTCTATACATATATATATATATATATATATATATATATATATATATATATATATATATATATATATATATATATATATATATATAATACTATCGTACTAATCAATGACCTGGTGGTGTGATAACAGCTTGATCCAAAATGTTTTATTCCACTTATACTACAACATGTTGCCAAAACTAGCACTTTTAAAAATTATTACATCATACTTTTTAAAATCCATTTATAGTTATGTTTATGCTGCGAAACAAGTTATCACTTCCATTATACAGTGGCGCTTTCACACTTCCACAAACTTTCAAGCACCACTGTAGCAGCCATACACAGCCATCCACTCATCAGCTTCTCTCTTGACATTAATAAGACAATGAAATGCAGCTTACCATGTCAAGACCACAACTTTATTTAAGATACTTTAGAAACAAGTTTGTTTAATTTTAGGAACACAATGACATGTTATATTAGAGAAATATGTCTTGTAAATGTTAATATTTTATTTGCTGATGATGAAGCTTAAAAATATAATATAGTTTTGATTCATAAATGCTCCAAATATTCAGCTACTAGTGAAGTCTCCATTGAGAAGAATAATGTCACCCCTGGGTGGGGAATGCAGTTTTGTCATTATTAAAGTTGCCAGATAACTGGTTATTTATTTCATTTTTAATCATAATAAGAGGAAGCTAGATATAATCTACACTAGATAATGTGACAGTAATAACAGTACTGTGCAAAAGTTTTAGGCACCCTATTTTTTTTTTTTTTAGTACAAACTTTTTTTTTTTCCATTTTATGTCAGTACAAAAAGCATTTTAGATTCCAAAACATTCGTTTTCTAGCACAAAATTAAGTGTTACAGAACAATGTTTGTATGTCATTAAAGAAAGCAGCATATTATGTGAGTGCGAAAGTCCAAGTCTCCAGAAGAACTGTGGCTGGTTCTGCAAGATGCTCAATAAAACTTACCAGCTCATTTCCTTAGAAAACTGCACAAATTGTACTGGAGACTACTGTTTTTATTTTTTTGTCATACCAAATAGTGACTTTGTTTAATTTACTAGTGTTTACTGCTCTTTACGGTATTTTTTTAAAATGTAGAAACATTTCATTCCATTATTTTGAAGGCATCTTTGCTCTACAGCATTTCTTTGCATGTGCCTAAAATGTTTGCACAGTACTGTACATAATTATAGTTCATTCTGGTTGCTTGGGTGAACTTTATAATGAAATTGGACATGAAACGTTTCAATCTGGCAACCCAACAGCTTTCATAGAGGAACTAACAGACAGGCGTTTGCGGCAGTAATACTCATCTTCTTACCCTCAGATATGAGTGAAGCATGCAATGTCTCGGTGTATCTCTAAAATCCTAGAGGATCTGAAATCAGAGTGCTAGGACATTTATATAGACGTTTTATAGAAGAGAGCATTGGGCTGAAAATGGAGAGCTGTCAACTGAGTGAGTAAAAGTTTAAATCTTTGTTTGAGATGGTGGTCGTGTTTGTAGAGCTAAAACAGGAAATTGATGTTGTACAGATGGTCCACCATAATGGTCTCAATCAGTAGAAAAGCTTGAGTAGATTTCCACTGATCATGACTTTTTCTCAGCCGATCACACCACTGGATTTAAATACCAGTCCTGGAGATCCCATGGACCACCAGATTCAATACATGAAGGATTTGGTGCTTATGCGCTTTTATTTTATAGATTTATTTCCTTAGAGAAAGCACAACATTGTGAACTACACGTCCAAGAGCTGTTAAAATGGATGACCGTGAGCTTTAAGTTTATTAGGTAATAAATATCTAATCATCTAATTAACTGGCAAATTAGTGTAGACTGTAGATGTTTAAGTGATTAAATTATAGTCAGTTGGTATAATCCTTAATATAAACATAATACATACTTGATATACAGTTGAGTGCAATGGTTTCTGGGGAAAAAAGAGAAAATTGTCCTCAATTTGTCTAAAAAATACAAGAAGGTCAAAATAAATGATCCAGGTAACAATACAACATATTCTCCAAACCTGCTACTGTTTGACATCAGGAAGATATAGGGTTGAAATAACTTATAACTTTTTATAAGTTTTTTTATATTTATAACTATAGTTTTACTACTATAATTTATATATATTTATAACTTTTTATCAAACTTATAATTTTTTTTATAGCCCCTTTCATTTTGTCACAAGAGTGTACAAACTTTTGCACTCAGATTTTTCCAGATTTTTACATCCTCAGTGATTCTCTGGATAGTTAAGGTAAAGTTATGTAAAGTAACCCTCTCTGATAGGAACACTCTCTTGTAGGGTTCTACATAGAACCTTCAAGAGAACCTACCAGAGAGACAGGGCATGTTTTCTGATAATGTACTTTTGAAAAAACAAAGCAATGGTTTGGTCAAATTTGGTGGTACAGTGGCACAGTGGGTAGCATTGCTGCCTCATACTTTAGCTCCCTGGTTCGATCGAGAGCCTAGGTTACTGTCTGTGCAGAGTTTAACATGTTGTGCCCACATTAGTTTCCTCCAACATGTTGGATTGGCGACTCTAACTTGCCCATAGGTGTGAATGAGTGTGTGAATATGTGTTTGCAATGAACTGGCATCCCATCCAGGGTGTATTCCCACCTCACACCCAGTGTTCCTGCAGTAGGCTCTGGATCCACCACAACCCTGACCAGAATCGTTGCCATGACATGTTGCCATGATAGAGACACGGGAGGGTTTATTAAAACACAGAACCACTTGATGTAATGGCATGGCGCCTCAGTGCTTGAGGTTCTGAACTAGTGATCAGCTCAAATCACAGATTTGCCAAGGAACCACTGGACTCATGGATTTTTTTACCGAGCCCTGTTACCCTCCAATATTCCACTGGAAATGTATCTCAAGATATAATAGCTCAAGTTGCTTGGATAAAGCATCTGTCAGATATAGTGCTTGAAGGGATTTTGAACCAATGACTTTGTGGGAATAGTGTCCAACCATATTGTCTGGATCCCTGTTCAGGACAATTTTCTACTCTAAGAGGTTTGCTAAGCCTGATTATTAGCTGATAAGGTATATGTAAGCACTGTATGCATTATGACATTCACACAATTATCCTTCACACTCTCAGAAAAAGGGGGTACTAGACTGTACCATTCCTTGTTGCTGGGGTGGTTCCATCAACCATACACCTTTTGTAACTTTTGTATGTAGTTTTACTTAGAAGGATCCATAGTGTACCTTATAAAGATTTACTCTAAAAGGTTGTATAGTAATGGCCTAAACATTTATACACCATATTCCGAAATTTACATATCAAGGGTACAAAAGGTAAGAGTATTAGCCCAATGATAAAGTAAGGTACGGTTTAGTACGCATTTTCTGAGTGTGCAGATCAGAATGACCAATAAGGAGACAAACTAGCATCTAGAGCAGGGGTATTCCTGGTTCTGGATAAGAAACACACAGAATTCTCTAACAATTCTGTTTCATTTCATTTTTTTTTTCAAAAACAATCAATGTTGTTTCAATCAATGTGATTGGCTGCAACAAGCCAGAACAAAAAATTGCTACAGGAGCCACAGCGGTTCATGTTTTGAAAACTAGAATCATTAAACGACTCTGGGTATTTCTTAAAAGTTTATTGGCCGGTATTCAGCTGAAATACTTTGCTGGATCCCCCAGATGAAGACTTCTAATTTAGAGCATCACCATCTGATAAAGAATAATTTAAAATCACCATGCAAGACATTAAACCTCAGGAACACATAAAGGAAAAAAAACTGCAGAATCTCAGTATGGCTTACACTTGTGTGTCCTGTCTCCTGCATTCTGAATTTCCTAGTATGAATAACCTACTGTAGATCTTTTGTCACTGATTTGTGGTCACTGACATTATGGTAATCCAGTTTTGAAGCATACTGACATAGGGGTGAAGAAATAGCAAGTTGGTAAACAATGCAAATTATAATCTTAAAAATATTTGTTCCAATAATTATTTATGTAAAAAGGTTTCTTTATTTTTTAAAATTTATTTAGTTATAATTTTATTTATTTATTTTTATTTTTTTTACAAACTGTACACACTCGACTGTCAGTCTGCACCCAAGACACCTTGATAACATTTAGACCTGACATAACCACTACCATTTCCTGTTCCACATAATGATAGCTAGTCTGGCCTACAAATAACACAGATACAGTATGACCCCGGAGAAGATTCAAGAAGTGAATGTGAGTGCATTTATTCAATTTTCTGCTGTCACATTTTCTACTGTTTTGGTTGAATTCCTAGTTTGTGTTCTACATCTTCAAGAACATTGGCCTGTCCAGGAACATAACTGGCTACATTAGAAGACAAAATATAGTGGACATACCAGCCAATCAGAAGCTGGCGATTTTACACAGCAAGCTAAATGCTTAATATTCATAGTACTTGTTCATAAATAACAGGAGCGTCAAACTTTGGTTTGGCCATTTATCGTTTCTAAAACAAAATTCAGCCGATAAAGGCTTTGTTGAGTCAAATATGGTGTTTTAAATGAGGTAGAATTCTAACCTTTGCAGTACCAATGATCTCAGGACTCTAGCTAGGTAAATCAAAAACATGCCATCTTGCTAGGTGATTCTGACTTAAGGATTGCATAGCAGGCATATTTTCCCCCCAATAAGTGCTGATATAGTGCCTACAGTGAAAGGGAGAAAAAACATTGCATTTTTTTTTTTTAGAAGACATTTGTCAGCTCCACCCTTTACACTCACATACACACACACACCCAACACGTGACCACATGCAAACAGCTAAGCATGCTAAATACAGGAAGAGAAAAACATGTATTTGTATGTGCTGTAGATGAACTATTGACTGTTTACAAATATATAAATCTACAGATATATGATTTTTGAGGCAGCTCATTTTTTGTTTTATGGTTCTCTTGTGCCAAAAATTATTAGATTGTGGCTCCAAGATTCCAGTGTGGCTCTAGTCCAAAATCATTATTCAGCCATATGAGAGACAGGGAAAGTTCCAGAGAACATGCTTATGCCTACATTTGCTAAAATGTTGGTAAAAGTAATGGCTCAGTGGTTGGTGGTTAAGTTTCTGTGGTTGTAAATGACAAAATCTAAGGATTTCCAGAGAGTTACTGCTGAGGCCTTTATATAGCATTGTTCTTATATAGTACCATTTTCTATAGCAAACTATATAGCTATAGACATGTTATATAACTATAGCTATACAACTATGTACAGAGACATATAAGGTGGATGCCTCGCATAAACAGATTTTCAATAAGCGTGTTTAATTTTTGATATGGTGAACTTTTCATTGTTGAGACAGGCTTTTTTAAAAAAATTTTTATTTTTAGCTAACATTATTTACTATTTTTGGAAGGAGTCTCCAGTGGCAGTGCTTTATAACAGTCAGAGATAAAGCTGTAACTTTAAGATTTTCTGACATGGAAAAGTCTTCAGGATGGAGGACATTGTGGTTTTTGCAAAAGAGGGAGAAAAGAGAATCTGGTGAGGGAATGACTGTTTATAGCAATTTTTTTTTGGCAATTTTTTTTTCACATAAATAAAGTCATCTACTGTCCTTTTGGGTCTATAAATGTACCGTGCTGTGAAAAAGTATTTGCCCCCATCCTGATTTCTTCTGTTTTTTGTGTATATCTCATACTAAATAGTTTCAGAAATGAAAACAAAATCTAAGATAGTCAACCTGAGTAAACACAAAATACAGTTTTTAAATGATTGAAGCAAAAAAGTTATCCAATACCAACTGGGCCTGTGTGAAAATGTATTTGCCCGTGTAGTTACTAATTCCCCAAATCTATGAAACTGCATTCATAATGGGGTTCAGCTGGACTAGATGCAACCAGGCCTGATTACTGCAAACCCTGTTCAATCAAATCAACACTTAAATAGAACTTTTTCAACAGCATGAGGTTGGTTAAAAGGGCTTACCCAGTAACACACTATGCCTAAATTGAAAGAAATTCCAGAAATGATGAGGAAGAAGGTGATTGTAATACATCAGACTGGGAAGGGTTACAAAGCTGTTTCAAAGGCTCTGGGACACCGAAGGACCACTGTGAAAGCCATTATCTCCAAATGAAAAAAACTTGGCACAGTAGTGAACCTTCCCAGAAGTGGCCAACCTTCCAAAATTCCTCCAAGAACACAGCGACTACTCATCCAGGAAGTCACAAAAGGAGTAAAGCATAGGAATCTTAATCCTAGAAATAAGTCAAAGACTGGTCTCCAGTTATCGGAAGCGTTTGGCTGTAGTTATTGATGCTAAAGGTGGCACAACCAGATTTTAAGTTTAAGGGGGCAATTAGTTTTTCACATAGGTGATAGGTGTTGGACAGCTTTTTTTGCTTCAATAAAAAAAATAAAAAACTGTATTGTGTGTTTACTCAGGTTGCCTTTATGTTGTATTTCGTTTGAAGATCTAAAACTATTTAGTCTGAGATATACACAAAAAATAGAAGAAATCAGGATGGGGCAAATACTTTTTCACAGCACTGTACCATATGTGTGACACAATTCAGTACTGATACCTGTGCAGATGTTTTAACCAACAAGCAAGCAATTTTCAGTTATCTCAAATTCATTTACATTATGTACTGCAGCTTGATTAATGATTGCCATATCACAAAAATGAAATAAGTTGAGAAGTATAACTCCACTTGTAGCTTACAGTTTCAGTCTGACATTCAGTTTCCCCAGTCATTTTTTTTTGGCAATTAGGTTACTCAGACGACATCAGACCTCATTTCAGTTTCAGGATCACACCCTGGATGCTTAGCAGTGAAAATCGCATTAGCTATATGGCATATGAGGTAATGTATTTGTTTTTGTGTGTGTGTTTGTGTGTGTGTGTGTGTGTGTGTGTGTGTGTGTGTGTGTGTGTGTGTGTGTGTGCCTATTTCAGTGTCTCCTGATTTCTCGCCGGAGGAACAGCTTGAGATTGAAAACCTCAAGCTGCACAAACAGGACCTCCTGTCTGACATTCAGGTACTAATGTACTAATGTCTTGTGGCTTTACTCTTTGCTGGTGCAATTGTTTCAAACATAACCAATTACATTACCATAAATCACACGAAGAGAGAATTTGCTACTAATATTTTGGCTTCTTTCATACATTTATTTTTCTATGTGTTGCATGAGCTCATAGAAAAGCCAGAGGTTTTTTTTTCATGTGTATTTATTAACAGCATCTCTAGTAACTACCTGCTCAGGGTTGTGGTGATTTAAATAAGGCTACTAAATTGTTCATATTTTTGGAAATAGAATCAACTAAATTAATTCGAAAAATATAGCAAGCATGTGCAAACAAAAATAATAACTGTGAGTGGAATAAAAAAAACAAAAAACAACAAAAAATACAACAGTCCCATGTACATCTCTAGTTGAGACCAATTATGAACTAGAGTGATGTAGCTGAGCTCGAGGAACTGTCATAGCTAGAATTCCCACATCATACTGATTGTGGTGGCGTTTCTACTGTACATTTTAAACCTTCCAGTTTAGGCCACGTCCCCTTAGGGTTTAAATCTGAATGCAAATACAAATACGAATATTTGGGGCACTAAACATATACTGAATTGATAATGTCTGTATTTTACACCCTCAGTACCATGGCATGCAATGTACTAGTTTAGATGATTGTGTCAAGCCAAGCCACGCCACACATTTGGTACACCATGTTCATGACAGAACTAAATAAAGTCTTGCTGTACTTTCCCTTGCTGTTTCTTTTTCACAGAAAGAAAAAGAAATCTTTCAAAGTGAATAAAAACGTAAAAAGAACATGTTGTTTTATGTGCTAAATTGTCAACAAAACGCTTATTTTTGTTAACAATGTTTTTTTTCTTGCTTGACTTGCTAGTTTCTTAAAATCTTTTTTTTAAATTTTTTTTATTTTATTTATTTTTTTTAAAGTTTTTTTTTTGAGTCTGTTAGTCAGTTCTCATTTGCTCAGTTGTCACAAAAAAAACAAAAAAATATTGACCTTGGTAGCAACAGTGCTGTTTCCATGCTACATCTTGTGTGTGTGTGAGTGAGTGTGTGAGAGACGGTGAGTCAAACTGTGGTGACATGTTTTTGCAGAAGCTGAAGTGGGAGATCGAGAGCGTAATGGCCGAAATTCAGAACTTTGAGTCTGCAGAAGAGAAGTGAGTGAACATCTAGCCTTCTCTTCTGACATGACATTTGTTTTAAAAAAAGAACCCAGGACAAACGTGAATGTTACATCACATAGTTCATCATAAATAATTTTTGTTATTACATTATGCTTCTCTCACTCGTCAGTTTTTGATACAGCTGTAAATATTCTGAAATTGGCTCATTTTTCAGTCATTTGTTTTATTACAGCAAAGTACTCGAGAGAGGGAAGCAGATTTCTAGAGGCAAGAAGAAATTCAACATGGACCCGAAAAAGGTAAATTTTTATCACCACCTAATGTTCACCTTCAGCAAGTATAATGCTTCAGTGACCTTGAAGTACAGATTATAGCAACTGTTACCTCCACTGTGTCTCAGGGGAAACCAGAGAAATGTTCTTCTTTCAGCTTTGACTAGATGACACTTACAGTGTTGTTTATTCTTAAACAAAAAAGGTCACTTTCCTTCCACTCAGATTGGTTTAGAAGTAACCTGTGGGACATAAAAAGGTTTTAAGTTTGGCCTCTGGTTAGTGTGTGGTTGGGCACTTTCTTCTCCCCCATACTTGGAACATGTAGCCATGGCAAAACACTGGCATTGATATTTAAAAATGGACTTGTTTTACAGCATGGGTAATAGTAGGCTGATAGCAAAAAGGTAGCATCTGAAAGACAGAAACGGAAGAGCCACCTCTTATGATGTTTTTTTTTTTTTTTTTTTTAATGGTGCTATGGTTTTTCATTTTGAGCAAGCGTGGTTTTCAAAGCTATGTCTGGCAAACAGAAACAAATAAACCCTTTTTGTGTTATGATTCAATGGGCTGAAAATAATTTTTTTCAAATTTAAGCCACAGAATGCACTGCTTTTTATAGTCCTTCATTAGAAATTTTTAAATGTACATGCAGTACTTCATATATAGTTCCTGAGCTTCTTGTTATTTTTGGAAACAAAGCCAGTGTTGTATCACATCAAGTGATGGCCTGTGGGACTGTCTGTCTTGTTATGCATTTGTAGCAAATTGGCAAAGTCAAAGACAATGGAGCAAATTTTCTGGATTTTTGAGAGACAACAGAATTCTGTGTCATCACATATACAAACTTCCACTTTTGCTGCCTGGATATGCATTTTTCCAGAGAACAATCAGGGACTAAATAAGACTTAAGGAAGCATAACAGTACCAAATGCATAATGCTGGAGTTCCTATACTAACATTATTATTATTATTATTATTATTATTATTATTATTATTATTATTATTATTATTTAATGATGCATTGCATGATTCAAGCTCAGCATGATTGCTGGTGCTACTTCATATGATTTCCTAAGCTTGATCATATGATACGAAATCACTAAACATATAGTAAACTAAACCTAGAGTAAACTAAACAGGAAAAATATTATAGTGTGAACATATAGTTCCTTCAGGATCTTGACAGTGAACAACGGAGTAGTTAAATAGTGGAACCAGTATAAACTGTATGCTCAGAGGACAAAATCCATCTCTGTGGTGTCCAAGAATTTGATGAAGGGCAGAAATTAGGTAGACCACCAACATCTAACCAGGTTAAGCAGAGATGGGGATTCTAGACTTGACTTGGACTCACAGTATAGAACTTGTTACCTGACTCATTAACAAGTCATTTTAAACCCTACAAAATGCTTTGGGCCTTTAAACTGGCCTCATATTCTACAGCCTGGGAATTTGTACTTGCCTCGCTTTCTACTGCTTGGGACTCAGGACTCAACTGGACTCTACCATTTGGAATTCTGGACTTGATTCAGCGTGTATAGCTTGGGACTCTAGACTTAACCTGGTGCTACCACCTGGAAATTTTGGACTTGACCCAAACTCTACGACTTGAGACTCTGATCTCAACACAGACTCTATGGCTTGAGACTCTGGACTCAATTCAAACTCGATGGCTTACAGATACAGTATGACTCTAGATACAGCTCAAACTCTAAAGCTTGGGACACTAGATTCGACTTGGCTCTACCACTTGGAACTCTGGACTTGATCCAGAATTGAGACTCTGATCTCAACAGAGACTCTATGGTTTGAGACTCTGGACTTGATTCTGACTGTATGGCTTGGGACTCTAGATCCAACTCAAACTCTACAGCTTGGGACTCTAGACTCGACTTGGCTTTACCACTTGCAACTCTGGACTTGACCCAGACTTCATAGCTTAGACTTGAGACACTGGTCACAGCACAGACTCTATGGATTGAGACTCTAGACTCAATTCAGACTCTACAGCTTGGAACTCTAGACTTGACTTGACTCTAAGGTTTGGGACTCTGATCTTGACTCAGACTCTACAGCTTGGCAGTCCGGACTCAACTTGACTCTACAGCTTGGTACTCTGGACTTCTGAGGACATGGAGGTGCCTCTACAGCCAACATTGGTTTTATGCAGTGACAGTCATTTATTTAGTCATTAGTATTTAAACTCAGGCCTCTACAAATATGATAAATGGGCCATTTCATGCTTTTGGGTATCAGCATTAATTGTAAAAGTGATCAGGCAGTCATAATCAGTATCTAGTCATTTTGGTTTAATCCTGATTTACATGTCAGGTGGAATCCAATCCAAGGAGCCAAAAATGCTTTATTTGACTGGCCAGAAGCAAGTGTAATGTAGTTACAGACAGGGACAACACAGATGAAGAGCCCAGAGACATTAAAGACAAATTGCACATAATAGTTTTGGTTGTACAACATTTTTGTGGAAAAACAATGTCAGAGCATGTGTCAGCATGTGTCAGAACAGGCTCATGTGTCTGTTATTACAGGGGGTCAATTACCTGGTGGAAAATAACTTGCTGGAGTGGAAGCCCCAGAACATTGCTGAGTTCCTCTATAAAGAAGAAGGTCTCAATAAGACTGCTATAGGAGACTTCCTGGGAGAAAGGTAATGCATCAACCTTTTATTAATTACAGTAATCACTAGAAAGGCACACATAGTATGTTTTAAAACGTTTCCTGGTAGAACCTGCAGCCACATTTTTTTTATCAATCTCTACCATAAAAGTAACTTTCTATAAATATTGTGATTCCTAGAATTGTTGAACATCAGTCTTAGTTGTGAAATTAAATTTGTATTTTTTCCAGAAATAACTGATATAATAAGGTCTGTTATCATCAGTCATCATTATCATCCTTTTCTGTATCTATAAAAGTACATCTACAACTGCAGTATTACTCTGGTCTGGATCTCGTTACCTGCTAATATCTTCCTGATCCCAAAAGTAGTTTTGTCACAATAGTAGTTTTGCAAGAAATTAAATTTCACACATTTCCCCCCCCCAAATGTATTTGATTTGCCAAGGCGTGTTTGTGTCCACCTTTTTTTCTTCAGTTTTGCCCTGTTACTCCAACACTAAGTTGATTTAGTCCACAATCTTTGCTGTAAATATATGTCCAACTCTTCATATACTTAGTTCATATGACATTTAGACAAGTCATTGTTTAAAAAAAAAAAAAAAAAGAAATCTATATTTACAAATCTCAAAGCAGTACTGTAGTCCCAAAAGTCTCCATACATAGGGGACTATGTATACCTGCACCGTGTCGGTTGTGCCCTCGTCAGTGGATGTTCATAGACGTCCACTTCTTGGTTGGTCCTCAACACTTCAAGTCTTTCTGAATGTATTAATAAGTTTGGCAACAGTGTTGTGTGTGATGTGCTTGCCATGTTTCCTGTTAAAGTCCATCACACCCTTGCAAGCAACGTGTTCCTGATTCAGCCATGAGAACGATTTCAATATATTCTTCTTTTGTCAAAGGCATTCTTAAAGGCTATTCGGGAAAAAAATAAAAATAAAAGAGAGTAAAACAAAACAAAGAGTAAACAATAGTATATATATATATATATATATATATATATATATATATATATATATATATATATATATATATATATATATATATATATATATATACTATTGTTTACTCTTTGTTGTATATATAGGTTATAATTTATTCATATACGCCATATGTGTTGTGTGTATATTACGCTTCAATAAAAATTAGATTATTTATCAGTAAACAAAGAATGGTAATTAAATGTAAACTTCGCTGTACAGGATGTACAGTAGGTCTGATTTACCTATATATATATATATATATATATATATATATATATATATATATATATATATATATATATATATATATATATATATATATATATGTATGAACTAATTTTGTTAATAAGTGTTAATTTCCCCTATGTATGGAGACTTTTGGGACACCCTGTATATTACAGTCTGAGTTCCATTACTAGTTAGCTACATTAGCATCAAGCTCTAAGAACAGATAGATCATTGTTACGTTACTACTAATGACAAGTTTCCTATTGTGTAAAGATTTTAGGATTTTTCATGAACTTTGTGTTTGATATTTTGATATCTGATATGCACACTATAGTTTGTATGATATAAATATGATGCAATCTCTTTAACCTCCACAGAGAGGAGATGCACCTCCGGATCCTAAAAGCTTTTGTGGAACTTCATGAGTTTTCAGACCTCAACCTTGTCCAAGCACTGAGGTTATGATCAGATTTTTAATCATGTTGGTTAAATACATTTTATAATTAAAACAAATTATTAGCATTGGCAAATTGTTGTGATAAGAGGAGTAAAAGATGACAGGGCATGTTGTTATAGGAAAATATTCAACCATTGGATGGTGTGATGTGGCCTGATGCAAGGCGGAGTTACTTTTACCACACAGAAACAAATTGTTTTCCAATAACAACACATCCCAAAGTTTTTCATTGCTTTTATACCTCAGCAGTACGCCAACATTTTACTTATAGTATATTGACAATATTCATGTGCTGATATAAATACATACAAAACATAAAATTGTTCTGTGTCTTTCAGGCAATTCCTGTGGAGTTTCCGCCTTCCTGGTGAGGCGCAAAAGATTGACCGCATGATGGAGGCCTTTGCCACTCGCTACTGTGAATGTAATCCAGACGTCTTCCAGTCCACTGGTGAGCAAAAGGGCTCTTTTAGATTTATTTTTCATTTCATTTCGCTCTAGAAAGCAGAAAAAAAAACTGATCATAAATGTAATCTATTTTCAGACACCTGTTACATCCTCTCATTTGCCATCATCATGTTGAACACCAGCCTGCACAACCCCAATGTGAAGGACAAGACCACGCTGGAGCGCTTCATCAGTATGAACAGAGGCATCAACAACGGCGAAGATCTTCCCAATGAGCTTCTCATGGTCAGAGCCAATCACCCAACCACACCCAGCCCTGACAGGCCACATACAACTTAGATCTAAAAGAAATCAGGAAATGAAAATGATTTAATGAGGAAACGGTAAGGGTGATGGATAATACTGCTTTACAAGCTGGATCCTGAACACAGATTACTGTCTGTACGGAGTTTCACATGTTCTAACTGGGTCTGCATGGGATTTCTGACACCAGGCACCCACATGCCTCACATATTGACAATATACAGTACTAGACTTTTTTTTTTTTTTTTTTTTTTTGAATGCTTGCCATCTTTTTAGAGATAAAAACCATATTAGTCCCTTATTTTGTTTTTTTTCATTCTGAAAATATCATGATATTAAGTTCTCACTGAGCATTCAGATTAAGTATCAGAATGAATCTTTGGCGTCAGGGAGTTTCTCCATACCCTCATGTGTTCCTCTTTTCTGTCATCTCTCCCCACAGAAACTGTATGAGAGCATACGGAACGAGCCATTCAAAATCCCGGAGGATGATGGGAACGATCTGACGCACACTTTCTTCAACCCTGACCGAGAAGGTTGGCTTCTCAAACTGGGTAATTACGCCTGGCTTTTACTTCATCTATTATAGTTTAGTATGAGTAAAGAAAGAACTGTTTATGAGAGTGTATTATGATTATATTATACCACAGCGCTGCTGAATTCTCTAATCTGATTGGTCAAGTTATGCTGTGGTATAAGAGGAATTCTGCAATTTTACAGGATGACCCTGAAAAGTAATCTTCAGGGTGGAAACAATAACTCCACTTAACATCAGGCCACATCACGTCACCTTACTGTTGATTATTTTCCTATAACAGAATGTTTACAGTTTTTCTTACTATTACATACATACAGTCGAGTTGTGGTTAACATACTTTGTTATATGGCTGTGCTTGGGCTGCAGGAGGAAGAGTGAAGACATGGAAGAGGAGATGGTTCATCTTGACTGATAACTGTCTCTACTATTTTGAATTCACCACAGTGAGTAAATATTCATTTATGTCTGGTCTGGTATCTTCAACATCATCTTAATCTTCATTAAATCCAGAAAACTCATCGAATGTTTGGCTTGTAGGACAAAGAACCGAGGGGGATCATTCCTCTAGAGAACCTCTGTGTCAGAGAAGTCAACTCCACACGCAAACCGGTGAGCTCACAGGCAGTTTGAAAGAACAGATATGTTGACATCTTTGCAGTCATGCCTAGGAGGACAGAGAACACTTCTGATTAATTGATGATTCAGTCAGTGGTAGTGGTAATTAATTGGGTAATTCATTCAGTGGTAGTGGTGATTAATTGCCGCAGCGGTAGCAAAGTAATTAAGACGTTCAACTATTCATCGGAAGGTTGTGAGTTCAAATCCCAGCACTGCCAAACTGCCACTACTGGGCCCTTGACCCAGCCCCTAAACTGCCCAGTTGTATAAATGAGATAAACATACATTGCTTTGGGTACGGGCGTTTGTCAAATGCCGTAAAAGATTAATCAATGAGTTATCAATTGCACTTGGATGAGTGAAGTCTGTAGATTCAGGAAACTATTGATGCTTCTGCTTTGTGCTGGAACTTTAGTTATTGCATAACTGTATTTCATGTGTTTGTGCTTCTGTTTGTGTAAGGGAAAGTACATCATTTACATTTAACCTTTTGATACCTGTGAATGTATGTGTTATCTGAATGTATCTTTTTCCAATCTTGAGCTCTCAGTTTTGTTGAGTCTGTGCTTACTATAGCCTCAGATTCCTGTTCTTGGCTGACAGGAGTAGAACCCGATGTGGTCTTCTGCTGTTGTAGCCTATCAGCCTCACGGTTTGGCACACTGTGCGTTCTGAGATGCTTTTCTTCTCACCACGGTTGTAAAGAGTGGTTATTTGAGTTACCGTAGACAAGACACTTTGTTGATGTGTAGACAATGTATCCGTGGAACTGCTGCTCAGTGGGTGGTGTTTTTTTTCTGCACCATTCTGTACAACTCTAGAGACTGTTGTGTGTGATTAATCCCAGGAGATCAGCAGTTTCTGAACTACTCAAAACAGCCCTACTGGTATCAACAACAAGCCATGGTCAAAGTCACTAAGGTCATGCTTTTCCCCCACTCTGCTGTTTGACGTGAACATTAATTGAAGATATAGACCTCTATTTGCATGACTGTATGAATTGTGCTGCTGCCACATGATTGGATGTTTGGATAACTGCATAATTGAGCAGAGATTATTGGTGTTCCTAATAAAATGGTCAGCGAGTGTTTTTAAAAATGTTTTATTAAAAAGCCAGTAATTGTCTCACCATGTATATGCATGTGCACGTGTTTGCAGTACTGTCTGGAGCTGTATAACCCCAACAGTAAGGGACAGAAGATCAAAGCATGCAAGACAGAGACAGACGGAAGGGTGGTGGAGGGGAAACATCAGAGCTACATGATCTGTGCTTCAACAGCCGAGGAGAGAGACGACTGGATTGAAGCTATCAGGTCTCATACCACCTTCGATCATAGTCTTATGACACTGCTACCTTTAAATTGGGTTATGCTCACTGTATTTACCAGAAGAGTCCATTCAAATGGCTCTTTTGTGTTATTTATGACTTATCTCAACTGTTCATGAGTTGTGATACAAAGTTGACATTTCTTAATATATCTATGAAAGCTTGATTCATTGGTAATTATAGTGTAGTAATTTACCATCACATCTGAGGAAATATTGATATCCCTGATACTTTTAGCTAACTACGTACATGCTAGCTAGCTAAAATGCTTTGGTTATTAGCTAGCTTATAGTTACCCTAAAGTGCTTCTGATTAGTTATATAGTAGTTTCAAAAGAAGAAAAAAGTTGCTACAAAATATACTCCTCAGTTGGCACTTATTAGTCAAGAAATGGGGCTGTATTTACTGTATTTAAACTGTATTTACAGGAAGCCTCCATTTAAATGGCTGTCCCTTGTGGTATTCAGAACTTCAAGAGTTGAAATTGTTCATGATTTGTGACACAATATTAACGCTTGTTGGTGATTGCTAAGTGGAATTTTAGTTGTACGTAGAATTTCCATAGTAATCTACCAACAAATCTGAGGAAAATGCTGATATTCCTGATGCTGTTAGCTAGCTGCCATGCATTGCTAGCCTTGGTTATTAGCCTGCTTATTACCTAAAGTACAGAACGATTTTGCTGAAGAATAGAAACCTAATTATTCTGTGTACATACGTATGAACATTTAGTTTGTTGATAATTGCTCAGTAATTATAGTAAAATTTGAATTGCATTAAGCACTTTTTAATAATTTACCAACAAATCTAAGTAAAATATTGATATTTCTTATGCTATTAGCTAGCTGCCATATATTGCTAGCCTTGGTGATTACCACACACTGAGAATAAGCTAGCTAAAGTACAGAACAACTTGGTTGATAAATAGAAACTTATTAGTGTACATTGTGTGTATTTCACAGTATACTTATGAATGTTTGTATGTAGCCTATTCTTAATTAAATCTGAGGTAAATATTGATATTTCTGATGTTTTTAGCTAGCTACATGCTAACTAAATCTCTCTCGAGTTGAAACTGTCCACGAGTTGTGACACAGTGTTGATGTTTTTCAATATTTCTACGGAAGTTTGGCTTGTTAGTAATTGCTAAGTGCAATTTTAATTCTACATATCCATTCTTTTAGTAATTTACCAGCACACCTGAGGAAATTGCTAGCTTTGGTTAATAGCTAAGCGAATAGTTAGCTAAAGTACAGAACAATATGGTTGAATAATACAAACCTATTATTGTGTGTATTCATTGATATGGTATACAGTAGGCATCAAGTACAGTTTTATTAGTTATCAAAAGCTAATACACAAATTTGACTTGGCTGATACTTAATGTTTCAAAATACATCATTTAAAATTGGGACACTTTTAGTTTCAGTTGTTTGCATGATGCTGACCTTGTAGTTATAGGGATTTCTGAGCCTACTTGTTAGCATCATTAGCCTTTTAGCTTCAGCCAAAAACTACAGTTGGGTTAAGTTGATGTGTTAAAATCAATTTGTTATTTTGTCATTTGTTATTTTGGCTGCGCTCTGGCTTTAATGAGTAAAATACTGACACATTGATCTGAGTATTTTCTGTTAATAACCCACAGGGCGAGCATCACTAAGGATCCATTTTATGACCTGGTCTCAGTCAGAAAGAAGAAAGTCATAAAGCAAACACCACAGGATTGACCACAGCAGAGCACCATTGGATATGGAATGAGAAGTGGCAAAAACTGCAGTCTGCATGTAGCAGAAACAGAATGACTAAAGGTTACTCATTACTTACGTCACTGTGTATAACCAAACAGGAAGTGAAGAGAAGCAGTCCTTTTCGTCTCTGCTGTACGTGTGGAACAAACAGTAGTTTGTAGCATGACCAGTCATTTTTTAAAGACCTTCGGTCTGTGTTTATCTACAATCTTTCTGAAATTGCCTAAAGAGGTAATTTAAAGGTCTTGGGAAAGCAGTTTTGAGATCTAAGTATTATTAATGTACTTATATATTATTGGTCTTATGGACCTGCATGGCATCTTAGGAAATTCTGTAATAATAGCAGTAGTGGACATTTTGGAGTGAATGTTTTCAGTGTGGGAAATGAATGTTCTCCCCGTTTCACCGGTTTGCGAAGTGACATCCCACTTTAACTGTGGCTGCATACACTCAAGTCTTACCTTGATTTTCTGCCTCCAAAGCGTCATTGAGGCCAAACAACCTCCCTTATTTCATCTTTGTTTTTTCTTTGTTGTTACTACTACTAATAATATAATCTAGATAACAAGCTAGCCTAGTTAGATAGCTGATACTAGCTAGGCCTGGTATGAACATTGTTATAGTTACACATCTCATAAACTGCTTTTTTCCGCCCCACAAAACATGCCACGGTTAGCATTTTTTCTTTTAAAGAACAAAAAAGTGTGAAAGCCACCTTACAGTGTTATGTAGTGGACTAAACCTGTAGTGTGCAGAGTCAATAACAGGATTCCTGTGTTTACTCTTGTTTACTCTTTGTTGTATATATAGGTTATAATTTATTCATATACACCATATGTGTTGCGTGTATATTATGCTTGAATAAAAATTTGATTATTTATCAGTAAACAAAGAATGGTAATTAAATGTAAACTTCGTTGTACATGTACTATTTTAAACGCAGGATATATATATATATATATATATATATATATATATATATATATATATATATATATATATATATATATATATATATATACACACACACACACACACACACACACACACACACAGTACTGTGCAAAAGTTTTAGGCACCCTATTTTT